>OZ038399.1:31460218-31861938 GCA_964036045.1 Eutreptiella sp. 'Long Island Sound 2002' | reverse complement strand
TGCGTGTGGATGGCAGGCGCTACTGGCACCTACCCGGCTGGGCCCTTGGCCACCGCCTACTCTCCCGCCCTACACACCGGTGTGGGCGCGCTTGACGCCCCCGGTGACGCCCAGTCTGCTGACCAGCGACGGGCAGCACACGATAATGTCAGGAATGTCATATATGGCCTCAAACCGGCCATCAGCGCGCGGGGACGCCGCGCAAGTCCCGGCAGACGGGCATGGGACTGGACAGGCGCCTGCGACAATGACCAGAATACACGCATTTCCTGGATCAAATCTCCTCGTGCTATTGCCACAGTATCGTGAGGAACCCCCCTACCCCTCGGGACAGCCCCCCTCCCCATCATGGGAGAGAAACTGCCTTACGACCCACCATCTAGGCAGATACCCCCCAACAATCGACGACACTCCCCCGCCCTCACTAGGTTTTTGCGAGACCGCACGGTCGACGGCGATATCGAAAAGAACCCGGGGCCCGAAGATGCGCAGACCACAGGGAACGACATCCCCCCCCAGCACAGAGAGATGGTCACCCGGCTGGCTAGCGAGATCGAAACGGCCTCCAACCCCGAATACCCCGCTAAACTATACAAATCCGCGACACAAGCACTCACGGAGGCACTGCAAAGAAAGCGACGCGCGTCCACCCCCCCCCCCCCCTTAGGACACCCCACACCCGCACCATGTGCAGAATCGTTTTCCACACATGACATAGTGGAGACATAATGGCTATCACCAGAGGCATCCCCGGTGCACGGGGTACATGGCCCAGGCACACCACGACCCGCCCCCTTGGAAACTTCCGAGTTGACTGTGAAAACACAAAAACACCACTCGCCGTTAGGATTAAACATGACCACAGCCATCGATGTAGTTTGCCCCCGATGTGACATGGCCGACTTTGTGTACTTTCGCTGCACCACATGCAAATATTTTGCCATACACCAACCGGATACCCCAGACTTAGTACCACGGCGACTCTACAACGTGATGTCCCCAGACCCCTTATACCCGCGACAGGAATCCTGGCAAGAGGCCATACCAGCCACCACCTCGCAAACCTACCACACGCCAGTACCACACAAGACGGGCCCCCGACCGACCGTGGAGAGCACCCCGGATGGATGGTTACGCGACGTCACAAGTGACGGGGATGTCGAACCTAACCCCGGTCCCAGCCCATCAACACCCCCTGCAAAACGCACGTGATACAACCAAGACACACCACATATGTACCAAACACCTAGGATGCTACGCAAACGCACCGCGGACAACACTCCCCCCGGACAAAAACGGAGGCGCACAGACCACGTACACATGGCGAACCAGGGGCATCAATCGCCAACACTGGTATATAACCACCACAAACGAAAGGCGGACGGGGAACCTACCCACCAAGCAATACCCAAAAGGCACCAGAGCACGACCCACTGGGACGAGCAACACGCCCCCGGGAACCAAGGAAACCTACACATGAAACGGACATATGAAGACACCACTGACCAAGTCATGGGTGACTCACCACGCAGGAAGATTCGCCGAACACAACGCCTACGCAATCGCCCCTACCCGAGACCAACGAGCTGGGTCCACGACCCGACTCAGGACGGAGACACGGAGCCCAACCCCGGACCAGCCACACCCGCAGTGGAACGCGCAGCCCAGACCACACCGCCGGGGGACATGGGGACTGAGGTGCACAACGCACTGCTACCGCTCTTGCTGGCGGCAGCACCACCCCGCCAACCCGACGACGACGTGCACAAACACGCGTGGAACACGGATGACGGTGGACGGACCCTAGATGACTGCCCCGTATGCTTGGACAGCCCCGCGGATACACGCCTAAGCTGCGACCCCAGGCACAGGCTGTGCCAGGACTGCGCCAACGACCCACGACTGCTAAGATGCCCACTGTGCCGCGGCACGCTGCAACCAAAGATCACCCCCCCACCCCCGGATGACCCAACATATGCGTATTTCCATATACAAATCTACAACAACAGGCTCCTCACATACACGGATCACTGCGCAACTCCGAACCCGCCAGTGCATTTGGCATACAAGGTATGGAGGAGGCTTACTAGCACACCAGGCCAACTGTGGGAGGTACACCTCAGGACTGACCTCCCATACTACCACATCGCAAGACACATACTGCATGTCCTCACGGGCACGAGGGAGGGCTCCCAAATGGCCATATCCATCCGATACTGGCTCTTTCTGGTCCAACCCTTGCAACACGACCTGCTCCTGGAGTATAACATCACCGACTGGGTGCCACCAAACCACCCATCGGACGTACGCCACGAAAGGATCACATCCGTCACCCCAAACGTGGTCTACCCACAACACACCCAACGGGTACCGGATGCCACGCAGGATGGGGATCTGGAACCAAACCCCGGCCCGGATAGCAACGCCCCGCCCCATGGCCTGGTGCGCACTCTGACAGAAAACTACGAAAGAAATGCGTCCGGACTGAACACTGGTGTGCAAGACCAAGGGGACGCAATGGAAAACCCGGACATCCTAGAGTCAACCTCAAACCCCCCATCAGAAGGTACCACAGAGCGGGAACCCCCCCAGAATGGGGAACCTAGCACACCACCTGACCAACACACCGATGGGCTAAGTTACGCCCCCCCTCCACCCCAAGAGGATACACAGGCATACACATTCCACGAAGACGGCAACAACCCACTGGACAAACTACCCATACACACACCAACAGAGTACCAGCTCATAGAATAACTCGTAAAACTCAACACAGGCGCGTCACAACAACCAATGACAACAGCAGAACAAGACACATTGAAAGCTTCAGTTGTGTACAATGCACAAACCAGGCTCAAAACTTACTTAACAAAGCACCCAAACCGTGCAGTGACCACAGAGCACACCAGGAGGCAAACACAAGAAGGGGTATGGTATGACAGGAACACCTACCAACTCCCTCTGTTTGCGCAACACAAACTGCGCGACGTCATGACGGTGAGGCATGAGGCAGACTCTGACGGTATACACACGGTATCCGAGATGGCCGACGCACACCAATACACAGTACACACGGAAGCCGACCATCAAGGGAATCCGGACATCCGGAACAAGACATACCTACTACTGCAACAGGCAACCGGGACCCGCCGCAACCATGAACGACGAATGCAGCGCGCCGCCATACAAACGGAATGGGGCGGGAGCGAGGACGAACGGGTTGACCAAGTCCTACGGGCACTCGGCGACCCGGGGGCCAAGGAACTGATCCTGGCTTATGAGGCAGACCGCCAAGACACCACAGCACTACAAACCTACCGCATGGACTGCCTCCACCGCGCTCCCCTGCGCAAACTGGCCCGCTATGTAAGGGGCGTATACCAATTCGACAAATTCCCCGTACGCAAGTGGTCCCCGGAACACCAAACTATGGTCGACCACCTACAACCCAAGCCCATCATGGCCCTCCACCTGCACAACACCATAAAGATGGGACACGAGCCCGCGCACAAAACATACGCACTCACGAAGGGCACACCCAAGTCAAGTGGGACTGGAAGACCGCACAGACACACTACAACCAGAACCGGCCAAGACTACAATCGTAGTGGAGTGCCCACCGGAAACGGGCATTAGGACGCGAGACGCATTTATGAAACGGATCAACGGCCACCAGTCTGACGTCGCATCCACCATAGCAAGCAAAGACCCCCACAACACTTTTCGGTGGCAGTGCGCATCCGAACACACCGCGGGGCAAAGTGGGTCGCACGCCTGGAGACTACACCCTTAGGCCTCACAAGTTGCCCACCCTCTAGGACCCCGTATACGCGCGATTTGACAATATTCTACATTTCTACTTTGAGTATGTTGTTTGACGTATGTGACCAAAGTTGTTGGCAGAGCTGTGTGACACCCGTTGAAATACGTGTTGATGTGTTAGCCTTGTGTATACCCGTCTTCTAGTGTGTTGTATTTGACGTTTTTCTGAAGCTGGCCGAAATTTCACCCAGGTTTTGGGTAAAATTGCAAACAACTATGTGTATATGCAGTTTTTGACCCTTCTGGCCGAAATTTCGGCCAGCTTTTTGGTTTCCTGGTGAATAGGCATGATTATTTTCATTTTTCTTAGGGCTGGCCGAAATTTCGGCCAGCTTTTTGGTCTGTTCACTATTCAAGCACTTATATTCTGGTTTTTGGGTGGGCTGGCCAAAATTTCGGCCAGCTTTTCCTATTGTTGAACATGTAAGCAATTATTTCCCCTTTGAACACACCTGGCCGAAGTTTCGGCCAGCTTGCAATTGTCGTTGTTCATGAGTATTACACCATACACTCCTACATAACTATTTTCTTGTCTCAGCATTAATGTCTTCTGCTATTACTGTCAATGTTGTACATGCTGCAGTTACTGGTGCTTTTGCTACTACAGCCAAAGGGCTGTTGCGAAATGCATTACGTGGTGGGACTCTGCAAAAGCTTTTGCAATTCTGCCTCTTCTTGCGGAAGAATCGCAGGAGCCGGCACTCCCTGACACAGTTGAAGGCCGCCGCCACTGAGAAGAAGCCCCCACGATGGTACATGACATTTTTGTCACAGTTCCATGCCCTATACTGCCTGCTGCGCCGTATGGCCCTCCCATACTCTAACTGTGGGTCTGGTTACAACTGGGGTATTATGTCCTGCCGCCAACGCCGTAAGGTAGGAGTCCTTGGTCAGTGTAACACTAAGCAGGAGTCCATTCACCATCGTGCTGGACTAGCAGCACACAACTTGTGGAACACCATGCAACGTAGGCAAGTTTGTATATGGTTTGATAACCTGAGGCGTTACAGGTCGGGAGCTGATCCCCATTCACCCGACTTAACCCTAAATTGTACAGTTGTTGCTGTTTTGCACACTACTGCCCTACCTGCATACCGGGGTCTGCCGGAGCTGGCCGAAATTGAGGCCAGGGTACCAAAGGTTGCTGATGACATCTTTCGCTCACATAGAGCATTGTTTGATCGTATTGATGTTGCCAACCAAGGTATTCAGAGAGTTTGGGTTCGTGCTCCTTTGGATATTGCCAGAAAAAATGTTCGTTCCCTCAACTGGAGACCCTTTTTCTTGTCTGAGCTCCGCTCCGGCACACACAAAGAGCTTTTGCAACTCGTGGTTGATTTGTCATGTGTGGAACACCGCACCAGACACTGTGTTCCGCTGCTTGTGGACATGAAAATACACTTTGCCCTACTTAAGCTGTGTTATGGTGCTGCTTATGTTCCCTGGAATGTACAACAATTACTGTTGGGTTTTCCTTTGGTGTACGGAGTATGGCATAGCTATAAGTATTGCGTTGAATTGATCTACAGGGCGTTCCTGCCGTTCATTAAGTTTTTGGAGCAGGGGAACAGCCTTCAGGTTGGGTCTATCCTCCCTCGCAAGGTCAAGGTCATCCATATGGACAAGACGTTGCTTGGACTCATGCTAGCCACATCGTCCAATAGAGGCAAACTAGATGAGCGCGTCACTTCCCTGCTCAATAGCCAGCGGGACCTGACACCCATTCAGCGCAAGGGTTTGCGTATGTTATTAGCCCTTAAGGCTTTGCTGTACACATACTGTCCAGCTGCTTTCAGCATTGGGACTTTGGTTCGTGAGTGCAACTGGGAGGGACGGGGGGCAGGTTCCGGTATTGTAGCTAAGCAGGCACTTGAGATGTCCCTACTGCTCATGCTGAACATCCTAACGCCCGAGGAACAGTTAACCACGGAGTATGTGAAAACCACCGCTGTTGCTCTTTTGTTTTGGAGTCAGTGGCATTCCGCCTCCCTAGGGTGTATCCACTCTGAGGAGCTGGGTGAGGCACTTCTGAGTCGGTTCTCAGCCCACTGTCGCCGCAACACTGCCTGTACTAGTGTCCAACAGTAGTCTGATTTATTTCTGACACTTCCCCCTGTCCAACCGGGAGAGAAAGTTTTGCGTGGTGTGCTGACTGAGAGATCCGTGGCAATGTTCTCTGCCAATCTTAAACAATTCATCTTGACAGCCCATACACAGAGCCTGCCCATTTGTGTTCCCGTTCCGGACTATAAAGTTGAGGTGAGAAGACTGGATGCAGTTGAGGATTTGACGTTTCCCGGTACCATGTCTAGGACACGAATCACCACAGACCGTTTAAAAGTGGTTCTGTTGCATGCAATGCAAAATCTGGTTGCGTGTACCAGGGTTCCTGAGGGTGTTGAGGATTTTTTACCGACAAATGCACCTGCCCGCACTGCTGCCGAGCAAGGGGTGTTGCGTACTGCACATGCTTCTATTCGCGCTGCCAACCGTGCACCGCTTGCTGCTGCTGCTGCTGCTCCTGGTGGAATTGCCTTGCCCCAAAGCCACCCCCGAAGCCCCGAGCCAGAGGCCCCCCAGTACCCCCCCCGGGCCCCCCCCGCCCAGTACCCGCCCCCGCCCTTGATGATTCCATTGCTGTCGACTCTTGTGATAGTGACCAGGATATTGATTGTGATGCAGACAGCGTTGCCTCCTTTGAAGCCCTAGATGAGGCGGAACACATCGGTGTGGATACCCAGGATTGGGACTGATTTCTGTTTGCAGCTGTGTTTGTCACTGTGGTATGGGTTCTGCCACGCATTGCCAGTGATTTTGGTGTGTCTATTTGCTGTTTCATGTTTTTCTGGCCGAAATTTCGGCCAGACTTGTTGTTTTGTCATATGGCTACCCCCAGAACACGAATGACTTAAGGTTCTGGCCGAAATTTCGGCCAGCCTCTCAGAATGGTATTTGTACCCAGTGGTTTGGCATGCAGAGCAGTGCTGGCCGAAATTTCGGCCAGGTTTTCCGAATTTCCTGTCAGGCAATCCGTTTTGGTCCTCTTTTGGTTGATCTGTGCTTGTTATTTGCTATCTGGGAACTCTCCCCTTCATGAAATGTTGCCGTGTAGCCCTTTATTTTATGACTGAGCCTTGAGGGGTATCGCAGGACATGGCTGTTTCGCCAGATGGTGAGCCTGCAGCAGACAATGGGCAATCTCAAGTGCAATCCCAGTCTCAAGAGGACCAGGCGAGCACAGAGGGACTTCAAAAGAGGCCTAAGGCCGCACCAAAGAAAAATTCATCATCCTCCATCAAGTTATCCGACTGGGTTACGTCAACGACGAAAATAAAGGTTCGGTGGGATCAGATTATTATCGACCACGACCGAAAATTTGGGCAGGTCCGTAGGATTTCGGATGATCGCGTGCAACGCCGCTACGACGATCTGAAGGCAGCCCCGCCTGTGGATTACATCCAGGATCTTCTTTTTTATAAAGTCACTCGTATGTGTGTTGTGGTATTCTTCTCGATAGTACCGTTTTCGCGTCTGAATTTTCGACCCTGCTGTTACGAATATCCCTGTTGCACAGCCACTCGCTGGGTTCTGTTGGGGGGTCAGCATGTTTACACTGCTGCCCAAAAACACAAGACCGAATTTGAGATGAAAAATATGGAGACTCCGGATTGGACCCTGGTATTTGGTGGTTATGAAGTCAAACAGGACTGCCCCCTGCGGACTAGGCGCCGGCTTGCAGGCTTACATCAAATCCAGACCACTGCTGGCTGAGCATCCACCACATCGGAGCGAATGTCCCTACTCCTGGATAGGCTTGAGGATGAGGATGCCAATGAGTACACCCTGTACCATCACATTACTGTTATGCTTGAAGAGTGTGGTGTTACTGCCGAGGAAGGCACTGTGGTGTGTTTCATTTATTAATTCGGTTTTGTCGATCGACCTGGCCGAAATTTCGGCCAGCTTCTGTCTTCCACATGTTCTCCTGTGCAGAGTGCTGTTGCCAAACGGTGGGGTGGCGTTGGGCGTTTGGTGAAATTTGTGGGTCTTCCTTGAGTAGACGCCATGGCAGCCATGGAAAAGCGTGGACTACATCCCGCACTGGGTACGTTCAAGGAAGTGGAAGGTATCACGCCTGACCGACTTCGCGAGATCGTAGGTTACATGGATGGGACAAAAAGTACCCTACCTGGTCTCAAAAAAATTATAAAAGATGTTAAAAAGGCCCAGATGTGGTCCTGGCACATTCTTCATCCCGAGGCGGCTACCAATGGGCTTGTGAACAACACCAGAGGTATGTTTTGGTCAAACAGGGGTTTGTATTCGAATAAATCGACCGACCTGGCCGAAATTTCGGCCAGCTTGTGTGTCGTTCAATTAATGCACAATAGGGGCCCACCCTGTGCTACCACCTGTCTGCAACTACACTTGGTACTATCGAGATGGCCAAAAGGCAGTGCGCTATTGCATCACACCTGAAGGTAGCCTATGGCAGTTGGACCTGGACTGAAGAAAACCTCTGGCCCCCGTGGTCAGCAGTAATTAAGGCCCCTCTTTGGAAGGAACCCAAATATGAGGGGTTGCGGGGATTGTTGCAGAAGCCTGTTGCTAAGCCTGTTTGTGAAAAATCTGATACTGGTCTGGTCAGTATCCAGTGTGCTAGGGAGTCCCTCGTTGAGTCAAGCACAGGCAAACTCATTGCAGAGTCGGGCCGTGTGGAACTGATGGCAATGCGTTGTGGAGTCCCTGTTCCCAGTATCATTAGTTCACTGCCCTTTGCTGCTTGTATCATTGAGGTGCCCCGCCTCTATACAGCTGGTTTGCATAACCTGGTTGCGCAGCTGCTTTTGTCCGGTGTGCCTGTGTTCATTGCGGGTGAGTCTGCTGATGTGAAAGCCACTGTTGCTGCTTTGAAGGCCACTGTGGCTGAGGATATGTATCGGTGTGATGTTGCACTTTACAATTTGTCAAGCAAGACCCCGCTGTACACTTCTACGTCCCATCTGGTTTCCATTTGTTCTGCCACTGCCTTTGATAACAGGCTTCCCCGTTACGTGGCTTTTACTGAAGGACCCATGTCGTCTGTGATGCCTGTTGAAATATTCTCATTTCTTTTGAGCCTGGTTCCGGTCCCAGAACGGGCAGGCAACTGGTTTTTGCTGGGGACTCTGTCTGTGTATTTTGCAAGCATGATGTCTACCAGGTTTTCCAAGGACTGTAATGTTGTGTGTGCCCTTTTGGGTGAGGAGACTGTTGTGCCCGATGACTTTGTTCAGCTCATCAGAGCAGGTATCACCAACGCCGACACGTGCCCCCCCAAGTCATGGGAGGATGTGTACCACGACTTGGGGGCAGGTTTTCCTGTGGATTGTTGTGGGGTTAGGTATGTAGATGAGGATCCTGAGGAGCAAGATGGGGAGGCAGAGTCGCAACCAGAGACACAGACTCCAAAGAAGAAACCCAAAACTGCCCCTGCCCCCTCACCCAGTGGCACGCAGTGCGCTCAGGCCACCCCAGCTTCCTCCTCAGGCACTGTTGCCCCTACTGGCAAAGGTATGAATACTTTTGTGAATCATTTTTCACCATCCCAGGGTGGAAACACACAGTCACAGAACTCTGCCACTGCCAAGTCTGGTGCTGCAGCCCCTGCCAAGCCTCCTGCTAACGCAGGTGCTAAGAAGCCCCGTGCATCTGGTCTGCGCAAGCGCTAATGCCAGTCCTGCTGCTTATATTGCCTGTCAGCATGAAGTCTGGCCGAAATTTCGGCCAGCATGCAGTCCTCAGCCTCTTCAGCCTTTTATTATTGTGTTTCCCCATAGGCACTGCAAAAGTCTGCTTTGATTCGTCAGGTGGCAAGTATTTGCTTGTAATTGAGTATATTATGTTGCACACCCTGTTCAAATGTCACTGCTCCTGTGTTCCTTGCTCATGTCTACTGTCTTAGGTACCCATTTCAGTGATCATATTCGGAGTTTCGATGGACCTGGCCGAAATTTCGGCCAGCTTAGGCCTGTCTGTCAAATAGGACCATGTGTTTGGACATTTTTCGAAGAGCTGGCCGAAATTTCGGCCAGGTTGGTTAAAATAGGAAATACAAGTACATGCTTTGGGATAGTTTTTTGTGTGCTTTAATGAAAGGTATGTTTGGGGTTCCCACATCTGTGGTGTATAGGGGGGTTCTGTGATCAACCTCGAACAAAGGGGAGAGAAAAATAGGCAGCCCCCCCCCCCCACACTGGAATGCAGTGGTCTAAATGTAAAACAACACTATATTTTGGTGATTGAATGTCTTTATTTTGAAAATCCGTGTGTTTCCAGAAATGCAAATAATGGCATATATTCGAAATACACACCTTGCTTTTGCATGTTGCCACCAGGGGGGTTTGGGTACCCAAAAAATTACACCCCTTTTCACATACTTTCCCCCTCATTACAACATGGACTTCTGTGGGCCATAGCGCCAGGTGGGGGGTGGGCAACTTGTGACGCCTAAGACACCTGCCCATGCAATTGCTACCTCGCTTGACACAAGCACTGCAGACCATAAAACAAGAGGAGGAGAACGCCGGCAACCCTGGACCCTACTGGCTCACCGAAACGGACTACGAGAGCCTGTATATACTGAGACCACAATACACGGAACACAAAGAAGACAGAATAACGTCCGTACAGGAGATACTGGACGACCTGGACAGGGAACAGCTCGAGCTAGGAAGGAGCATCGCATCCTTCCTCAAGGGGTTCCGACCAGTGGACTCATACCGTCTACTGGTACGATTCCACCCCGACGCAGACCGACACTTAATTGCACAACTACTAAAGGGCATGAAAAGCTACGAACTGGTCCGCGTGATGACCAACGTCATCCTCAACCGCAATAACTGGACACAGTCAACAAGCCGCTCTAGGGACATCAAGCGGCCACCAAAACCGACTAGGCACGACACCACGACGGTGTTCGTAGGGTGGACACAGGGCGCAGGAGACGACACGGCGAAAGGCGTGGCATCATTCTTTGGATGCTGGACCAGCTGGAAGCCGGAACCCAACATGTGGAGCGACGCGGGCTGCACCTACGCCTCCCTCCAATACCAGCACGCCACAGCAGTGGCTCTCAGTGCCGGACAATACATCGGAGTGGCACCCGGTGAATACGTCCACATCACGCTAGGAGACGACAACACGGACTCACAGGCGGCAGAGCGCATCGACCAGATGCTCGCACACAAAATGCCGCAGGAAACGGGCGACGACGCGGCCTTCAGGAGACGAATGAAGGCAGGGAAACAACTGGGCTCAGACATGATGACTGAACGCGTCATCAAGGAAATCAACAGGGAAAAGCAGCTGCTCGCAGAGCCGGAACCCATCAACGTGGCGGATTGGGACGAGGCCATTCTGAACGAACTCGGCCATACCACTAACGACGACACCCCATCAGACACCCACCCAAATATGGCCACCATGGACACGGATGAAACCCCCGTCCAGCAACCAGACAACCCGGCAAAACCAACCACAACACACGCACGGCAATCACACCCGGCACAGAAAACCAAGGCCCACAACAAGACACCACAGAAAACGCCCACAAAAACAACGCCACCACCAAAAAAGACGAAGGCAGCACCTGCATCGCCACAAATCAAACAACAAGCAGACAGTACGGCTGCCTTCACCGTGGACAACAAACAGGAAGGGGCCGCCAAAAAACCCGCAAGGCAAAGGAAAAAAGTGAGGTGCCTGTTCCTCGTGCCCTGCATCGCCATCATGGCCCTCCTCCTACTCTTGGCCCCCACACATACGAAGGGGCCGGTATATCTACTCCCCGTGAACCGGAGAGTCCGCAGACAATATACCCCGCCGCTACGGCACCGGCACGGCTACGCTCGGGGCCCCAACCCCCACAGCTACCGTATATGGCGGCCAGGCCTACTCCTCCTCTATATCGTCTGTTTCTTCCACACCCCGACCGCCCCTATCACGGCAGCACCATGCCGCTACCATGCACCTGTCTCGATCACCACGGTAACCAGCCCATATAACACGCGGTATAACACCAACCGGGTCCTCCAATGCGGGGATGTGCACCACAAACCCGGGCACCGTAGGATATATCAGCTCCGGCGGGGATGTCGGGATGTGCGGGGACCCCCCATATCGTTGTTTGACATTGAGGAGTATGCTCAACACCTGGTGGTCAACACCAATCGACGGTATGACAGTCTAGACGACGCAACCACCGCAAAGGACCACGACATGAAACTTGCCTCCTGGAACATACAAGGAGCACAGGGGTCCGTCAGCCTACAACGCTGGGCCAGTACCCTCCACCTGATCAGCCAGTGCCGTATCGACCTTTGCGGCATCCAGGAGTATAACCCGTGTTTCCCTAAACCAGAGGCCGCCACAACAGCGCTCAATAACGATTGCAAGTGCTACGCTGCGCCTGGGACCGAAGCACAGATAGCTTTCTTTGTCCGCAACTCTGTGGTCCCCCACATACTCGAAACGTTATACTCACCCAACGGTTTAGCAGTGGCCATCAGGATACAGCTCCCAAACAGCCCCCGCCGCACCATTGCTCGTGTGTACTCCAAATTCAACCAACAGGACAAACAAGAGGTAGACCTCTTTCTGCAGTCCCTGAGACCTTACGACATCATTTTTGGGGACTACAACGATGACATCTGGTCTCCCACCCCGACACGCCCGGGGCAGGAAGACCTGGCCAACGGAGTGTTCCTAGACCCTTTGCACGCTAGCAGCCAACCACCGGACCCCCGGCAATACTATACCCGCATCCCTAGGCATGGACGCCCTCGTCCCCTAGACGCCATCTTGATTAAACAACAAATACCGAACATACCCTGGACCTACTATGACACCATACAAATGCCCATATCGGATCATGCTCTGGTCCTGCTTGGGGTCCGATGGAGGATAGGGGCCCCCGACCCACCACGCAGAAAACCACAGCCCACAGTCGCGAAGTGGTATACCAAACAATTTCAACGGTTTACTAACACCATATCCACACTACCCGTAACAAGCAACGACCCACCCCTACGCACGGCACGACGGATCCTATCGGCTATAGCGCACGCGGCGCGGCCACGACAACCCACGCGCGCAAAGACAACAGCCACCGCAAGCTGGTCGGAAACCACGGACCCCAAAGCACGGTTACGTGAGTACGGCGAAATCCAAGAACAACACATACGGAGACGAATCGGCAAACTGCGCCGAGCAGCAGTGCACAAATCGGGATATTTTTATAAAATGGTCAAGAGATGGCGCACGGGACTCATTGCCCAAGACACGCCGCAGACCCCAATAGGAGGAACACAGTACGTACTCAACCACTTTGCGGGCGACCCACCATACGACGAAGACGCGTGCCGGCAACTCATTCAGAAACATGTGCGGCACCGCACGTGGAACACAACGACCCCCACATACGAAGAGTACTTGCGGTGCCTTCGGGCACCAAAGAACAAATCTGCCGGGCCCGACGGTGTCCCCCCACACCTGCTCCGGCACCTACCGGACCACGTGCAGCAGCAACTTTACCAGGCGATTGTTGCAGTCTGGAACGGACAGCACATCCCAGTGGCTTGGCTGCAGTCCAGGGTTGTGCTCATCTATAAAAAGAAAGATCCCCAGGACCCACGAAACTACCGGCCAATCTACGTATCCACGGCCATATATAGCATACTCACACGCCTACTCCTGACGCGTATATCGGGGGCCTTGACCCCGGGATTATTGGACATACAACACGGTGCCACACAGGGCCGAAACACCACAACGTTAGCCACAAAACTATTAAACGACCTGCACGTAGAGGACGGGTACGTGGCCCTACTTGATGTGGCCAAAGCTTTTCCTTCAGTCCCCCGACCCATGCTGACTGGGATCGTCAAGGAAGCAGGGGCACCAGAAAACATTATACGGATGTTGGGGGAAATATACCATCATACACCGGCCGTACTAACCCTACACGGAAAGGACCTACCCATACGACCCACCAGGGGTATGAAGGAGGGGTGCCCCCTCTCCCCAACACTATTTCTCCTATACTACGACATACTACTACGTGAAACCATGGAACGATGCCCGGGAGCCCGACTGTACGTGTTCGTTGACGACATAGCTGTGCGTGCACCCACGAAGGAAGCATTGCTGCACACCCTAGATACCCTCCATGACGTGGCCTACACAACGGGGTTACGCTTCAACAAGGACAAAACTGAAGTGTGCCACTGGGCTAAGGATTACGACCTAACGCCCATCACGTGGCGGCAACAGCTCATCCCCGTGCGGCCTCCTATAATGACTTACCTGGGGCATGTGCTTGCCCACCCCACACAAGAAGACACAGCATGGGACATGGTCACTACACAACTACACCACGACGTAGCGGCGTACAGAACCCTGCCGCTCAACGCCTACGAAAAGGTGGCTATCATCAACGCCGTCCTCATCCCCCGTTGGACGTACAGGGGGCTTTTCCTCGGAAACAGGACACGAATGGCGCACTTGGACGACATACTGCTGCAGTTCATTAGGGATACACCCGGGGTAGAACAACAAATGAACAAACACCGGCTGACTACCAACCTCAGTCACGGGGGACTTGGCCTACGCCAGCTGTGGTGGTCCTACATCACCCGGTGGGTCACAATTGGCCAACAGGAACTGCAGCACACCGGCCCAACACAACACCTCACCGCAACCCAATATAAATACATTGACGCCGTCCGAGCCCTAGGGGGCACGGTGGGTCAGCGTATCTCCCAACCCCGACAACACCGACCATTGTCCGCAGGACTCTACGACTCGGAGAGCTCAGAGGAGGACCAGGAGACACATGCAGGGAAGACACGGCAGCCACCAACCGCTTAGACTACAACTGGATGAACCCTCCAGATGAGCCAACCCCTGAGGAAACCCACGAAGTATGTCAGGCACTCCCCCACCAGCAAAAACTCCACGGAATCACCATACACTACACAAGAGAACCCACCACCACCCGGTGGTACACAGACGGGTCGAAACAACACGGACGAGCAGGAGGGGGCATCTACAACGGAACATACCGTGCGGCCTTCCGGGTGCACGGGCCACAACAGGTATATCGGGCCGAAACGATCGCTTGCGCCTTAGCCTCAGAGCTGGCCAGGCCTGGAGACGACATTATACTAGACAACCAGGGTGTGGTGAAAGCCACACCTATAAAACGCAAAGGGGTGGTCAAGGACCAGGACTACCGCGACATAGGATACCTCAATTCCAACACGAAACGACTGACGATACGATGGACACCAGGACACCGCAATCTAGAACAAGCCACCACGTATAAAGACTACCAGGACATACAGGGTAACAACCACTCTGACGTCCTCGCCAATATGGGCGACAACCTGCCCATGGATTCCCAACAACCACAACCCCATGATATTGTCATCACAGGACAGATCATGCCCACGCCTGCCAAGGCATGGATCATGCAAGTGCGTAGACAAAAACAAACACCAGACGTACACTGGGTGAGCTGGCTTCCCATGAAGCATTACAGACGGAACGCGTGGACACCCTGGCTGTGGGGACAGGTGCGATGGTGGGGGATGGGCGCCCCCTGGGAACGGACACCCCGCCTCTGCTCCCAGTGTGGCCACCAACACGGAGCATCAGTACAGACGAAACTAGCTTACTGTCCTGCCTGGAGCGATTTCTGGGACCTGTGGCGCAAGAGCTGGACTGATTGGGCCCCATACACGCACCAATGGCTGCAAGCGGCCGACAACCAAGAACTATGGCTCTGTGTCAGGCTGCTCATACCACTATCCCTCGTCGCCGCCATACCCACTGCGGAACGACACAAACTGCGAACGGAGGTGGGCCTGTTCCAGTTTCCCATGATACAGTCCGTCCAAACACTAAGACGAAAGTACGCCGACCCAACACCACAACAACCACCATCGCCTCTGTGGCTCACCAAATACGTTGCACAGGCACTTCCGCCGCGAGAAACGCCCCAAAACCTACGGAACCACGTCCGGGCGCCCACGTGGTGCGGCGCGAAACGCAAGCGTAAGGCCGAGGTCACAATGGCTGTCCAAATCGATTCCGGCCAATGGTTACAAGATGCACGCAGCGCGGGCGATAGTGAGGCAGTGGCATGGTTCGTCGCACGAGCATCTAACACAGGGCAAGACGACCACATAAAGAAACGCCAGCGCCTCAACGTTGACACACCCGTATATAGGGGAAAACGCCACATACCCCCCCTTTGGGGCCTTTTTGGGGCTATTCGCGTACCCTACCTTTTTCAGCCTGTATAGCTCAAAAATCGAAGTTTCCGAAACTTATTTTTTTTGATATTGTGATCAGCTAAAATGACCATCCAAGCTACGTTCAGCAAGTTTCAGGGCGTATTTATGTACACTTTAGCCTATTTCGGGTGCGTGTTGCTAGGGGTGGGTTCTCTGCGAGGCGGACTTGCCAAAGAACCAGAATTTTCTTGGTATTCTGACCACTTACAATGATGAAATATGCATGTTTTAGACCCTCTTTGTGTGTTTTTCAGACCTCTTTTTGTACGCCTGCACGTGGCAAGGTTGCGTTAGCCAAGCTGCAATCACCATGTCTCTGCCGCGGGGGGGGGGGGGGGCATGAAGGGGGAGCTTCCCTGGCACCGTTTCGTTACATCACAGACTGGGAGGACCCTGGGGGGGGTTGGCTCTTGAAGGGGGGCAGATCCTTCTCGCTCATGCCGGGCCGGACGCTCGCCGCTTTCGATGACGAGCGGGGCGTCGACGAGGACGTGTTCCTCGCTTGCCCGGCGACGGACCCCCTGGGCATCTTGGGGCACCGGGGGGCGGTCCTGCCCCCCCATCGGGGCGTGAACGATGCAGTGGCGCAGGCGCCGCCGCCACCGCCCGTAGCCGTTCAGATACGTCAGGGAGCCCTGCGGAAGGAGGGGGACGTTGGCTGGCCCTCCCTGCCCCCCGCGGTGACGACTGTCCCGGCAGCAACGATGGTCCCGGCGACCGCACGCCGCCGCCAGCGTCGCGCAGCGGTGGCCCTACGCCGCAACGCCGCCAAGGTAGCGGCCGCATTGGCCGCGTCGGCGGCCGCACTGGCTGCCGGTTTCTTGGGCAGCCGTCAGGGGGCTACTGGGACACCGGGGGCAGGAGGGGATGCGTCCCTCGGCACCTTGGCCTTGCAGGCTGTGCCTGGCGCGGGGTCATGGGCCGACCTCATGGACGCCGACGATGCGGCAGCAGAGAAGGCCGCGGGGCTGGGCGCAGCAGCTCTGTGGGGCAGCCAGCGGGCTGAATATTGCGTGGACATTGTGGGAAACGCTGTGCACATGCCCTTGGGGGGCCGACGCGCCCCCCCACCAGGAGGGTGTCTATACGGCCATAGCCCAGGTTGGCGCCGTGGAGGGGCGCGACGTCCCTGGGCACTCCGGGGGCCTCAGCCCCTCCGTCAGTGGCGCACCCAGGGCCCAGATAGCGTCAGGCGACGGTAGCACTCTAACCCCCTGCTGTGGCCCTAGGGCAGTGGCGTCCAGACCACCAAGTTTGGCGGAAGTGGCCGCACCGGCAGCGACGTCCAGACCACCAGGTCTGGCGGAAGCGGCAGCACCAGCACTGACGTCCAGGCCACCAGGTCACCATGTGTGGCGAAGCCGGCGGCACAAGGAATGGCGTCCAGACCACCAGGTCTGGCGGAAGTGGCCGCACCGGCAGCGACGTCCAAACCACCAGGTCTGGCGGAAGCGGCAGCACCAGCAGTGACGTCCAAGCCACCAGGTCTGGCGGAAGTGGCAGCGCCAGTAGTTGCGCCCAGACCACGAGGTCTAGCAGAAGTGGCAACACCAGTAGTGACGTCCAGACCACCAGGTCTGGCGGAAGTGGCAACATTGGCAGTGACGTCCAGACCACCAGGTGTGGCGGAAGTGGTAGCACCGGCAGCGACATCCAGACCACCAGGTCTAGCAAGGCTGGCAGCACCAGCAATGGCGTCCAGACCACCAGGTCTGGCGGAGGTGGCAGCACCGGCGGTGGCATCTAGACCACCGGGTCTGGCGGAAGCGGCAGCACCAACTGTGACGTCCAGACCACCAGGTCTGGCGGATGTGGCAGCACTGGCAGCGGCGTCCACACCACCGGGTCTGGCGGTAGTAGCACCGCTAGACCACCAAGTCTGGCGAAGCCGGCGCCACCAGCAATGGTATGGCCGTGGTGGCACCAACCATAATGCCCAAGCCACCAATCCTGGCGGACGAGGCAGCACCGAACAGGAGGTAGCCCGGGGGGGGGGGGGGGGTGCAGAAACTAGCAGACCCCACGCCCAATTTGGGGCCCTCCATGACGAGGAGGGATGCACCCGCAGGTGCATCCAAGACCTGCAAGCTGCAGTGCTGGAGCTGCTGCTGCACGGTTTCTGGGAGCAAGGGCTGCACTGTGCTGCCCCCCCCCCCCCTCCCCCATTGATTTTTGCGCTAACCCTCCCCCGGGACGCCTGCCCTATGCGGCGCCATGGGGGACAGCTTCTGTATGTCGTAGGGAGGGGTGGGGCTCCACCCCTCCCCTCCATTGCCCAGATGTCTGCCCCCTGCCCCCCAGGCCCCAGGGGAACAGGGGGGGTGGTGGCGACGGCGCTACCTTTGCAGCCACTAGTGCTGCCAATGTTGCAGGGCGTTGCCGGTGCACTGCCTGCGGGCCTTGCCGCCCGCCCACCAATGCAATGCCCAATGGCGGAGCGCTGCCAGAGGACGAGAGCCTTGTGCCGAAGAGGCCCTCAAGACAGCCTCCTCGCCCCTCCCTTAACCTAACCCTAGGGCAGGGAAGGGCAGAGTGCTGGGAGGGGCGAGGGCTTGGGTACCCCGACCCCCCCCCCCCAAATTGACAGTAGGGGAAGATCAAGACCTCCCCCTGCCGGCAGCACGGTGCCCCGATGGAGGGGCGTCTCCAGAGGGGCAAGGGGCGATCGGGGACCACAATCACCCCCTCCCCAAGGCGAGTGCGCATATTCCCCCCATAATCCAAAAGGGGGAGGAGGAGGTGGTGCAAGGCCTCGGCCTGTGGCCGGCCCCGGAGGGGCTTGGAGTGATGGGGGGACACGGGGTGACCGACTCACCCCAGGCAGGGTACAAGGGCGCGCTGCAGGGCCTCGGCCTGTGGCCGGCCCGGGGTGGAGGGGCGAAGCGGCGGGGGGCGGCCAGCAGCAGCCCCCAAACCCTCTAACGGGACACTCGTGGGTGTGAGGAGAAGTGCACAATAATAAGCACAACGTCGTGGCACTATAGTGGACAGTCACTCCGCCCAGGGTTCCCTGGGGGTAGGTTCGAATCCTGGGGGCTCATAGCGGGTGGGTTTGGCGACATCGTCCATAGATATCTCCCTCCCGTTGGCCACTTTGTTTGCTCTTATATGTATTCACCATCCACATTTTTCTTGGAGTCAGGTGATACACCGGGGATGACGGCCGTTGACAGGTTGTGGCTCCTCCCTGCTTGTTTGGTGGTGTCTGCTCTGCCTGCTATGTTGTCAGATTCTTGAAATTTTGGCCGGTACCACACAGTTCTTATGTTGTACATAACAGGCTTTGTCTTAGCTTCTGGATGTAGCATAGCAGTTTGATTGTGTGCTGAACTCTTGGAACATTGACTGGAATTGCTTGGGCGGGGGCATCCAGTATCTTTTACCGACCATGATTGAGCCCAAAAGGGGGAGGAGGTGGTGCAAGGCCTTGGCCTGTGGCCGGCCCCGGAGGGGCTTGGAGTGATGGGGGGACACGGGGTGACCGACTTACCCCAGGCAGGGTACAAGGGCGCGCTGCAGGGCCTCGGCCTGTGGCCGGCCCGGGCTGGAGGGGCGAAGCGGCGGGGGGCGGCCAACAGCAGCCCCCCATTGACAGTCGCGTCCTCCGGGGCGCCGGTTAACCCAGCCCGGAGGGCAAGGCCGCCGCGGCGGCGGCTGCACGGGAGGGGGAGCTCGGAAGTGACTTAGTCATGACCGCCTCGTCCCTCCTGGCCGCCGTGCGGGCACAGACGGGGGGCCCGTGGGGGCGGACACGGGCGCCTGAACTCGACTGGGCCCACCTCCCCGCCCCCCGACCTCTGTACATAGACGAATGCCCTCCTGTGTGTTTTTCACCCTATTGGATGGGGGGGGGAGGGCTCCCAAGGGGGCTAGCGCACAACCTACTTATGCGGTTTTCCAGCCTCGGAAGCTCAAAACTGGAAATTTCCGAAGCTGTTTTTTTGATACTGTGACAATTGAAAATGATCAAATATCCTATGTAAAGCATGTTTTAGCCCCTCTTTATGTGTTTTTCACCCTATTTGGGTGTTGGGGGGGCTGACGCTAAAAGACGAATGCCCTCTTTGTGTGTTTTTCACCCTATTGGAGGGGGGGGGGTCCCAAGGGGGCTAGCGCACAACCTACTTATGCAGTTTTCCAACCTTGGAAGCTCAAAAATGCAAACTTCCGAAACTGTTTTTTTGATACTGTGACAATTCAAAATGATCAAATATCCTATGTAAAGCATGTTTTAGCCCCTCTTTATTTGTTTTTCACCCTATTTGGGTGGGGGGCTCCAAAGGGGGCTGGGGCACACCCTGCTGATGCAGCTTTACAGCCTCGGCGGCTCAAAAATGGTCGTCCCTCTCCCCTCTTCGAGGTGCCTTGCCGAAGGCAATAGAATTCCTCCTGAGGCAAAAAATAAAACTTATTACAGGGCCCCGAAATTTGAGGCCGATTTCAGGTACACAAACTTTTTTTATTAACCCCCCCCCCCCCCACCAGCAATGGCCTGTTTGGGGCCTCAGAATGGAATTGTTTGTCAACATGGTCCGTGCTCTGCCGGTGGGGGAACGTGTGTTCAGCGCCGGAGGATGGGGCGGTTGTCCCTCTGCTTGCAGGCGCTACTTCACCCCCCCCCCCCCCCCCGTGGATTTCTTACAGTCAAGGATCTGTTTGACACTACAGCTCAGCCGAAGGCAAAGCTACTTTCCATGATGGGGCAAACTTGGCAAGCAGTTTATCCTGCGTCTCTCCTCACATTCCAGGGGCTCCCGTCCTCGGAATGGTCCCTCAATTCTGTTTGGGTGGGCAGTTGGGGGAAATCAGCCTCTCTCAAAAAGATGGCGCCTGTACCTTATGTGCCGCATCGCCAACCATCCCAGGTCTGGACTTCCTTTTGGGCGGCCAAGCTGCCCCCTTCCTTAAAAGATTTTGTCTATCAGTCACTATGGTGTAAGCTAAAAGTAGGTGAACGGTTACAAAACAGGACAAAATATCCGTGGTGTCCAGTCTGCACCCAGCTTGAAACGGTGAGCCATGCCTTGCATGAGTGTCGGTTTCATCAGTTAGCCCGTGATATCATCGACTACAGTTTAGGGCCTTATTATCATGATGGTCAGTCAGTCTTATGCAAGTCAATCCCTACGAAGTCATCGTTTTCGGTCCCTCAGGGCATTGCCTTGTGGGCCAGCAGGTCGGCACACTGGGGGACCCGTAATGCGACTAAGTTTCACGGTGTCCCCCCCGAACGTGACGTTTTTCTGGATGCCTGGGCACTGACGATTCTCACGCTCACAGAATGGCAACCACTAGCAGGTTGGGCACAGGTTTTCATGCAATTTTATCATGTTATCAGCACAGTCAGACAGTCAGGGTGTCTTCTAGCACACCGAATCACACTTCAGTATGTTGCACAAGACACAGAAAAGGAAGCCAAACGACAACGCAAACTGTTACGCAAGGAACAGTTGGCAGAACAGGTAATCAGGACTATTGACTCTTTGGAAAGTGAGGGATGGCTATTGGCTTACACAGACGGATCAGCAGAATACCATGCACGGGTGGGGTGGGTAGCAGGCTTTGGTTGCACCATACCAGGACAATGGGATTTCTCTGGCTTCTTGCCAGTGGACATGGCTCAGTCCAACAACAGGGCGGAGCTCACAGCCATAATACGGCTCCTTGAGCATACTTAAGGAACATCTGCATGGTAAACTAGCTATCGCAACAGACTCTCAGTATGCATATGATGGTGTCGCAGGTTCGGCCTACCGTTGGAGAGAGCAAGGGTGGGTCAACAAGTGCGGCCCAGTGGCCAATGTTGATCTTTGGATCCAGTTGTTGTCCTTGATTGATAGTGCCACCATGCGCTTACGCTGGATTAAGGTTCCCAGTCATACAGTAGCAGTCATAGCAGGCAATCATCATGCTGATCACTTGGCAGAGGTACGTAGGTTCAGCTCTCCGTTATATCATGTTTTATCAGTGCCAGAAAGGCCCGTCATCTCACTTGAGCTACCGTTTACCCCGACGCCACGAAGGGCACAGGCGGTCCCTCGATCTGTAGACATCCTGGAGCTCACCACTCCTCTAAACGAAACCCCCGTCTTGGTCCCTGGCTCGCACCATCGGACCCCAGCGGCCCCGCCATCCATCCAGCATACGCCAATACGTTGCCTTTTTGGATCCCCACAAGGATCCCATGTGTCATGTCACAGCGTGTTTTCGACACCACCGCGAGTAAGTGCCTCTGCACAGCCCAGTGGATTATCTTCACCGTCTGGGTCCACGGTCTCATGGGCCCCCACGACCCCCACTCTAAGTCCACCCCCTGATGTGATGTGGAGGGACATAGGCCTGCAGCCGATGTCCACGCCTGAGCCCAGACATCGGCGCGTGCTCTTTCACACACCAAGTACTGATGTCAGCTCACCCAGGTATCACTCTGATATAGGCTCGCATATGGACTCGGGGGGGTCCCAGCCCGAGTCCCCGATGTCCGAGGACTCTCATTAAAACGGCCTCAGTAGACATGTGTCTTATGTTGCAAGCACCACATTGATGAATGACTGAACAACTCGGATGCATATACGGATACTTAGTCTCAGGCAAGCCAAGCAGTATGAAAGCATAACACACACACACACATCAACCTCCCTGCCTTTGGCTGGGGGCAAGCACAGCAAGTTGGCTGATCTTGTGCCAGCATCACGCAAGCTTGAAGTGCAAGCCACCAAGTCAGTCCTCCCCTCTCACCTGTACTGTGCCATGTAGGCTAGCTTTGTTGGCCGAGAAAAGACGGCCAAAATGAAGGTATCACAAGCTGGCGGTATGAAAGGATGTACATAGTGTCTTTCCCTGAGAAGGGAAGCAATATGCGGAGAATTGCCGAACATTGCTGCATATGCATACCAGGACGTGCATGTGTGGAGCGCTTTGTTGACCTGCATGCGGCCCCCCGTCCCTCCTGTGCTGGCGCCGGTGATGCTTCACACACCCAAGATTGTGAAGTTTGGAGGGCCCTCACCCACATCCAATGTGGGAAATGTCAACACAGGGTACCCACCGGCACGTTTACTCAGCCTTTATGGCACCCCTCGCCCCCTCCTTCGGGCAAAACTGAATGAGCTGTGGCCGTATCGCCTGTGTCACCGGGGCTATATCGGTAGCTAAGTATCCGTTGCTTCACAGCCCCCCCCCCCTTTGGGCAAATGGCCAAACATTGCACACGGGGGAGGGGGGGCAAAAAAAATCATCAGCCCGGCAATTCATTTGGTGCACAGTCCTGCTCCCCCGCTGCACATCCCCCGCTCCTGCATGACGGTCGTAACAGCAACGGACAGCTGCTTGGCAAAGCCTGCACACAATGCGGCTCCTCTGTAGAGCCCATACAAATGTCAACATACAGTCTGAGGCCGACATCGTATAGAAGATGTGTAATTATCTGCGGCACCAATGAAGGGGGTCCACCCCGGGCGACCAGACGTTTGACTGGTCCATGTGGTCCGCGCGCTCCCCACGCCCGAAGTGCGGGACATGCACCAAGCGATCACGTCCCTCAAGGAAACAGGAAATTTGCAGCACCCCAGGCTGAACCAACCTCACCCATCCCCCCCCAGGCTCCGCAACCCGCGGCCCAGGAAGCGCAAAAAGGACATGTATGGTCCGGCGATGGCGGAGGCACATCAGAAAGTCATTGATGAGTATGTGGCAGAGGGATGGGAAGCCATCTACCCCGACGGCTCGTCGGAGGTCCATCCGGAGGCGGGAATGGTGGGAGGGTTTGGGGTATACTTCGGGGATCACACGGACACGGCACAGTGCATCCCCATCACCCGGAAACAAACAAATAACAGGGGAGAGCTCCTCGCGGCCCTACATGCCATTCGCCATAGGACACCGCATAAGCGCACACTGATCTGCTCTGATTCAAAACTAGTGGTCATGGGGGCCACGGGCAAAGCCAGCAAATGGCGGCGCCATGACTGGCAAGGCTCACGGGGGCCGGTGGGCCACGTGGACCTGTGGGAGCAACTCCTCAAGGAAATTGAACAGGCAGGGGCAGCGGTACGCTGGCTGCATGTCCCCTCACACGTTGGTATTGTAGGAAACGCACACGCGGACACACTGGCTGACATGGGCCGCTGCAAATCCCCCCTTCTCCGAGGATATGTCACCTCAGCCCGGCGCCCACAGCAGGAGAGTCAGGCACAGGAACAGGAAGACGAGTCCGACCTGGATGAGCCACCCATGTTTTCTCCCGAGGAGCGGACGGCCGGCCCGCCTCCTCGTGGCACTCCCCCCCCCCCCCGACCCCCCGCAGACAGGGAGTTACTCCACTGTTGGAAGTCAAGGACTGCACCCCAGCCTCCAAGAGACCATGCCATTCGCCGGACTGCACTGACCCGGCCTCAGGATGGAGGTCGCGGGCGGTCTCCCGCTCACCACGGGCGACACCAATGCGTGACGTCAGGCAAGAACTCTCCCCCTCTTCAGCCCCCCCCTCCTCCCCAGGCAGTTGTGATGAGGCCTGGCTGGCTCCCAGATCACCGGCAACGGCCTCCACGATCACGTGCGGCACGGAAGGCTCACGGTGTGGGACACCGGACCCCAGCCGCCCTTTGTTTGGCACGCCATAAGGCACGCGACCCCACACCCCCATAGGATTAGACCCCATAGCCGACAGACACCCCAAACAGGGCAAGAGACCGGCACGGCCCAGTAGTGAGAGCGGTAGTCTTCAATCGTCCAGTGCGGGGGTTCGATCCCGGGAGCTGGTGCTCTTGGGATCCCTGCACGTAGAGCTCTCTAGTCGGCGTCGTGGGAACCACCCCCCCCTACAGCAGCCCGCGCCACCACCGGTACCGGTGGATAGGGTGGAGGTCTCGTCCGTTTTGCCCCAACCCCAAAAAGTGACACGCAGGAACCACACACACCTGCAGCAGTGCGCGCCGCCACCTATACTCGAACAGGTCGACGGGAGGTCCCGTCCGGTATTCGAAGGGATCGGTGGGAGACCACCGATCCTGGGATTCGAACCACCTCCTTCACGGCAAGCGCCGGGTGCGCTGCCACTTCAGCGGCCGCCTTCTAAGAGGCACTGGAACTTCGCACAAGGAACGACCACACAGGCGAACACACCCACAACACATGCAGGCGCCCCGGCGCCGCCCAGCCTCCCCACCCTCTGTATGGCTGTATGTTGACCTCCGAAAAGCCAGTACCCACTGGGGTTTCTTAATCCTAAGGACCTAAATAGCCCAGGGCCGGTGGCAGTGGCCCACAAGGGTGACCTCTGACCGCCCCACCCCCCATGACCAGGTGATCCTGAAACACAGGTGTGTGGCCGAGAGGGGCCAGCGCAAGCAAGCATGCCAGTGCGACGGTGGGAGCCTAAGTGGGACACATCATACGCTACGCCCCAAGCTCAGTCCGAAGGCGACAATGCCCTGAACCCTGTAGAAGCAGCCCCACTCTTACCCCATCCAGGGAGGAGGGAAGGGACGAACTGCAAAGCACTGTCTGCGTGACACGGACAATCATGGCACTGAGAAGGCGATGAAGGTCGTGAGGCAGGCGCGGCTGGAGCTAAGTGGCGGGTCCACACCTGACCAATTGAGGCCCCCCTCCCCACGGGGGAGGGATGTCACTAAGCAATGGCTTGACCACACCATATACTACCACCCCCATCACCCCACCCCCCCACTTTTCCACATTCCCCTGCCTCCGCCCCCCCCCCCCCCCCGCCCACCCCCCCTGCCGCAGAGAGAGATCAGCCCCCACATAGCACAAGGGCAACACTAGATGCTGGGGCTCCCAACCAGGATCCCTCCAGTGCGCTCAGTGGGACCGCAGCAGGGCCAAGTCCCGGCGTTTCAACCGCATTAACAGTAATGTCAGGGCCCCTGTCCCTTGGATCCCCCTGTGCTACTCCACTACTCCGCTGCTCCACTATCGTTAGTGCTACTGCTGCTCCAACTGCTAGTGCTAGTGCCACTACCACTGCTACTGCCACTGCTGCTGCTGCCACCACCGCCGCCGCTGCTGCTCCTGCTTGCGTGCCAATTCCTTTGATAAACAGAGGTTGGTGGAACGAGAGGTCTTACCAGCTGAACACTGAACAAAGAATGTCCTGAGCGCAAGAGCACATAGTCATGTCATATCGTAGATGTCAACAATGAACTGAATTGAGTTGGTTCAAAATGGAATGGAAGGCTTACGATTACTACAATCACTACCGCCACCACGATTGCTACTGGGGCTGCTACTAGCCCCCCCCCCCCCCCTTTGTCCTAGCTACACCCTTGTCCAAGCTACAGTAGGCCTAGGGACCGTATTAATTTGGGACCTAGGGAATGCCGTGCACGCAGTGAGCACGCAGTGCAAAGTTTTGTTTGTCGGCAAATACTCGAACCCTAGTTTTGGCCCCTTGGGGGAGCACCTGACGCGGCACGCGCACGGCGCGTGCGCGGCGAGGAGATTCAGCCTTCTGGCCCACCCAAGCACCCACAGTTCCTACCCTGGGGGCCCCTCATCTAGGGATTTTGGGCCTGATCCGTGATACTCTTGAGTAAGAAATGTCGTTTGTTGCTCTTTGAAGATCCCGCCCTCGAAGCTCAGCCCCAGCACGAGGTAGCAGTAGGTGTGGGGCCAAACTTGTCGTTGGGCTGCGATACGACAGCTATCGCAATATTTGGAGGGGCAATGGGACTACCCTTCACAAATCTATTCGCATCTTCGCTACCCCTCGTATGGCCCTTGGCCCCATGTGCCCCTTCATGTGTTGGTTGTTATCTTGTGGGCTTTGCTGCATTGCTGTGCTAGCGGACATGTGATCTTGGGTGAGTTTCCCTTCAGGTGCACACAGTTGCCACGCAGTGCCCACGCAGTGCAACAACTTGGCCCTTTTTTTTTTCGGTACCAAATGTAGTGCAGCCACATAAGACATGGATTTGCTGACACATTCCCCAGTTACATAGAGTCATGGACACATTTGTTGTGTGTGTTTGCCCACTTGAACCCGCATAGCTCTGATTTTGGAGATATTTGTGCACCATATCCCCCTTTCTTGCATCAGCTCACCATGCCGGCAGTTGTATGTGTCACGCGCAAGCTACGCCCGTGTCCAAGCTACAGTAGGCGAAGGGACTGTATTAATTTGGGGCTTTCGCGTAGCTAGGACAAGGGGCTGAGGGGTACTTCAACTGCAACTTCAACTGCGAGTGCTATTGGTGTCGTCAGTGTGAGGCGAGTTGTCATCAGAGGAGTGAAATGGTTGTGTCGAGAAGCACAAGCACAAGCACAAGCAGGGCGTGTTGCACACGCTGATGGGGGGCAGTGGCACTACGGGATGGCATAGTGCAGACGGAGTGCATCAGTTTGTGTGTTGACAGGCCACTTTAGAAAATCGATGTCCAGTGCCCAAGGAAGTCCGGAGGAACTGCAGTACTTATCAGAGCTCGGCGTCGCACAAGTCCTAGAGCAACTGATCAGAGATGTGTTGCAGCAGAAGCCCAAAGACCGGGCCGAGCTCTATTTGGGAATGGCGCGGCACATCAGGGCCTGCGCCGGCCAAGACTGCAGCCGCCGGGGCTCCGCCGCCAGCGCCGACGCCAACATGAGCCTGCGCGTCCGCGGTGGCAGCGGTCGCTCCGGGGCGACCGCCGCCCAAATCGAGCGGGCACGCGACGGCCTCACGGACCTGCACTCGGACCGCCTGGACATTCTGCGGGGCTGGGCCCCGCCGGCGGGGCTGGGGCTGCTGGACGCAATGCGGGCGCTGGACCTCGGCGACCTCAGCGAGTACTGCCTCTGCCCCATCTGCGGCCGCAGCACCTCCGATCTGGAGGCCCATCTGCGGGACGCGCACCAGCGGCGCATCTCGGAGGCCCCGGCGGCGGCGCGCGCGACGCTCCCGGGCCTCCTCGACCTCGCGGTGGCGTTCGCGGACCGGAGGGAGCGGGAGGGCTGCACGCTGCGGCTGGACCATGTCCTTGCACAGCACCTGTACACGATGGAGACCCCCATCTACCGCGTCGTCAACCGGCTGCTCCGGGACAAGCAGACCGCGGCCCTGCAGCCGTGGCTGCCGTTCTTGCACTTCCTGAAGGAGTCCCTTGTCTGCTTGGAGCCGTACGTGGGCATTGCCTACCGAGGCATCGACGTTGCAGTGGTCCCAGACATGTACAAGATCGGCCGCATAGTGACATGGCAGGTCGTCCCGTCCGATCCCCGCATCCATTTGGAGCAACCCCCCCCTCCCCCCGCCACATGCATGTCTGCTCCCCCATCCCCCCACCCACCCCCACCCCCCGGCCCATGTCAAAGTATACCTGGCCAGTGAATTGGCTAAAAGCGGGCTGGAGAGCCTCCCATTCTTTGCAAGAGAATCCGCTTCTTCATTCCCTTCAATGCCAACATCGGAGGGTTTTTTTACCCAGGCCACTTCACCGTCATGCAAGTCCAATTCAGTTAAAAGTTCTTTCCGTAAAATCAACATTGCTCAGGGGCCCATGTGAGCATATGAGAGACATATGTGTTTTGGGGGGGGGGGGGGGGCAGCAACAGCAGAAGCGGAGGAGGACAGTGGCACGGGCAGACGATGGGGGAGGGCAGGGACAGAAGACTTGCGTTGGGCTGGCATGTCGTTGTTTTGGATGCCCAAATGGATGCCGATGGTGGTTGGCTCATTCCAGTGGGCACCCTGTCTGCCTTTGTGAAAACCGCAAAGGTACCAAATTGTCCTCAGTTGCGTGTAGGGCTGGTGTGGCACATACCAACGTGCGGCCCGCGGAAGCAACAGAATTTTGTTTGTTTTGTGGAGTGGCCATTGCTTTGGCAAGGATGCGCAATCATGTGGCAGTGCACTTGTAGAAGGGAGAGGTGGTAACGGACCCAAGGATGCGTGGTGAGGCCGAACCTTGCGGTTTCCGTGGTTGCACTACAGGCACGTGTACCACAAGTATTGTGCGCAAGAAAATCAGTAGCACATGCCCGTGTGTGGTCCCATTGAAGCACGCAATGGCCATGCACAAACAAGAAAACATGCCCCGCCAATGTCCTATTCCTGGGTGCAGTGCCACCCCGTGGGTTTTGAACATCAAAACTCACTTGGCACGTTGCCATCCCACCGTGGCACCAAACACCGTTGATTTGACGGAATTGGTTGTAGTTAGCCAAGATGATGAGAAAAAAAAGGGGCGAGCCAAAAAATCCCCATGGTGATGAAGCTCAAGATCACTTTGAAAGTGGCACAGGCGGTTGACAATGAGGGTGCATCCTTCTCTGAAGCCTCTCTTGGCCGCTCGGATTGGGAGTGGAAACTCCTGTTTACTGCAGGGAAACAGGGGTTTTACGCAGTTTTGTTATTGTTGTACACTGTCTCCATTTAGTTTCTTATTTAAATATTGCCTGGGGAGTCAAAAGGTGCAGGCCTGAGACTTCGAACAATCTTGTGGTAGGCCCACCTTCCCTTCAAGCTTCTCCCCTTTTGCCTGTCGGTCGCTGCCCTTCAACATGTCGGAGTCCATCGATTTCCAGGATTATATCCTGGCGGGGGTGCAGGAGTCGGTGCGGGGAGATTCCCCGGCACGAGAATGGGCTCTGGCACGTACAAAGGTATTAAAAAGCCTTCGGGGACTGGGTGCCAGGCGTACCGAGTGGATACGGCAGTTCGCGGCTTCGGTTCAATTCTCGGGCGATGAGGATGCGTTTATTGAGTACATCATCGGATATGTCCTGACGGCTGGGGTATCTTTAAATGTGGAGACAGGCCTCTTTACTGCGAATGCCCAGGTGTCCCCGGGACCTCTTCATGACACGGCTCTGCAGACGCTCTTGGAAAACCAACAGAAAATGATCTCCGACTTGCATGCACAGGTCGCCAGCCTGACTTCTGCGCCAGCCAAACAGGAAATGGCGATACCTCCCCTGTCTCTTAAAGCTCTGTACGACCTGCACGTGGCGTACAACCACCCCCAGTGGGTGGTCCGCATGATTTGGTTTCTTCGTGCCATGGTCCTGCGTTTGCCGATCCCACAGCGCGAGATGAGGATGTCTGACAAGTGGGGCGACGAGCAACAGCGTGCCCTGCTGCTGGAGTTCTCCGATGCCCAGAAGGCGAATGACACGATGTGGACTGACCTGAAGCCTGACGGGGACGACGTAGCGATGGCGGGTGGATCTTCCGACAAGGATCTGGGAAAGGCGAACCCTTCCGCAGGCCCCGATTTGCCTGAGGGTTTGGTCCAAATGACGGAAGCCATGTGGCTCTTGACTTACACGGCGGTGCACAAATACAAGGAAAAATACGAGTCTGATGCCACGCAGTCCAAACAGGTGTCCAGTAATTCGGTGTTCACAGAGGGCCTGACGCCAGCGGGAGCACGAATAAAGAAAACCATGGCCAAACGCTTTCGGATCCAGGATGGAGTGGAGTTCTTTGAGGTGCACAAGAACGAGTGGGTTCGGTCATCCGACCCACCGGTGGGCCCGTGTAAAACGTGCAGAGAAAAAGGAAAGATTGAGCGCCACTGGGTCTGGCAGTGCCCTCTCCTGGAGTGAAAAGATGCCCCCCCGCTGGTGGGGGGGTTTGAACCGGAATGGGCCCCCCGTGCCCCTGCCACACCAGCCCCCGGCCCGTCGTCATCACAGATGGCTTCCGAAGACACCATCCACTGGCCCTCGATCTTGGACGCATGGAAGGCCTTGGGGTATTGCGACCCGCACGACTGCGTCTCCGCGGCGATTCTATCCACGTGGAAAGGAGGTACGCGAGACGCGTATGCATCCCATCTCCGACGTCTGGCACAAATCGGTGGTCGAACAGCCTGGAATGACGCGCAGCGGGTGGTCGAATTGGCACTCTTCCAGATGTTCAAGATGGGCTTCCGAAAGGCCACTCTCCGTGGCTGCGTCTCCGCGGTCAAAGCATGCGTGGTACTGGGGTGGCTACCGGAGCTCAATTGGACCCGCCTGTGGAGGATCACAAAAGCGCCAGTGGATTCCGAAGTCCACAGACCGTACGGAGGCCCTGACGTCCTCCAGTTCATCGCTGAAGCCTGCACATCGGTGGAAGACTGGATCACGTATGCTGGATGTGTCCTGTCGTTCTCCTCCCTATCCAGGGTGGGTGAAGTATCCTCGGCGCGAAGGAATGGAGTGGGAAAGTCGTACTTCTCGTTCTGGGGCCTCAAACGGGGGGAGCGCTGGGTCACACGCCAGCTAGGCCCCTATGCTGCAGTCTGGGCGCGCTGGCTGCGCCGTATCCGACCAGGTCGCGGCATCCTCTTATTCTCCGCGGCGCAGTTGGAGGAAAACATGGAGAAGCTTCTCAAAGGTTCGATACGAGCAGAGGCACGCTGGCATGCATGGAGACGCGCGGGGGCCACGTACCTGCGCGCCTTCGGTCTGCCCTGGCGCTTCCTTTGCTGGTGGGGGCGTTGGGCCAGTGTTAAAATGGCCCATTACTACGCTACCCCGCCTGATGAGTTCGACATGGTCGATGAACCGCGATTGCCTTGGCCAACAGACACGGGTTTCACCTGGAAGGGTACCCACTTGGCCCTCCTGTGGCCAAAGTCTCTCCGGGACCTGTTCGACGAAACGCCGACCATCAAGAAGCCCTCCTCGGAGTCCAGAAAGAACGCCAGAGATTCCTCAAAGCAGGTCGTGGATTCGGACTCGGAGGGAGATGCAGCCTGTCCTCCGCAACAAGGCCGCTCTCGGTGTGAGCCCATCATCGTGGGAGAGGCCCCACCTGCCACTGCCAAGCGCCGCAAAGCCCAGGGGTCCTCCTCCAACGGTCGGTCCTCGGAAAATCGGGAGCAGCCAAGACCCTCTTCAGTGTCCACGGCCGGAACGACAACCTCGGCCAAGGCCTCAGTCACTACCCCTCCTGGGCCACCTTCCACAGCCACTTCTTCCGGTGGTGATGGAGTGCAGGCATGCGCCCCAACAACGGATCGTGACAAGTCCACCGACAGCGGTCAAGCCGCCTCAAAGTTCGCAGGCAGGGTGCGGTCCTCGGTCACAGGGGCCCGGAGATCAGTGCAGCCAGTCCGACTCAACCCCAAGGAGATGGCCCTCAAAGTCAGACGTGCGGCGGGTGGCACCGCTGGACTTCTCCTGCCCTCGGTTGCAGGCGGTGGAGCAGTTGCTCGACTCTCCAAGGGGTCTGGGCTGGGTAAATAATACCCTGGAGGGGCTTCGGTTGCCCGACTCTTTGAGACCGTTGGTGAGGGGTCGGATTCGGTTGCTCCTTATGCGAGGGGCCCGTGTGGCCTTTGATATCTCTATGTCTTCCTTTGACGAGAGGGTCCTGCAGGCTTTGGATGCCCTTACCCCTGAAGTCTGGATTTGCATCTTCAAAGATACTACCTCCCCTATCACTCTGCTTATTGGTTTGGACAGGAGCGTCCTGGACAGGGGAATAGGCCAGATTGGTTCCATCAGCATACCCCCTTTTATTTGGAATTTTTTGGCCCCGGAGGATTTTGAATCCGTTGCTTCGCGGGATCTGGGTAGCATGCGTAGTATGTCGGAAGAGGGCCTGGTGATGGCCAGGGCATTGGTGCGCGACGGTGTGCTTAGCGAGTGGGGGGGGGGGGGAGGGCGAATGGGTACATGTTCCCGGTCCCGAAAAACTCCACAAAGGCGTCCATGATTGTGCACTTGGTGAAGTTTAATAAGGCTCACGAACATAAGCCGGCGAGCTTTGGACTCCCTTCGGTGGAGGATCTGGCTCTTATGGTGCAGGTTCACAGCTTGCAGTTGCCACGTTTGGCTTTGGGTGATGCAGATTATTTGCGTTTTTTGTCCGACCCTTTTTTGCAATCCCTGGAGCACTTGCGTGTCGAGTCAGAGCCGGGTGCGCCCCTGGTTGCTTGCCATGTGGACCTGACGAACGCATTTTGGTCCCTACGGCTCCCCGACCACCTCCGGGGCGCCTTCCGGGTCTGCGTTGATGGAAAGATTTATGGATTTAATTGCCTGCCGTTTGGTTGGCAGTACTCCCCCATTGTCTGCCAGACTGTTTTGGGGTATATCCTGGCGTCCCTGGGTTTTTCGAATGTTTTGGTTTTGCATTACCTCGACAATTTTTTAATTGTAGGTTATGGCAAGAATAGGGTGCGAACGGCCGCTGCCTCTTTGTGCGAGGCTTTGAGGAAGTCAGGGGCTATAATCAGTGTCAAGAGCGTTTTGGAGCCCGTCACCAGGATCCTGTGGTTGGGGAAGGACCTGAATTTTGATCCCTTAAATTCGTCGATCCACACGACACCACAGGGTTGGGCCTCTCTGGTTGGGGTTTGGTTAAGGACGGCTCTACAGCCTCTTACCCGCAAGCGTGCTCGTAAGGTTTTGGGTCGTTTTACCTGGGCAGTGCGCCCTGCCGTAGGTGGAATGCCCTTCCTCTCCGGTTGGTGGAATTTCTGTCAGTGGGGCCCCAATTGGCTGCAGAATTGCCCCATGCGCCTCCTGCTTAGCCTGACACATGTTTTGGTTCTGGCGTTGGAGGGTTGGCGTCCACCACCACTGATTCCATTTGTCCTCGCCAGGCGGGGCACCATTTATGTTGATGCCGCCTTTGACAAGGACAGATATAAAGTAGGCCTTTGGAGTTCGTCCCTGGGGGGCAGGGTTTTTCACTGCAGCAATTGGGTGCGCACTCAGCAAGAGGCTGAGCTGGAGGCCATGATCCGAGGGGTGCGCATTTGTGAAAAGATTGGCTGGCCTGCGTTCTGCCTTGTGGGAGATAACTGGGCGGCCCTGGAACAGGTGGCGTCGTTCCGAGCCCGATCTGGTCTCAAGCGTCAGAACCGACACCTGCGTCGTCTTTTCTACGTCTGGCGTCGTCTGCAGTCGTCTGTCTATCTGTCGTGGGCGCCGGGCGACCTAAACCCGGCTGATTGCTTCTCTAGAATAGACAGTGATTGGAGAGGCGACTTCAGCGCCGCACACCAGTGTGCACTTGACAGACTGACGGCCCTGCAGTCGTATACAGAACGGGTCGGGTACAGAACAACATGCCATTCGTATTGTTGCCTTGTTTGATGTGTGAAACCGGAGGAGGATGCAAGCTCTGCGGAATTTGGGTCTTCCGCAGATCATGATTTGTCCAGCGGTAACGAGAGTTCCACATCTGCCGAAGACGGTAATAGCTCTTCTTCTTCCTCATCTTCTTCCTCTTCTAGCTCTTCTTCCGGGGTGGAAGTTCTCCCCAAAAAGAAAGTTGTGCCCGGCAAGGGCACAAAGCAGCCCATCACCACTCCCAAGCAAAGCGCTAAGAAGCGACGCACGGTGAAGACGTCCGGGCGGAAGAAGTAGGCGGAGCTGCATGCACACACACCTCACAAACGGATACCTCCCCCACCCCTACACCTCGTCGCTCTCCCTCTCTTTCCCATGTAGTGGCATGCACACTAGGACTGCAAGGCCCACACAATGGCGCGGAAAGGGAGGCCTAGCCCGCAATAGCCTTAAGGGCCTCCCGAGTTGCGTCGGCTAAGCAGTATAGTCACACACACAACCCTTCTTTTATGCCCGGCCCTTGATGCATTTCTCACCCTATTAATTCTAACCCCATGGTGTATTTCGAAACCCATGACCGCCGTAGAGACCCACAGTCCCGAGGTTTCTGTTACCCACGGCCGGAAATACCCAAGCCGATCACCACCACCAGTGTTTACCCTGTGAAACCGTAATCTTCCATGGACCAAGGGTAAGGCCGAGTGAGTGCCATGCATCAGCAGCCTGAGGAACATGGGTAGTGGTAGAATGCAGTCGATCCTTGATTGACGCTTTTTTCTCTTGGCGGGCTGAGTATTGGGTTTGAATGCAGCAACTAACCTGCCCTGGGCGGCGCCCACTCAACGGTCGTCAACGCAAGCTGACCTCGGCTATGTACATAGATAGTGGAGCACCCCAACCAAGAAGGGGACACTTTGCATTTGCAATTGTCCGGAACACATGAACATTCGAACTAACGGCTGAAAGTGTCTATGGCGGGGACATTCAGTCAATCAGTACCGACCATTGAGCCCCCAAGCCGATGAAACCCTACCATAGACGTTGGTAGGGGCAGTGCGAATCGTCGGATCACACCTGGGCCGCATACCCAACTATTCGGAGGTGCCCGACACTATGTATTTAATTGGGGGGGGGTTTGGGGGGCCGGGGTGCCCTTCCCGCGGACAATTCCCCCGCGCAGCGAAAAACCCCCTTAAACCCCCCCCCCCCCCCAAAGCCCCCCCTTTTTTAAATTTGGCTGTGGGGGGGTTTCGAGCAGGATATCCGATTTCCGAGAACCCCCCCCCCCCCGAGCTACTCAGCTGCTCATGTCTCTGGACCTGCAGCTACTTCACACCCCATGCGACAGCCTTTTGCACAAGGAGGTTAACACCCCATCCAGTCACACGTCTGCACACACGCCCCATATTTTGAATTATGATTCCGATGCAAGCGCAATCTCAGCACGACACTCCTCAGTCTCTTCGGCTAGCTCTGCTAGCACTGATATTTCAGCTCCCAGGAAACACAGACGCTTTTTGCACAAATGAATAACTTTTGGTATATGTACCACGGTTTTTCCACAGCCAACAACACACTACATAGGAAGCCCACAGTACAGAGAGCCGAAGGAGTGCTTGATTACAGTCGCAGTGGGTTATAGGACAGATCGTTCTGTAGCATGCCGGCAACACATTGCTGCTCTGTTCTTCATTTTCATGACAGCTCAGCATCGTGTAAGTGTAGATATGAAACTGATTGGTGACAGATGAATGCATCGCGGTTCATTCTGATTGTTCATAGCATATCCCTTGGAACACGAAAACTTTTGCAGCGTGAATGATGATTGCGCCATATGTTCAGGGTCCCTCAGTTTAGGTCTGCTTTTTGTCGAATTATGGTGCATTGGAGCAGTGATCTGGCTTGTAGCGCATTGAGCCCATAAGGGCATTTGCTGGGATTGCCCAGGCGGGCCCCTGAGATATGTGCTACCTCTCCTTCTTTGGCCATTGCAAGCACTTTTGTTGGGGAGGTTGCTGTTTTGTGTGTTGTGGTGTGTGTGTGTGTGTGTGTGTGTGTGTGTGTGTGTGTGTGTGTGTGTGTGTGTGTGTGTGTGTGTATGTGTGGGCGCAGGGGGGGGGGGGGAGGGGTGAGATTGCTTTGGCAGGTGTTCAGAATGGCTGCAAGTTTTGAGTATTTGTGATTCTTTTGTACACCGTCTGTTATCACTGCTGGTTGCCGCTATGATGCCGTTACACTTGATTTTCAGGGCCCACGAGATCCCTCTGCTGTTGTTTGTCTGACGTCCTCCATGCCAGTTTGGTGACTTTTTGTTGGCAGAGGGGACTTGTGGGCTGCGATGACAAACACCATGGTTCTGAGTGGCAACTGGAACACAGCTTGCATTTCTTCTGGCACACTGAACTGAGAGCAATGAAGACTGCGGTGGCAGGCGCGGTTGGAGCTAATTGCGGTGAAGCAAACCTGACCGATTGTGGCCCATCCCCATCTCCTCATGTAATAGGATGACCACAGCAACTAAGAGCCAAAGGAGTGCTTGAACACAGAGGCACTGGATGATAGAACAAACAGCATGTTGCACGAGGCAGCGAGACTGCCGAACAAAGACATCTACAACCCCGCCAGCCTTTCGGAGTTTGATTGCAGATATGAACGCAAAATTGATGACGGATGAATGCTTTGTGGTTCATCTCGATTTTTCATGGCATATCTCCGCGGGCATGTGAAATGATGCAGATTGACTGATGATTCCGCGGCATTCCCATCCCCATCCAGTGTCTTGCACGGGGGGCTGCCACTGAATCCTCCGTGCTCAACAATACGTATACACGAGAATTCCAGCAACCACAGAAACAAGGACAACCATGTGAATGCAGCCTTGCATTTGCGCAGCGGCGCTTTGAGGAACAGTGGGAATTCGCGTGTGGGCTCCCGTACAGTGGGCACAACTGTGAGAGACGATGCCGGACATATGTGGTGAGGGTGTGATGCCCAGGGCGATGGGCATTGTCAGACGATGGCTAAGCACTTGTGTTCTCTGACTGGAGCTCTTCATCAATGTAGGGTCACGGGGATGTGAGCCCATAGTAGTGGGGAGGGGTGGGCTGGTGAAGAGCTGTCACTGTCCGCAACAACCGAGGCTGCAGTGCATTGGGAATCGCTGCGAGTCCGCATTCAGCCTCAAACATGCAGCGACATGCCGGTGTGTTGTGTGTCAGCGCAGCCGTGTCTCAGCAAAGGAACCCTGTCTCCCGTCTGGTCGTCGTTGTCCTTGACCTGGGCTATGCTTGTGCCACGGGAAGGGAGTGGCGCCATACAAGCATTTTGGGAACCAAGACCTGTGATACACAGTGATGCTCTATGATGTCACAGTACACTATCCGAGACAGAACCATGCCACACTATTCTACATAACCCCTGCCTTCTGGCGTCCCTAAGGGAGGGAATTCTTGGATAGCACTTGGTATCATGGTGGTCGGGGGCATTTCGTGGGGTGACACTGTGTCCCCGGCAATCATCCCAAAGGGCCTCATGCCATCCCCTGCCCTTGGCACACTGCATTTCGCTGCCTTACGCCCATTCCCATTTGACCCTAAACGACGCTGCAACAGACCACAGCGCCGCCTCTCATCTGATCTGCAATGGATCTGATAGACCCTCATCTGATCTACAATGGATGCCGTGTCCCAGTCGACAGCGCTGTTTGCATAGGTCGAAACGCCTTGCCAAGTCCCTCCGCAGGGGAAGGGGTGTACCGTACGGTGAGAGCGCAAATTAACCTGGTGTTTCATGACATCCTGTAGGACCCTCAGGCAGCGTGGGTGATACCTGAACCAGACCTCCAACACCACCGTCCCACAGGGAACTTCATCTGCCTTAGCGAAAGGCGCCTATGGCACCGTCACTGAAGAGGTTTTTCTTGGAGCCTCTGTTGCTCTGCAGCTTGCCAGCCTTGTGCAACACAGCGCAAGGGTCTGCACCAAGATCTGCATCCCACAGTGAGGGCACCAATACACCCTCCCCCCCTCCTTTCAATGCCCTTGTCAGAGCAACAGTACCCCGCTACCCTGCCCTCCCCTGTGCGCCAGCACAGGCTTGTCCAAGCACGGTGACCCTGTCTGACCGCCGTTTTCCTGGTTTTTTCTGACAGTGGTTTTGGTGGTCAGAAATATAACGCGACGCGGTTGTGTTCCGATTGTAGAAGGAAAAAGAAATTCGGCCAAAGTGCAGTGCTGTGTCCTCTGCCATTGCTGAAAGCATATCTCTGCGATTTTCACCACGTCCCTTCACGTGTGCGGTATTCAGTGGAGCAAACTGCCAATGGCTCTCGAACACGGTTGCCACGAGTGCTCAGGCAGCTGTTCCGAGTGTGGCGATGTCAGTACAGTAGATGCTGACGACCGGATTGGCAGCGTTTTGCTTCTCTGACAGCTTGTTCTAGTTCCTTTCTTGGCCAGCCCAAAGAGGTCATTGTGCTGCTCTGCAATTGTGCATGTCCCAGAGTGCCACCAAACCGGAGGAGGTTATGGGTGTGAGTCCCCTGGTCATTACGCCTTCACACATCTGAAATGCAGTCATGGGATCAGGCGAAGTACTAGAGAAAGCCGTACAATTCGGTTTATTCATCGTCGCACAGCCAATCCTCATAGCGCCAATCCCCATTGAGAGCGGAAGCTCTGCAGTGCAGAGTGTTGTACGTTCGTGTGCTGCTGCATGTGTGTCCCATGTCCGATGCGATGTCACCCTGCCAGAGTGATTCTGGAGGGTCGCGACCATCACTGATTTACTAAGCCACTGTCTATGCGACAGTGGACGTAGGGACCGTAATAATTTGGGACCTAAGGTAATTCGATACCAAGATTGCTGCAGCAACAAAAGACAAGGGTTTGGGGTTCAAATGTCACTTTTGTGGGCTGAAGGACATTGGAGTGTTTCTTGTTTGCCCAATGGTGCCCACAAATGTTCATTTGAGGGGCTCTGGGCGTTATCCTGACCCTTGCTGTGGTTTTGAGCAATTGGATGTTTCTGTCTGTGTGCGTGAAGCTCTGTCTTCGGCACAGGAGGTGTACAGACGTGTGGGGCCTTCACATACCTCGGGCAAGGGGATGCGAGAGCCCCCTCCGTAAGAGGGTCGCAGGTTCCTGTTCTGCGAGAGTACATATCCGACGTATGAGGGGAGCAGCTGCACAGTGCAGGCGGGCAGGGTTAGGTAAATCCACTCCCAAAATCTACTCCCAAGATTAAATGTCCAATTCGCGCCCTCAAATGGCAAAACACGCAGTCTCGAACCAAAGCGTTGGAAACTAAAAAGAAGGACTACTGAGTGTTCAGTAGGTACGCGTTTCGGCACGAAATGTGCCCTCCTCAGCCTAAGAGCAGCCATACGTACAAAGGTGCATGGGACGCTAATGAAATCCCTTGGATGGGAAAACCCAGGGGGGGTGGAAATGTTTGAAGTCTCTCTCTCTCTCTCTCTCTCTCTCTCTCTCTCTCTCTCGATCAGCTGTACTGTCACACCTGTCATGTGGATTGGGGGCTACATATTCCCTGCCATAGCTGGGCCAAGTGTGGATTGGTGGCCGCATGTTGTCTACCATACCTGGGATGCCACAATTTTGGGATTCTCACTCAGAGTCGCGAATGTTCAGCAGACAATCTGCAGCAGAATGCCTGGACGACCCCTGCTGCCTGCGCACCATGTGTGCACCACACAGGGTTAGCCCCGCAGTTTGTGCAGTGATATACGGGCCAGCCACTTTGATGGCTTCCCTGTCCGTTGTGTTCAGCTCTTGCCCAGTCTCGCGAGTGACCACTGCTTTCCTTCTGATCCACAAGACTAACCTGGCCACTTTCCTCGTTCTCAGCCTCTCGGCCACAGCTAGAAGGACCGTAATCGGCTTGTGACCTGCGCACTGTCTCGGGACTGACCTTATCCTGACCTGCCTATATGACAGCGACGTGGACCATATTGGGAATGTCCCTTGTCCAGGTAATACATGATATAAGCAACACTAGCTGCTGGACCCGCTTTTGCGGCCCTATCATACTGTGTTAGCATTGCGCGCACTAAATGTGACGTGCTGTGTCGTTTTGTGGTGGTTTTGCATCTTTGTAGCTGGTCACACACATGGGCAGGAGCAGGGCCAACTTTACTATGGGGCCTACCAGCGGTGCCGTCTTGGGAAAGGGTTCGATGACATCCCACAGCAGCATTTTGGGCGAGGGGGGTGGTGGGGCAGAGTGGGATGGCGTGGCACACGACAGGTCATGAACATAGGGTACCATCAAGCCGTTGAAGATCTTTAGAAGGCAGGGAGGGCGTTGGAGAGTGGATGGTCAGCCCCACCCACCCACTCGGCTGTACTTAATACTCCGCTGTCATTTTCAGGCTTCAGTCTTCAGCCTCATGCACACAGGGAAGCTGATGGGTGTGGCAGTCTCCCACTGCATAACCTGGTTTCATACTCAGCTAATCTTCTCTGCGTGCCAGATCCGCTACCACAGTCACTTGTGGGATCATTGTAGAACTGGACTGCTCTGAACCTTGATATCAAGAGGTTGTCTCGAGTACCATCTAGTGAGCAGGCTACGCCAGCTCATCTTGGTCTGGACCAAAAACAATAGTGATGTTGGACCCGTCTCGGCGGCGGTACCCACCATGTTGATGCTGAGTTGGCATGCCACATCCTCACACAAACACTCCAAGTGTTGTGTGTGGGGTGCGCCCACCTGATCCTGGGCTTTCCTTCACCAAAGCCCTGACCAGGGTGCAGTACCTGTCCGAGCCGTCTTGTCATTTCCAGTGTGGAGGGTGAGCACACCCCATCCCCCCCCCCCCCCTCCAGCCCCCCCCCCTGAGAGCGAGAGGTTGAAGGAGTTGCAGTCACCAATGTCGCAGGGAGGGAGCTCCATATCGCATCCCAGTGGGGACAGTGGGGGGTGCATGGATGACGAATTGTATGGATCACTGTTGGTAGGCTATGAGCTAGCCACTAACTCATCTGGTTCTGTGGGAGGGGGATGAGCTGACCCCAGATAGGCCATGAACCCCCCCCCCCCCCCCCGGGTCCAACAAACTGTAGTTCCGCAAGGGAACGGAAGTTCTGAGTGTAGCCCTGTTCAACACAGTCCATCATCTGTACATAGCCTAATTCTTTGCCCTCTCACCTCATACTTTTTTGGCACCTAGTTAACTAGGTACTTATTTATGTACCAGGCACCAGAATTGCCCTTTTAGGCTAAAGGTTTGGGGAAATGAGGGGCTGTTGTGATATATCTTGCAGTAATGGTGGGTAAATGTGTAAATCAGGTTGTGAGGGAACGGTGTTCCTCGACTACAGGGCCTCCATTGCCCACCATGACTGATTCTTTGCTGCCAGGAGGTGCAAGACAAGCGGGACCACACTGGTGAGTTTGTACAAGCCACAGTTCTTGGACCTTCCACAGAAGGAGATGACGTACACCTGAAGTATACTAGAAATGGGTGTGATTATGAGAACCCATTAGCCCCTCTCAGTGCTGTGCAGGTTCCTTTGCGCTTACCATCACCTACGTCATCAACATCATCCGAGGAGACACCGCAACCCCCGTCTCGCGGCTGCACCACCTCTCCACCATCACACCCTTTGTGCGGTGACTCTGATGATAGTAGTGGTGTCAATGATGGGCACTGTGATGTGATTTTGGTTTGGGCCAAGGCAGGGCGTGGGGTGTGGGTTTGTGCCATGTTTTTGAGAACACCCTATACCTAACCCGTGATTTGATGGAGGACAGTGCTGTCGCATCAAATCTGTACATCCCAAAGGTGCCTGAGCTCGAACGGGCTGCCACTTCTGCCCGTGCCAAGAAGAAGAAGTGCCCCAGCCCGGGGAGCATGTTCAACTTTTCCGCATGAAGCGGGACCGCAACAAGGGCTTCTACTCTGAAAAGTGCGACTTGGAGGCCTCCATCGCATTGTGCTTTGCATGGGCTGGGTAACTTGTGCCCAGGGATGTGTTACCGCCGTTTCACAGTATTGCGTCGTGCACCGAACGTTGTGTCCACCGAATACTCCTGTTCGGACCGCATATTTTTAGGACCTAATTGTTCGTTTCACAGGGGGGGGGGGGTACATTTGGTTGCTGCTTTGGTGCGGCGAACTGAAGGCAACATTTGGTACTGGTCTGGTTTGCACTGTGAGAGCAGCACGGCAAAACATTCAGCAATACATGGGAGCAAAGGAACCGATTGAGTCCGGCATGAGGTTAGGATTGTGCTGGCTATTTCAGAACCTGAGGTCATGGCCGTGCGAGAGCAATGCCCTTGTCGGAGCAACAGTAGGTGTTGTTTCCGCAACTTTTGGAGGGGGGCGGCACGGTAGCTCTGCCACATCCTGCTTCTGTGTTGACCCCGGTACGCACACTTTGCGGGACCTAGATAGGCTGACCTGTTTCCGCAAGTTTTGGAGGTCGGATGCGAGCAAGAAGAGGGCGGCGGGGCACCGACCAGCAGGAGAAGAACCACGCCAGTGGAAACTCTCCTCAAGGTGGGAATATAAGTTGCTCCTTCTTTGTCAACCTTGACCCCTGTCCTTGACAGGGGAAGAAGGTATGGTATGTTCTGAGAGTGTACTTAGATCCCGAGATTGACTCGTACTGCTGCAGAACTATTGCAGAACTATTGCAGCTTCGTCAGAAAAAAAAAGAAGAACCCCGCCAGCGGAAACGTCCCAAGGCGGCCAAGAACGCGGAGGGGGGGGTCGCAGCCAGAGGACCCGCCCCCCCCTCCCCCTCGAGAGATAAGCCGCTCCCCGCACCACGCCCCCCCGCCGCCGACCGGGTGCCCGAAGGGGAAGTCACGACCGCTGTGGCCGCACCACAAACAGGGGATGCAGGACCCCCGCCCCGGGGGAGGGGGAGGGGGGGGGGGGGGGGGCAGCACAGGAGGGCAGCCAGCAGGCCCCATGCAGGAGGCTGGGGGACAGGAGGGCCACAGCCAGCCCCCGGAGAACCGCCGCCAAACAATCGCGGGCAAGTGACCAGTGCAGGCAGGGTCGCTCTCCACCCCCAGCAAGACCAAGAGGGGACGAGGGGTCTCAGGGGCAGGTATGACAGGCAGGTTGTCCAAGCAAGAGCAGCGCCGCCCAGCAGTCTCGTGCGGCCTTTTTGCTTTGGGCTTCACCAGGGCGGCCACAATGGCAGCGCCCAGGGATGTGGAGCAGGGGGGTGCGTCAGCGCCCCCGGGAGGTGTGGGCGGCCAGGACAGGGGGCACGGGAGAGCCAGTGGCGAAGACACCTGAGTCCTTGGCGAGGGTCCTTCTCTCGCACCGTGTACAGTAAGGGTGAGGCATGGGGGGCGGCACGGTGGTTCTGCCACGTCCTGCTTCTGCGCCCTCTGTACGCACAGCGTGCAGGAGCTTAATCGGCTACTTTGTTTCAGCAACTTTTGGAACTGTGGAATTTGGCAGTTTCTTTTTGTCATGGCCCTTGAATATCGAGTTCTTTCTGTGGTTTGCGGCTGACGACTGGTGCATTTACGGCGCAACGGTCACTGCTTGTGTCTTTTTGTAGCGCCTGCGAAAAACGCTCTTGTCAGAGCAACCCTCGCTGTTGTTTCCGTCAAATTTTGGAACTCTATTGGGGGTTTACTACAGGTTTGGCGGTGCTTGTGTGTTGTTGTCATTGGGGTTTGCTTTTTTTTTTTTGCAATGCATGTCCACAGTCCATTGCCACGCGTTCATAAGACGGTCAGCCCAGCATACAAAAGGCGCACCTGCATCTCAACGCATGCGTCAGTCAGGGCTGGTCAGCGGTCGGGTGGTGGCATATGTGGGTCAATGCCAAGAACAGATGGGGCATCACACAGAATTTTGGCTTCTTCCCCCTCTCGCATTGTCTTTGAGCTTTGCTGTTGCCTCCAGCTCAAGTGCAAGAACGTCAAACGCTGTTGCAACGCCTCACTGGAGGAGGGGTTCGGGGAAAACGCTCCATTTGACAACGGGTTGGTTGCTGGACGCCATGGGCAGTTCGGCCCCCCGTCAGAATTGTTCTTTCGGCGAATTGCATTAGAAATGTGAACTCTTCAACGCTGGCGCATATGCTTTCTCCTTTTCAAGTCTCTTTTAGTTTCTCGCTGTTCTTTAGCTGGGTTTCCGCACGTGCCAACCAAACCCTACTCCTGACCCGAATCAAGTCTGGGTTTGGAACCAAGTTGATGGGGAAGGGGGCAGCACACGCTACACCCTGCATACACGTGAATGCTCTTTGAATGGTGTGTTCAATGGGCATGACGACGCAGTGCCTACACCCTCAGGCGAGCGCGCCATGGGGTGGCACAGAGTGCTTTGCAAGTGGTGCTTTGCAAATGGCTTGGTTGCCTTGGATGCATATGGCAGCCCCTACCGGTACAGACGTCCTACACACCCAAAACATTTCTCAGACCCGCGATTTGGGCCAATGCTGCCACTGTTCGGAGCATACTGCATCCTCACCCCTTTCTGGCTGCAAGTGTGTTCACAAGTGAAGGTATCATCCACCAAAGTGTGGGTGCAGCACCAGGGCTCAGATCTGACCTTTTTCCACCCAGCGCCTGCTGCATCTGCACTTGCTGCTTGCTGCTGCAAAGAGGACTAGCTCCGATTTGCACCCTCGAAAGGCAATATAAACCCTGGCTGGTTGCACCAGTCCAGTACTCCTGATCTTAATGACCATTCAATTCCATCCAACAGTAGGATCTCTGAGTGGTTTCTTGACGGCCCATTACACCTCTGCTCACGTGCTCATGTTTTACGGTTGTGCCTTGCCTCCCTTAACTCTCGCGCTCTGTGTATGCGTGCCGTGTCCTGGCAATGGGGATGCCTTAAACACGGGGAAGGGGCTGCATGCCGCACAGGGACGTCCCCATAGCCAAACTTGCCATCGAAGTTGATTCCACCAACAACACGTTGTTGGGGAGTACCATATCAAAGGTTGTTACTGAATCCCACGGTCAGGGGAATAGCAAAAGAGAAAAACATCGCCTCAGCCTCTTATCCCTCTATGCTTTGTGCAATTTAGAGCATGAGACAAACCGTCTAAGTTGGAGGCAGGGAGGGGGTGTGCATCCAGACCCCGAGGGAAGGGAAAGTTTGTGCGCTGGGCGCGCAGTTTTCGATGTCGGGAGCAAAGCGAGCACATGAGGGCAGGGCCCTCTCTTTGAGTCTCTCGCTCTCTCTCTCTCTCTCTCTCTCTCTCTCTCTCTCTCTCTCTCTCTCTCTCTCTCTCTCCCTCTCTCCCTCTTTAAGGGTGGCCCTTAAGGACGGCCAATTGGTGCCTAGGTTAGGGTTAGTGTTGCCAAGCTTGTAGAACCACCAAGATCCTCTTTAGGGGGCATGGTGGAGCCACCACTTTTAGAAGCAAGCAACAGCAAGCAGTGAGCACACACGGATTGGGCCAAAAATCAGAACTCCGTCTTTGTGGGTTGGATTTGCCCAGAATTTGGTGGTATGAAGTACAATGACAGTTTGAGCAAGAGACTCAACAGTGGTGGCCAGAAATGGGTGCCGCTAGTGGGGGACCCATGTTTCAAAATCTGTTAAACAGTTGCCAACATTGACTGGTCCCCGAGATGGCAGGGAATTACACAGTCATCCCCCATTACATGGGGGTTATAGGGAATGCCGTGCATGCAGTGCGCACACAGTGCGAAGTTTTGGATGTCAGCAAATACTCGCACCCTAGCTACCTTTTGGTGGTAAAACATTGATCCTGTGCCCTTGGTTTCCCAGAAAGGAAAAGTGCTTCCATAAATAGTCAAATATTTTTGGATTGTTCATTTTTCTGAAATGGATTCCGAGGAAATAACACGGTCAACACTAGCCATATTACTTGGGTGAGTATCCCAGCCTCTGCGTGCGCAGTATGCACGCAGTGCCCACACAGTGCAAAAACTTCCCCATACACCCCTTCCAAAAATGGTGCCAAAGTTTGATTGTTTGGCAGAAAAGTAGCACACCGGGTAGACACTCCCTCCCCGAACTGGACTATGCTAACACTGATGGGTTGTTTGGGAACTTGAAGTATCCAGTGTCGGGACACAGAAAGGGGAGGAACCAAACGCTCTGTGTATACTCATCGGGAATGCCATGCACGCAGTGCAGTGCGCACGTAGTGCGAATTTTTGGATGTCGGCAAATACTCGAACCCTACCCCCCCCCCCCCTTTGCAAAGTCCCCCCCCGGGACACCGTCACTTCCATGTTTTTCTAGTTAACATGAATTGTGCTGGTTTGTGTTGCCCATCTGCTTTACGCATGGCCTTGCATTGCTTTCCCAGTACTACAAATCAAGCACCTGTGTATGTTCTGTGATATTCTCTCTCCAAAGGCGTTGTATGGGTGTGTTGTGTTGCCACTTCAGACCCAAGATGTTTTCTCCCGGTGACCATGTACGGTACCACTCACGCACACTTGGTGCACATGTGTTGGCCACTGTTGTGGGGCCTTCGCCAAATGGGACGCAGTTTTGCCACATTCGGTACATACGCCCTGGTGGGGTCACTCCGGTGGATCATGAGAGTGCTCAACTGTCAAGGCTAGAGGCTGTGGCGGTTGAATCCCCCAAGTCGCCAGACTCACCGGATGTTACGCCCATGTCTCCGCAACTTTGCTTGCGTCAGTGGAGGGTACCACAGTTTGCCTTGAGATACCCTTGCAATCCCCCCCCCCCCCGGGACACCGTCACTTGGTGACCGTCTCCCCCCCCCACCCGGGAGACCGTCGCGCGCTACCCCGGGACTTTGCAAGGGGGGGGGAGGGTAGTCTCGGCCCCACTTCACAAATTTTTGGTTCCGTACCAGGGCTTTTTTTTTTTAGCTTCCTAAGCATTTAGGATGTGGCATATTTGAATTGTCAACCATTTTTGCCCATTTTCAACCACCTGCACCTCCCTACTTAGGCAGTTTTTCTGTCAATTTGTTTTCAATGAGTGCCATGGACGGGCATGACATGCAACCACTTTCCGACTCCCATCAGCCTCACGCCTTAGCAGAGGAGTTGAACAAGGCCCTCGAACGACCCCAGCCGCATTGGATAAGACTTATCGTGTCTAACTTGAAAGCCTATGTCAAGCTGAGGGCTGCAGAAGTCGGCGAGGTCCCGCGGCGAGCAGATTTCAAGGGCAAAGGGGGCGCCTTAAGTGCAGTGCGCGCGCAGTGCAACTATTTGGGCGTCTAGCCGTACTGGAGACCCATACTTTGTGATACTAGGGGGCATCATCGTTGCCCCTAATGTAGGTTTTGGTGCTTCTTCCACATTAGGGATATGGCATTTTTGGATTTTCACCCACTTTCACCCATTTCCGCCCCTTTTCACACTTTTTTGCTCACCCCCACCATGTACTCCCACACTTTGGTGTGGGCCCTTGTGTTGGGGTGACGGACTCCCCGGTTTTTGCCTGACCACAGTCAAATGCCCTATGCGAGGCCGCATCACTACTGATAAGGATGCGTGGTTGTACCACAAGTGGAAACCGGAGTTTGACGTGGATTCCCTCCTACAAGCAACTTTGCCCCACGGTCCAGTGGAGGATGAGGTGGACACATATGAGGCCTTGGCACTAGCTGGTAGGGTGAGTGAGCTTTCAAATTCCGCCACTCCGAAGCATTCTGATTTTGTATTTAGTTGACAATTGGACACAAAAGAGGATAGGTGTGTGTCTTTCTGCATTTTGCATGATGTCTTATGTGAGGGGAAGGTAGCTTGCATTTGTCTTTAGCTAGGGCAGTTTGGGTGACTACTCTAAAAGTAGCGCGCAGTGCAAAGATTCCCCCATAGGTGTACTTCACAAGGCTGAGTGGCTTGTTCATAACGACAGTTGATTACCAAGTTTGAAGGCAGTTTCGTTGTTCTCGTGTGGGCTTTGCTGCTTCGCTGTGCTAATAGACAGGTGACAGGTATTCTTGGGTGAGTATGGGGGAGCCTTAAGCGCAGTGTGCGCGTAGTACAACTATTTGGGCATCTGGTCGTACTAGAGACCCATACTTTGAGATACTAGGGGCCCCTAGGGGCATCATGGTGACCCCTATCGCAGGTTTTGCACATCAATTTTTGGCGCAAGGAGCGCCCAAAGTATCCGGAGCAACCTGTCACGGGTGTGCCAAAGGTGATTGAGCAGATCTTGCGGTTCGGCAAGGGTAACCACTTCCCAAGGGATGAGGAAAGTGTAATTATCCAGGATGGGCTTGATGGCCAACCATTCCCTGAAGGCGGCAGTGAAGCGCCAACAGCGCAGAATGAGATTGACCGTTTGCACCGTGAGAAAAGAGAGAGCACGGGGGGGGGGGGGAGGGGGGCCACTCCACGGGTCCTAGGACGCCAACTCCCCCCCCCCCCCCTTAGGGGCCTTCGGCCAACAGTTAGTCGCCAAACGTGTCGCCCTCAGGCGTCCATGGGCGCCTAAGGCGCCCCGTGCTCCATGAACACCAAAGGTGCCCTAAGGAAAAATTTTGTCCAATTTGCACACCAACACTATCCTTAAACCCAACCTTGACTCTAACACCCACCCCCAACCCTTAGCCTACTCCTATCCCTACACCTGACCCTAACCCTAGCCCTAACCCTAGCCCTAGCTCTCACCCTAGGCTAGTCGTCAGAGTGAGTGTTGCGGTCCAAAATGGAGAGCAATGATGTGGCAAAAGCAGCCATGAACGAAATTGTGGGGATCTTGTTAAGTCCAATCAACATGGCTGGCATGGCCAAACCAACTGGCTGCAAAGGTTAGGGTTAGGTTTATGGTGATGGTATGGTTAGAGGGAGGGCAAGGGGAGGTAAGGGGAGCCTCTGCCCCCCCCCCCCCCCCCAACACCCCAGGGGGCGCCTTAAGCGCAGTGCGCGCGCAGTGCAACTATTTGGGCTTATAGCCGTACTGGAGACCCATACTTTGTGATACTAGGGGGCATCATTGTTGCCCCTAACGTAGGTTTTGATGCTTCTTCCACATTGGGGATATGGCATTTTTGGATTTTCACCCACTTTCACCCATTTCCGCCCCCTTTCACACTTTTTTGCTCATCCCCACCATGGACTTTGGTGTGGGCCCTTGAGTTGGGGTGACGGACTCCCCGGTTTTTGCCTGACCACAGTCAAATGCCCTATGCGAGGCCGCATCACTACTGATAAGGATGCGTGGTTGTACCACAAGTGGAAACCGGAGTTTGACGTGGATTCCCTCCTACAAGCCACTTTGCCCCACGGTCCAGTGGAGGATGAGGTGGACACATATGAGGCCTTGGCACTAGCTGGTAGGGTGAGTGAGCTTTCAAATTCCGCCACTCCGAAGCATTCTGATTTTGTATTTAGTTGACAATTGGACACAAAAGAGGATAGGTGTGTGTTTTTCCGCATTTTGCATGATGTCTTATGTGAGGGGAAGGTAGCTTGCATTTGTCTTTAGCTAGGGCAGTTTGGGTGACCTAAATTTGGGGGCATTTGGAAGGGGTGTGCCTTGGGGTTCTTTAGGGAGGACCTACTCTAAAAGTAGCGCGCAGTGCGCGCGACGTGTGCGCGCAGTGCAAGGATCCCCCCCCAAATCGTGCCACCAAGACCCCCCCCCCCCCAACTGACCTTCCCGGAGCCCCCCCCCCCCAATGGCCCTCCCTGAACCCCCCTCCAATGCCCCCCCCCCCCCAAGGGCCCTCCGGCCAACAGTTAGTTGGGGGGGGGGGGGTACTTGGCGTCCACAACCGAGGGGTCGCCCCCCCCGTGAGAGAGAGAGAGACCAAGAAACAAGCAAAACATGCACAGCAGGTCCTAGAAAAGCGGCAACACACACTGGATGCTTTTTGTGTTGCTGCTCCCCCTCGGGCCGATGTGGCTTCGTTCAGCTGCAGTCTCCCTCAACCTTCTCAGTCCTCGCAACCCCCTGTGGCTACACAATCTCAACCCCAATCTGATTCTTTTCCAGTTGTGCATGATGTGTGTTATGTGAAGGGACGGTAGTTTGCAACTTTCTTGAGCTGGGGCACATTGGGTCACCTAATTCTAAGCGGGTTTCCAAGGGGTGTGCTTGGGGGCTCTTCGGGGGGAACATAGTCTAAAAGTAGCGCGCAGTGCGTGCGCAGTGCAAAGATTCCCCCTATCTCAGCCTTTGCGTGCGCAGTATGCACACAGTGCAAGAACTTGGCCATCGCGGGCAACTGCAAATGCACCCGATTGAGGTTGTGACCCACCGGCGAAGACCTATTCAGTACTGGGGCTCAAATGAGGAAAACGGCAATCTGCAACTGTAGAACTGAGCTGGATACTTTTTGTCACAAATGCTTGATGCCCACGCAGAATGGACCTAGCCACAAGCAAGTGTTACCAGGCTCAGCCAATTCATGACAAGTTTGTTGTGTCACACCCAAATGAGTGGTTCTATCAACGAGTGTCATCAATGATGCTGGCTTGAAACGGGAGGGCTCAACCCCTCTTTGAAAGGAATCAATTGACTGGTGGTGCTTATTTGTGCTCATGGGTGTTACAAACTAAAGTTATGCAAATAACTTTAGTTTTGCCACCTGGGGGGGGGGGGGGGGGTCAAGGAATGCATCCACGTGACTGCATGGGTATCAAGATCAGGACTGTTTCTGTGTGTTTTAGCTGAAGCTTTTGGCTGCCAGTCAGTCATTTTTCAATGTCTTCTGATGTGCAACCACCTAAGCGTCGGAAAATGGCGTGTGCGACTGATGTTGACATGCCACCTCGGAACACCGATGCGTATCTGCGGTGGGTGTCGTGGAGTGATGGAACTGGGGACATATCCTTCGCGTTCATCTCTACTGAGTAGCGTGGGGTGATAGCAGCCCAGTGTCATGCCCAATTACTTCTGCGAGGTTTCCAAATGACTGAGGTGGACGAACTATTGCATTGGGCGGCACCAACGTTTGAAGGCCATGAGACTTTGTTGAAGATGGCGCTTTTTGAGAAGACGTGCTGCCCGCAGTTGAATGTGGAAACTGGTGAATGGGAGCAGAGCGATCCCGCCAGCCAGTGCGTAGATCATGCTGACCGACCTATTCCTGAGTCTCCGGAAGATATTCAAAAGGAAACCGATGTCTTTGAGCGAAGACTTCAGCAACTGCGAGGTCCCCATGCTCCGCCCTTTTCTGTAGACACTGGCGCTGACTCGAAAATCACTCCCCTGGGTCTGGCAACGAGACACTGCACAAGCCGTTTTGCGTTATGTTAAAAGTGACTCTGCTGATGCAGCGCGAGCAGGTAGAATGTTGGCCCAAGACACGTGGGATGTTGTGTACCATTCTGTCAACAGTGCGTCTTCGAATGTACGAGCTACGGCCCGCCCAGTGCGTACCTCACTGCTACCGCAGCAATCACCTGAGCAACTGCGTGAAGAGGATACCACAGTTCCGGGTGCGTGCTTTAAGTGTGGCATGCATGGACATTGGGCTCGACAATGTGCCAACCAACCGCATCAACCGCACCCACCGATGGGCCCAATGCCAGCGCGAAATACAGGACCTCGGCGACCAGACTGCCCACCGGCTGGCCCTACGGCCCAGCGGGGTGTGAACACCTGCGACAAAACAGCCATGTGATGAGGAACTCTGAACTTGTTGAGGCAGTGATCCTAGCTTTGAGGGGCTAAGGGGAGTCATGGAAAACCTCGCGATATGGCCAGACTGCCCACCGGCTGGCCCTACGGCGGCAGGAACCCGGCCTTTTCGAGGTGGATTTACTCAAGTTGGAGGCCAAACGTTGTACACCGCCTCTTCTACAGGCCGAACGTACAATGCCGATGGGCCCCCGCCATATCCCTATGTGCGCTGCAATCAGCTTCACTTGAACTGGCAAGGATGCCCTCCTCAAATCCGTACGGATACTGAAAGTGTGCCAACCGGTTCAGCAGCTACTGGGGCACCTTTGGTGTCCAATAATGGAGGACCGCATCAATGTGGGTGGCGCGAATGGTGGGGGTGTCTTTGCCCCCACATATCCTGCTTTCCCCCCTGGGCCATGGTATCCGGCCTCAGTCTTGTGCTACCTTGCCACCACATTGTCCAATATCTGCGCGGATGATTCAGCAGCCCGGGATTTGGCACTGGCCCTAGCCATCTGGCCCACGCGATACTTCGGAGTGGACACACATCCCGCGGAAGAACGTGAGATCGTCGATTTGGACGGGGATGACACCCAAGACGAACATATGTCAGCCAGAGAGCTATCCGACTCAATCGTACTAGGGGCCTCTCGCGCATCTCGTCGAGTATCCCGTCCACGACGCTCCTTCCCCGCACGGGCGCAACAGCGTGTCCGTGCGCGTCGCCTCCACCCCATACGGCGCTTCATCTCGCAAAATTCGCGTCCCAATCTGTCCGCGATGTCGTCTACTGGCGCGCCTACAAGGACGACTTCCGTTACCATAGGGATGCAACACTTCTCGGGAACCCGGAGAGCGGCGGCAGCCTGACCACGTGAACCTCCGACGTCCCGTCAGGACCGAGCACTGCGATCAGTGCGGCGAAAGTTGGAATAATCATTTGCTCTCTGCTTCCTCTAAAATGAGTTCCCTTTGGAAGGTTCCCACTCCACGTGTTACTGCTTTGCTTCATGTTTGGTGGAGTGCAAGCCTTAAATGGGTCACTGACAGGCCCAATTCACAGCATGCTTTGATCAGTAGAGATCTCAACCTGGTTCAGTCTGTACTGCATTATTTGGCTGTGTCTGGCCCACCAGATGGGTCCAGTTCGCCGGTGTTGGGCTCTTCTGAGGCTGTCACTCTAGAGACTGCTCAAAAAGGTGTGGGTTCGGCCGGATCCGTTCATGTCCCTCCCGATCTCTGGGATCTTTGGGGGAATCCCAATTTTGTGCAAGCAGAACAAAAGGCGCCCCAGCAGCCTGAATCTCAGTGTCCCAAAGCTCAGGCGATGCTGCGGGCTTTAGCGACGGAAGGCATTTTACAGCCTACAAAGGACCCCCCCAATGCTTAGGTCTTTTTGAAATATACATCGTCAGAGAAGACGGCCATGATTGTCAATATGTCCAAGTTTAATGGCCAATGTGCCTATAAGGCACAAAAATTTTGCTTGCCTTCACTGGAGGGGCTCGCACTTTTGCCGCGTCAGTCCAACAACAATGCCTGGGCATGTAAATTAGATCTGAAAAACTATTATTGGTCGGTGCATCTGCCTCCACAACTTCTCAACTCAGTCCGTATAGGTGCAGGTGGTGATAGGTATTGTATAGTAAGAGTCCCTTTTGGGTGGCATCAAGCCCCCGGCTTAGTTCAGCATCTCATCTCTCGTGTTCTGGCCACTGTGCCTTCTGATACTGTAGTGGTCATTCAATATTTAGATGATATTCTGTTCGTTTCCCATGATCGTACCCGACTTACATCTGTGCACAGAGCTCTGGCTCTGCTGATGCACTGACCAAAGCAGGCTTCATCATCAGTGTCAAAAGTATTTTGGAGCCGACTCAACTCCTGTCTTGGATGGGTAAGAACCTTGTGCTCCAATCTGCTCGTATTGCCCCTCTGCCCGGTCTATTGCAGATGTGGTGACGTGGGCCCGCTTGGCGTTAAAGCCATGTCACCGAAAAAAATTGCAACGCCTGCTTGGCAAAATTATTTGGCTTGGACGTCCAGGATACACAGCTGCTTCATTTCTGGCGGGTCCCCGTGCTTGGCTCAACACAGGTCCATACAAAGCCCGCAGAACCCCACCTGCACTCATTCAGTCCTTGCTTGAAGCAATTGCATCCTCCCTACGTGGTTGGGGACCTCATGTACCTCATCCCAGTTCTACTTGTATTTACACCAATGCTGCGCCTGACCCTGATAATCCTTCTTGCTTTCTCGTGGGACTATGGGGGCAATTTGGCCCAGAATTGCGTCGGGCCCCTTTTTGGGTGACTACTCAGGCAGCTGTCGAGCTTTTTGTTGCGCTGGTGGCGCTTTCTCAGGCACTTAAGCATGGATTTAAGTCGCTCAATTTGTATATGGACAATATCGGGGCCATCTGTCAATTGTTGTATGGTAGGGCTTCAACCCACTTGGTTGCTCAACATCGCATATTGAGACGATTTGCGCATAGACTCAGGTGGCAGGGCATGTGTGTGCAATTGTTTCATGTTGAGTCACCTCTTAATCCTGCAGACCCGGTCAGTCGTGCGCTGGAGCATATTGAGGCCAAGTCCATAGTTCTTGAAGCTCACGCCCGAGAACGCTTGTACCATAAATTGGGGCCGCATATCTGTTGGGGATCGGTGGCGGATAGAGACAAATATGTACATTGCCCTATTTTATTGTAATATATGATGTGGCCGGGCCTCATGGTGGTTTTTTCCGAGTATCAGTGTGCAGTTTACAGAGTGTTGCTGTTCTCCAGTGCAGGGCGAGGTCCGGGTCATGTGCATTTGATGGTGAAACAGACTCGCATACAAACCAGCAAAACAGGTGGTGGTGGCAGCGGCGGCATTGGTAGCTTACCCATACTATTCCGAGGTGGATCCTGGGGATGGTTCATGAGAGTACGTTAGCGCGCCGGGCACACTGGGCAAAGTTTTCCCACGCTTTGTTGTGGCCCCTCGAGTTGGGGTTAAGCCCCCCAACTCTTCGGTGTGGCCACTTGAGTGGTCCGTCATGCACAACATGGGGATCCTTTGATTTTGAGGTGGGTGGCCATAATGGGGCCTACAAGGGTAGGGTGCATGTGATCGTCCCATTTGTGGGGCGAAAAAATGGGAATTTAATTGTTTCCCAACAGTCACACAATGTGCTTGTGCTTAGGGTTCCTGGGCTAGAGGAGGGAGTGATGTTTGGGGGTGAAGCATTGTGATAGATGGCCGGAACATTCATTTGGATGCCGGGCGCGCCAGGCGCGTGCCGGGCAAACGTACCCTCCATGGCCTTTCTTGTTTATTGGACTCCTTCCATTCTGGGTGCGTGTGGTTCTCCTCAGGTTTTGTTGCCCCCTGCACAGCAGATCACCAGCATCCCCTTCTGGTGCAGTGCAGTGCCATGGGCTTCTTGCCACAATGGATTACCTTCGTCTTGTGGATGCTGCTGATCGTGCGAGGTATCGGGTTTTGGATACAAGGGACTGTATGCTGCTGCATGTTCTGGTTGCAGAGTGCATGTCGGCACGTGGGCGTGTCGGCATGTCATGTGTCGTTCTGCAGTGTCTGTTCCTGTGATTCATACGCCGCAGATTGCATCCTCCTGGTTGACTTGTACTTTGGTCGTCAATCCTCAGCCCCCTTTGTAATGTGAAGAGGAAAGTGCCCATTAAGCGCTGGGTTAGGGTTAGTGCTCGCTGTCGCAATTCCACAGCAATGCAGCCACACTTTAGTGGACATGGAGGCAAGGGTTCGAATTCTTTTTGCCCCCAAGTTTGCGTGCCAACGATTGGCGTTTTGGTCATTATGCCTGTTCACGGGTTCTTCAGGGACGTAAAGACTGAATTGACCCCCCCCCGTGTTAGGTACCATCAGAACCATCAGGCAGGGCACCAAACCATCGCATTGTCCCGAAAAATGATACATTTCACTTTTTCCCGAGGTCGCCCTGTGCCCCTGTGCCGCTGCGTTGTCTGTGCCTGTAATGCTTTGTGTTACAGTTCATCCGCAAATAACTGAGACGCCCTCACCGACAACCACGCCAACGCCCATGCCCACACCCACACCCACGCCAACGCCGACGCCAACACCAACACCATCACCAACGGGTATCGCTACTTGCTTGCGCTGGCTGCACCGTGAGCCCATGTTAAGCACACGGAATCACCCGCGGGTGCGCCCGTATTGATGTATTGTTGATGCGGAGGAGAGGTTTGCTGAGCAGTACACGGATGTACCGAGCGCATATGAGTGTGCCCAAAGGACGAAAGCACCGTGTTTTGCATGCTTGTGTGCCACAGGGGTGGGTGATGAGGGTTCAAGTGCACAATCTTGGGCTGCAATGAACATCAGACTTTGTCCACATTTTGGTTGCATATTTCCGGATATTTCCGAATATCTCCGAATATTTACGAATCAAAAGGAACTTCTAGTTCCGAATCAGTGACAAACCCTGTTATTGGGTCAGTCAGTGTGCATCCAGCAATGCAACCCAGGCCACAGTGCGACATAGAGGACACGCGGACGTTCTGGTCTGTTTGCCTTGTGTTTTGTTTAGTTTCATCCCCCCTCCCAAACCGGCGGCAGACTTTTGCCGACTTTGCATCTTTGCTTTGCCGATTTGTTGCCCCTGGGCCGCAAGGCCCGCCGTTCGCTGTCCGGCCGCGGGGAGGGGCTCCGCGGCCGCCAGTGACGCTCAGCTGGAAAGCTGACCCCGCTGATTATCCCGCCGGATTCGTGCTGCCGTAATGATGGCAACGGACGAGGTTCCGGACGACAGGAAGGCGTTGCAGATGGTAGGTCCGGCCCTACATGGTTGTATACGGGACTTTTTTTTTAATGGCCAGAATCCGGATTTCTGGTCAAAAATCGGCGCGCATGCGTGACCAGTGGCTGTCGCCGACATTTGTCCTGTTCAACTCAGCCCCTAGCTAGAGTTGACGAAAATTCGATTTAAGACCATAAATATAAATGGTTTTAAAGCCCGAATACTGCTGTGAAATCGGATTTTCGCAAAACTGCACGAATCACTGTTTCGCAACACCGATCGTCGATTTGCGCCAGCAGGATGTCAGACGCCGCAGTTTTGACTAAATATCTGTGTTCAGCGTCAAAAACTACCCAGATTTAGGTTTTGGTTTATCAGAATTCGAGCCGGTAGGCCAAAGATATGAATTTTTCCAGTTTTTATACAGTTGCCTCAGTTTGGCCATTTTGGCCTGTTTCGTAGGCCTGTTGTAGCGAAACCACGAGGGTCTAGCAACGAACCACGTGGCAATCCAAGTTCATTTGCACCCAAATGATGTGAAAATCCCCAAGGTTGACCCCTCTAGCCTCCTCTTGATGCCTAGAAAGAGGGTACAAAAGGTAGAAAAAACAGTACTTAGATGAGGTTGCTGTCTCCATTGTACAGCCTTGTCAAAGTGCTATATCCCGGCCTAGGGATTGAACCTTTGTGCAAACTAGTCCCGTATGGGTCCAAGCGAACGGGTATAAGCAATCTTACGTCCCTATGGCCTCTATAGAGAGCACATGGGGGCAAAAACTCAAAGATACGTGCTTTTTAAGCTGTGTTTTTGGGTGCTGTCACAACACCTGCGAACCAAAATCATGGGTCTCCCCCCCGGAGTTCCAGTTGCATCCCCATGCTTCCGTGGGACTTCCACCAAGCATATTTGAGTAGTTTGGACCTAGAAGGAGGGGAAAGGCCATTAGTAGGCTTGGCGTACTTCCAATGGCCGCTAGATATATCAGCCGGGGGTTTGGCATTTTAGTCCAAAATGGACATTTTCGGTTTGTGGGTCCATTCGTCGGAACTCGTTCTCCAACATATTGTGGAGTTAGAACAAAGTGTTGAGCTCGTTTGAAAGCTGAGAACATGTCCTAAAAGGATAATAGGACCCGCCACAGGCCGTCACACACCCATTTCTTGCAAAAATTGCATCTTTGGTGGTCATTTTTAGGTAAAATCAGGTGTATGTTGTGCATACCCTGCCACGTCAAAACGTGTACCCGACGGCACGCAGTCAAGTTGGAAGCACATAGGTTACCAAGTCCTCAACCACGCATAATGGAGTTATTTGGACGTAGAAGGATGCAAAGGATCAATTGTTTGCCCATTCAAGCCCCGTTGGCCCGGAGTTATAAGCATTGGGGGTTTTGCATTTTGATGACAAGCAGCATTTTGGGGTTCATGGTCCCATTTGTCGGAGGTCGTTCTCCGTCATACCGTTGAGTTGGAACGTACCGTTGGGCTCGTTTGAAAGGTGAAGAGGAATTGTAACGAGATATGGGGACCGGTTATAGGCCACTTTGAACTCATTTTGCCTGAAAATCGGGTTGTTAATCATGGTTTTCAACTAAAATCAGTGTAATAAAACGTGTACTTGTTGGTACGCAGCGAAATTTCTGATACTTTCGGCGTTTCTAGGCTTGGGAGGGAGGAGCATAGCGAGTCCTTCCCAAGCCTAGTCGCAAAGGTAATGACATCAATTGGGTTATCCCTTATTTTTTGTTTTTTTTCTTTGCTTTTGCTTTGTGTAAAATAGGTAAACTACTGTTGCTCGATGTGTTATTTTCTTGTTGTGATTTTTTTTTTACTTGATTGCAAAGAGGCAACATGAGACGTTGTGCATAGGTAGTGCAGCATGCATTGATATTCTTGGTTGCCGTACAATTTTGTTGATGTGATAATAGCATGAAATATGCACTGAAATTCATTCATTAAACAAGGTGTCACTTAATAGCATTAAGTACATACCATGAACGAGATTTATGAACCGAGTATATTTATCCGTCAATTGTGCTGATTAGGTATTGTCAGAGAATAGGACGTAGGTCAATTGAATGGTGTCAGCGGTTTAGAAAATGAAACAAGCAAGCTGGTACAATGGTACATATGCTACCGCCACCACTACTGCTCGTTACCACGTATACCACCACCACGAGCACTTTCCCGCCGGGTCTTGTCGCGGGTGGGCGGGCTGGGCTTCCATCAGCGCTTGTTGCCCAGGGGCCGCAAGGCCCGCTGAACGCTGTCCGGCCGCGGGGGAGGGGCTCCGCGGCCGCCAGCCACGCTCAGCTGTAAAGCTGAACCCGCTGATTATGTTTAGAGATTATGGCTGCCGTAATGATGGCAACGGACGAGGTTTCGGACGAACGGAAAGCATATTTGTGGATGGCAGGACAGGCCCTACAAGGTTGTATAGGGGACTTTTTTTTTACCGGCCAGAATCTCGATTTCTGGTCAAAAATCGGCGCGGACGCGTGACCAATGGCTGTCGCCGACATTTGTCCTGTTGAACTCAGCACCTAGTTAGAGTTGACGAAAATTCGATTTAAGACCATGAATGTGAAGCACGGGGGGGACGTCTCCTCGGTCCCAGTACGCGACCCCCCCCCCCCCCCTCCGGGCCCTCCGGGCCCACTTAGTTACCAAGGGTCAATGGCTACTGACCACACATATGGTGGCGCCGAAGGCGCCCCAAATTTTTTTTTTTCATTCCCCTTGCCCACGTAGCATCCCTCCCCGCCCAGGCGGTGGAGCACCCCAACGCTATACTTGAACCCAACCTTGACTCTAACGCCCACCCCAACCCGCAGCCTGCTCCTAACCCTACAGCTAACCCTACCCATGACCCTAACCCTAATCAAGACTTAATATTGGGACCGAGCTGGTGGGGGGAGGGAACATCGGCTATGACAGGTGAGGGACATCAAGAATGATTCACGCATTGCTGGCTCTTGACAAAGTGAAATCAGCTTGCAAGTGAACCCCATCACCACGAGGCCCACTTTCAAGGCTTTTTGCACTTCTGAGGGGCCAAAATGCCCCAAAATGGGCTCCAAATGGGCTCATTTCACCCGTTTGTGCACGCCAAATGGTCTAGGATGAGGTTTGGAAAAATGCGTTTTTGACCCATTTTTGACCCATTTTTTGTCCAGCTCATTGACACGGGGAAGTCAAGCCGCGCGTGGAGTGTACCCACCGTTTCCCTTCGTTTGGCCGTTTTGAATGTGTTCCAGGGCTTTTTTGGCCCTAAAATGGCTGTTTTTGGCCCTAAACTGCAGTTTTTGAAACTGAGGTCCGCCACTTGCGAATCCCGTTCCCGGTCGCCACCGTTGAGTTTCTCGCTCAAACTTTGTGTGATTGTACTTCACACCCATAGGTATCATCCACCAAAATTTCACCCGAATCTGAAGCACCACGACAGAGTTCTGATTTTTAGCCATTTCGCGCGTGCTGCTTGCTGCTTGCTTGCTGCTAAACCCGGTAGGTCCACCCTAGACACTAAAAAGGGTTATAAAACCAAGACTGGTTCCACCAGCTCGGTGACCCTAACCCTAACCCTAACCCTAGCCCTAATCAAGACTGAATATTGGGACCGAGCTGGTGGGGGAGGGAATATCTGCTGGTGACTGGTGAGGGACATCAAGAATGATTCACACATTGATGACTTGACAAAGTGAAATCAGCTTGCAAGTGAACCCCATCACCACGAGGCCCACTTTCAAGGCTTTTTGGACTTCTGAGGGGCCAAAATGCCCCAAAATGGGCTCAAAATGGGCTCATTTCACCCGTTTGTGCACCCCAAATGGTCTAGGATGAGGTTTGGAAAAATGCGTATTTGACCCATTTTTGACCCATTTTTGACCCATTTTTGGTCCCAAAACAGCCCATTTTCAAGGCATTTTGGGATTTTCGGAGTACCAAAATGGGCCACCACAAGCTCATAACGGTCCAAAAACACTTGTTTTAGCGTCGCACATGGTCTAGGATCATTTTTGAGAAAAGTCATCTTTTTGCCCCTACTGGACCCTGTTGACCCATTTGGGCACCCACCTCTTTGGGCTTGAGCTTGCAGCTTGCCGCAGCCTAGTGGGCCCAGGCATTGGGGTGTAGGCGTCCGTCTGGGCAATTCTGAGGGGCGGAAACCACAAAAAGTGGGGGGTTGCGGGTGGAGTAGGTGCCCTCGGAATTGCATTTTGAGCCATGTAGCCAAAGATATGGCCTATTCTTGGTTTGTGGCTGTCGGCATTTGGAGCTTCTGGGGGCCTTTTTGGGCCGTTTCTCAGACATATCATGGAGCTAGAGGGCCGCAAAGAGCTCGTTGACACGGGGAAGTCAAGACGCACGTGGAGTGCACCCACCGTTTCCCTTCGTTTGGCCGTTTTGAATGTGTTCCAGGGCTTTTTTGGCCCAAAAATGACTATTTTTGGCCCTAAACTGCAGTTTTTGAAACTGAGGTCTGCCACTTGCGGATCCCGTTCCCGGCCACCACCGTTGAGTTTCTTGCTCAAACTTTGTGTGATTGTACTTCACACTCATAGGTATCATCCACAAAAATTTCACTCGAATCCAAAGCACCACGACGGAGTTCTGATTTTGGCCCATTTCGCGCGTGCTGCTTGCTTGCTGCTTGCTTGCTTGCTGCTTGCTTGCTTGCTACTAAACCCGGTAGGTCCACCCTAGACACTAAAAAGGGTTATAAAACCAAGACTGGTTCCACCAGCTCGGTGACCCTAACCCTAACCCTAGCCCTAGCTCTCACCCCAGAGGGAGGGCAAGGGGAGGTAACGGGAGCCTGTGCCCCCCCCCCCCACCACCCCAAATTGCCCCACCTGGACCCCCCCCCCCAACTGACCCTCCCGACCGCCCCCCCCCCCATCGCCCCTCCCTGAACCCCCCCCTCCAATATCCCCCCCCCCCCCCCCCCCCCGGGGCCTTCGGCCCACTTCTACTGGGGGGTGGGGAGTCGCGTACAGAAGCGAGGAGACGTCCCCCCCGTGATGTGAAGGGTTTTAAAGCCCGAATAATGCTGTCAAATCGGATTTTCGCAAAACTGCACGAATCACTGTTTCGCAACACCGATCGTCGATTTGCGCCAGCAGCGTGTTCGACGCCGAGGTTTTGACTAAATATTTGTGTTCAGCGTCAAAAACTACCCAGATTTAGGTTTTGGTTTATCAGAATTCGAGCCGGTAGGCCAAAGATATGAATTTTTCCAGTTTTTATACAGTGGGCTCAGTTTGGCCATTTTGGCCTGTTTCGTAGGCCTGTCGTAGCGAAACCCGGAGGGTCTAGCAACGAACCAAGTGACAATCCAAGTTCATTTGCACCCAAATGATGTGAAAATCCGCAAGGTCGACCCCTCTAGCCTCCTCTTGATGCCTAGAAAGAGGGTACAAAAGGTAGAAAAAACAGTACTTAGATAAGGTTGCTGTCTCCATTGTACAGCCTTGTCAAAGTGCTATATCCCGGCCTAGGGATTCAACCTTTGTGCAAACTAGTCCCGTATGGGTCCAATGGAACGGGTATAAGCGATGTTACGCCCCTATGGCCTCTATAGAGAGCACATGGGGGCGAAAACTAAAAGATACGTGCTTTTTAAGCTGTGTTTTTGGGTGCTGTCACAACCAAAATCATGGGTCTCCCCCCCGGAGTTCCGGTTGCATCCCCATGCTTCCCCGGGACTTCAACCAAGCATATTTGAGTAGTTTGGACCTAAAGGGAGGGGAATGGCCACTAGTTTGCCTGGTGTACCGCCACTGGGCCCTAGATATATCAGCTGGGGGTTTCGCATTTTAGTCAGAAATGCAGATTTTCGGTTTGTGGGTCCATTCGTCCGAGCTCGTTCTCCAACATACCGTGGAGTTAGAAGAAAGAGTTGGGCTCGTTTGAAAGCTGAGAACATGTCCTAAAAGGATAATAGGGCCCGCCACAGCCGTTTCACACCCATTTCTTGCATCTTTGGTGGTCATTTTTAGGTAAAATCAGGTGTCTGTTGTGCATACCCTGTCACGTCAAAACGTATACCCGTCGGCACGTAGTCAGGTTGGAAGCACATAGGTTACCAAGTCCTGAACCAAGCATAATGGAGTAGTTTGGACCTAGAAGAATGCAAAAGATCAATTGTTTGCCCATTCAAGCCCCGTTGGGCCGGAGTTATAAGCATTGGGGGTTTTGCATTTTGGTGAAAAGTAGCAATTTGGAGTTCATGGTCCCATTTGTCGGAGGTCGTTCTCTATGATACCGTTGAGTTGGAACGAAACGTTGGGCTCGTTCGAAAGGTGAAGAGGTATTGTAAAGAGATATGGGGACCGGTTATAGGCCACTTTGCACTCATTTCGCCTAAAAATTGGGTTTTTAATCATGGTTTTCAACTAAAATTAGTGTAATAAAACGTGTACTTGTTGGTACGCAGCGAAATTTCTGATACTTTCGGCCTTTGTAGGCTTGGGAAGGAGGAGCATAGCGAGTCCTTCCCAAGCCTAGTCACAAAGCTAATGACATTAATTATCCTTTATTTTTGTTGTCTTTTTTTCCCCTTGCTTTTGCTTTGTGTAAAATAGGTAAACTACTGTTCCTCGATGTGTTATTTTCTTGTTCTGATATTTTTTTTTACTTGATTGCAAAGAGGCAAACGGAGAGGTTGGGTATAGCTAGTGTAGTATGTATTGATATTCTTTGTGCCGCACAATTTTGTTGATGTGATAATAGCATGAAATATGCACTAAAATTCATTCATTAAACAAGGTGTCATTTAATAGCATTAGGTACATCCCATGAACGAAACTTGTAAACTGGGTATATTTGTCCGTCAATTGTGCTGATTAGGTATTGTCAGAGAATAGGACGTAGGTCTATTAAATGGTGTCATCGGTTTAGAAAATGAAACAAGCGAGAGGGTGCAACGGTAGATATGCTACTACCACCACTACCACTGGTTACCACCGCGTATACCACCACGACTAACAGTTTCCCGCCGGGTCTTGTCGCGGGTGGGCGGGCCGGGCTTCCACCAGCGCTTGTTGCCCCTGGGCCGCAAGGCCCGCCGTTCGCTGTCCGGCCACGGGGGAGGGGCTCCACGGCCGCCAGTGACGCTCAACTGGAAAGCTGACCCCGCTGATTATCCCGCCGGATTGGCCCTGCCGTAATGATGGCAACGGACTAAGTTTCGGACGAACCGAAGGCATATTTGTCGATGGGAGGACAGGCCCTACAAGGTTGTATACGGGATTTTTTTTTTACTGGCCAGAATCCGGATTTCTGGTCAAAAATCGCCGCGCACGCGTGACCAATGGCTGTCGCTGACAGTTGTCCTGTTCAACTCAGCCCCTAGCTACAGTTGACGAAAATTCGATTTAAGAGCATAAATGTAAAGGGTTTTGAAGCCCGAATAATGCTGTCAAATCGGATTTTCGCAAAACTGCACGAATCACTGTTTCGCAACACCAATCGTCAATTTTAGCCAGCAGCGTGTGCGACGCCGGCATTTTGACTAAATATTCGAGTTCGGCGTCAAAAACTACCCAGATTTAGGTTTTGGTTTATCAGAATTCGAGCCGGTAGGCCAAAGATATGAATTTTTCACGTTTTGATACAGTTGGCTCAGTTTGGCCATTTTGGCCTGTTTTGTAGGCCTTTTGTAGCGAAACCACGAGGGTCTAGCAACGAACCACGTGGTAATCCAAGTTCATTTGTACCCAAATGATGTGAGCATGCCCAAGGTTGACCCCTGTAGCCTTCTCTTGATGCCTAGAAAGAGGGTACAAAAGGTAGAAAAAACAGTACTTAGATAAGGTTGCTGTCTCCATTGTACAGCCTTGTCAAAGTGCTATATCCCGGCCTAGGGATTCAACCTTTGTGCAAACTAGTCCCGTATGGGTCCAAGCGAACGGCAATAAGCAATGTTACGTCCCTATGGCCTCTATAGAGAGCACATGGGGGCGAAAACTCAAAGATACGTGCTTTTCAAGCTTTGTTTTTGGGTGCTGTCACAACACCTGCGAACCAAAATCATGGGTCTCCCCCCCGGTGTTCCGGTTGCATTCCCATGCTTCCATGGTGCTTCAACCAAGCATATTTGAGTAGTTTGGACCTAAAGGGAGGGGAATGGCCACTAGTTTGCTTGGTGTACCCCCAAAAGCCCCTAGATAGATTAGCCGGGGGTTTGGCATTTTGGTCAAAAATGGACATTTTCGGTTTGTGGGTCCATTCGTCGGAGCTCGTTCTCCAACATATTGTGGAGTTAGAACAAAGTGTTGGGCTCGTTTGAAAGCCAAAACCATGTCCTAAATGGATAATAGGACCTGCCACAGGCCGTCTCACACCCATTTCTTGTAAAAATGGCATCTTTGGTGGTCGTTTTTAGGTAAAATCAGGTGTATGTTGTGCATACCCTGGCACGTCAAAACGTGTACCCGTCGGCACGTAGTCAGGTTGAAAGCACATAGGGTACCAAGTTCTCAACCAAGCATAATGGAGTTATTTGGACTTAGAAGGATGCAAAGGATCAATTGTTTGCCCATTCAAGCCCCGTTGGCCCGGAGTTATAAGCATTGGGGGTTTTGCATTTTGGTGAAAAGTAGCAATTTAGAGTTCATGGTCCCATTTGTCGGAGGTCGTTCTCCATCATACCGTTGAGTTGGAACGAACCCTTGTGCTCGCTTCAAAGGTGAAGAGGTATTGTAACGAGATATGGGGACCGGTTATAGGCCACTTTGCACTCATTTTGCCTGAAAATCGGGTTGTTAATCATGGTTTTCAACTAAAATCAGTGTAATAAAACGTGTACTTGTTGGTACGCAGCGAAATTTTTGATACTTTCAGCCTTTGTAGGCTTGGGAAGGAGGAGCATAGCGAGTCCTTCCCAAGCCTAGTCACAAAGTCAATGACATTAATTATCCTTTATTTTTTGTCCTTTTTTTTTCCTTTGCCTTTGCTTTGTGTAAAATAGGTAAGGTACTGTTTCTCCATCTGTTATTTTCTTGTTCTGAATTTTTTTAAATTTTTTACTTGCTTGCAACGAGGCAAAAGGAGACGTTGTGCATATCTAGTGTAGCATGCATTGATATTCTTTGTGCTGCACAATATTGTTGATTTGATAATGGCATGAAACATGCACTGAAATTCATTCATTAAACAAATTGTCATTTAATAGCATTAGGTGCATCCCATGAACGAGACTTATAAACGGGGTATATTTATCCGTCAATTGTGCTAATTAGCAATTGTCAGAGAATAGGACGTAGGTCTATTAAATGGTGTCAGCAGTCTAGAAAATGAAACAAGCGAGATATGGTATGGTATGGTATGGTAAATATGCTACTGCCACCACTACTGCTCGTTACCACGTATACCACCACCACTAGCACTTTCCCGCCGGGTCTTGTCGCGGGTGGGCGGGCCGGGCCTCCATCATCGCTTGTTGCCCCGGGGCCGTGAGGCCCGCCGTACGCTGTCCGGCCGCGGGGGAGGGGCTCCGCGGCCGCCAGCCACGCTCAGCTGTAAAGCTGACCCCGCTGATTATGTTTAGAGATTGTCCCTACGTTACTTTTTGCAACGGACTAAGTTCCGGACGAACTGAAGGTATATTTGAGGATGGGAGGACAGGCCCTACAATGTTATTTTGGCACTTTTTTTTTTACTGGCCAGAATCCGGATTTCTGGTTAAAAATCGGCACGCACGCGTGACCAGTGGCTGTCGCCGACATTTGTCCTGTTCAACTCAGCACCTAGCTACAGTTGACGAAAATTCGATTTAAGACCATTAATGTGAAGGGTTTTAAAGCCCGAATAATGCTGTCAAATCGGATTTTCGCAAAACTGCACGAATCACTGTTTCGCAACACCGATCGTCGATTTGCGCCAGCAGCGTGTTCGACGCCGCGGTTTTGACTAAATATTCGAGTTCAGCGTCAAAAACTACCCAGATTTAGCTTTTGGTTTATCAAAATTCGAGCCGGTAGGCCAAAGATATGAATTTTTCACGTTTTGATACAGTTGGCTCAGTTTGGCCATTTTGGCCTGTTTCGTAGGCCTGTTGTAGCGAAACCACGAGGGTCTAGCAACGAACCAAGTGACAATCCAAGTTCATTTGCACCCAAATGATGTGAAAATGCCCAAGGTTGACCCCTCTAGCCTCCTCTTGATGCCTAGAAAGAGGGTACAAAAGGTAGAAAAAACAGTACTTAGATGAGGTTGCTGTCTCCATTGTACAGCCTTGTCAAAGTGCTATATCCCGGCCTAGGGATTGAACCTTTGTGCAAGCTAGTCCCGTATGGGTCCCGGGTAAAAGCAATGTTAGGTCCCTATGGCCTGTATAGAGAGCACATGGGGGCGAAAACTCAAAGATACATGCTTTTCAAGCTGTGTTTTTGGGTGCTGTCACAACACCAGCCTACCAAAATCATGGGTCTCCCCCCCGGTGTTCCGGTTGCATCCCCATGCTTCCGTGGGACTTCAACCAAGCATATTTGAGTAGTTTGGACCTAAAGGGAGGGGAATGGCCACTAGTTTGCCTGGTGTACCTCCAAAAGCCCCTAGATATATCAGCCGGGGGTTTGGCATTTTGGTCAAAAATGGACATTTTCGGTTTGTGGGTCCATTCGTCGGAACTCGTTCTCCAACATACCGTCGAGTTAGAGCAAAGTGTTGGGCTCGTTTGAAAGCTGAAAACAAGTCCTAAATGGATAATAGGACCTGCCACAGGCCGTCTCACACCCATTTTTGGCAAAAATGGCATCTTTGGTGGTCGTTTTTAGGTAAAATGAGGTGTATGTTGTGCATACCCTGGCACGTCAAAACGTATACCCGTCGGCACGTAGTCAGGTTGGAAGCAAATAGGTTACCAAGTCCTCAACCAAGCGTAATGGAGTTATTTGGACCTAGAAGAATGCAAAAGACCAATTGTTTGCCCATTCAAGCCCCGTTGGCCCGGAGTTATAAGCATTGGGGGTTTTGCATTTTGGTGAAAAGTAGCAATTTAGAGTTCATGGTCCCATTTGTCGGGGGTCGTTCTCCATCATACCGTTGAGTTGGAACGAACCCTTGTGCTCGCTTCAAAGGTGACGAGGTATTGTAACGAGATATGGGGACCGGTCATAGGCCACCTGGCACTCATTTTGCCTGAAAATCGGGTTTTTAATCATGGTTTTCAACTAAAATCAGTGTAATAAAACGTGTACTTGTTGGTACGCAGCGAAATTTCTGATACTTTCGGCCTTTCTAGGCTTGGGAAGGAGGAGCATAGCGAGTCCTTCCCAAGCCTAGTCACAAAGCCAATGACATCAAAAGGGTTATCCTTTATTTTTTTTTGTCTTTTTTTGTTCTTTGCTTTTGCTTTGTGTAAAATAGGTAAACTACTGTTGCTCGATGTGTTATTTTCTTGTTGTGATTTTTTTTCTTGATTGCAAAGAGGCAAAAGGAGATGTTGTGCATAGCTAGTGTAGCATGCATTGATATTTTTGGTACCGCACAATTTTGTTGAGGTGATAATAGCATGAAATATGCACTGATGATGACTGCATTCATTAAACAAGGTGTCATTTCATAGCATTAAGTACATACCATGAACGAGATTTATGAACCGAGTATATTTATCCGTCAATTGTGCTGATTAGGTATTGTCAGAGAATAGGACGTAGGTCTATTAAATGGTGCCAGCGGTTTAGAAAATGAAACAAGCGAGATGGTACAATGGTAGATATGCTACCACCACCACAACTGCTAGTACCACGTATACCACTACCACTACCCCGCCGGGTCTTGTCGCGGGTGGGCGGGCCGGGCCTCCTCCAGCGCTTGTTGCAATTTGTTCGCTGATTTGGGAGAGGGATGTTGTAATGGTGTTGGACAGCAGCCACGTTGGCACTGCATGGTGGCTTGTACAGTATCGGTCATGCCCTATGCCCACTACCTCACACTGAACACTGCACTGAACAGTCAATTAAGTAAGGTGCTGCCCATGCCAAATGGTGAAGGGCAGCGAAGCCTGGAGCAGGGGGGGGGGGGCGGGGGTTGGCACAAGGCCTCGGTATTGGGGGGGGGGGGCGAAGCAGGAGCAAGCCAAGCAGGGTAGATGGAATCCCCCCCCCCCCCATGGGCGCAGTGCAAGGGGATGGGGCACGGGTTGTCTTGCATGGTCTCCCTTCAGCTGCCCCCCAAAGTGCAACAACGCAACCTACAAAGGCTGCGGCCCTCCAAAAACCCATGGGACCCAATGGAAGGAACCTCCACCAAACCACGGATGGATATAATGTTGGCGCCACTTGGGGGGTCCGGGTCCGGAGGGGGGGGGTGATTTTTTGTGACTGGTCACAAAAAACATAAAGGGCCATAGTGGGAAAGTGCAAACCCGAAAAATATCGTGACCAAATAAGGTGTCTATGGTGGAATGTTGTGTGTCCCTGCCGATACTGTGACTGCTGGTTATTGTGACTGCTGATAGTTGTACACTGTTTCTGTATGCTGTTATTTCAAGCCCTTTCATTCTTTTTGTCACAATGGGCCGCAAGAAAATTCCTTGCACATGTGTTCCAACCTGCAAGACTGATGCTGCATGCAGGCAGAAGCGTAGCAAAGCAAAGCACAAGCAACAGGCATTGGCTGACCAAGCTTTTGCACTGGCTCTGGCTGCTTGTTCTGCTGCGCGTGTGGCTGCTGTTTGTGGTGTTGCTGTTACTGCTGCGGCCGTTCTTATAAGTGCTGCCAGTCAGGCCCAACAGTCTCAGCCCTCACAGCCCTCCCAGCCTGCACCCCAGACCCCCGCCAAGCGTCCGGCTGCACCCAGTACTAAGGGTGCCCCGCTGAAAAAGTTGAAGCAGCCTACCCTGTTTGAGGCCTTCCATCTTTGCAAATTCTGTGTGCACGTGCAGTGCAGCCCTGTGTGCAGTTCAACGACATTGTTCAAACAGTTCTGCACGTCACAGAATGTGCGCAAGCAACGCAAGGATACGGGTAGGCGGAGGAAGGGCAGCAACACACTGCCCGCATCAGGTGAATATAATGATAATCTGGCAGACATGTCAGATGGGACAAGCTCGTTGTCCTCCTTTGCATCTATCACTACAGGTTCATCAAGTGGCAGTGGCAGCGATAGTGACAGTGATAATGAGACGTCAAGTAGTCATAGCAGCAGCGAGCAAGACAATTTTGTCACTGTGAGTGATGACAGTGAATGACATTGAATGACCCTGAATGACATTCAAAAATGCTCCATACAGAGCGCACTGTGCCTGTCAAATGTGCTGTGTATCCCATGTTGCATCAACCCCCCCGCTCCCATGCACATGTACGGGCAGAGGGCTGCCCAAAACGGCCGGTTGTGGGTCACGTTTTTTGTGACCAAATATTGTGACCTTTTTTTGTGACCAAAGGGGCGGGTGGGGGGTGGGGGGGGTCTCGGCAAAGCCAAATCACTCCTTAAAGGGACAATCCTATGGAGACCCATCGCTGCGATAGTCCAGCCGCAGATCCAGCGTTTCTATCTACGCAATGCAGCGCGAGCTTTCACACTCTTTTTGCGCCTGCTAGTGGAAGAAATCACTGCCTCTTTTTTAGTCCTGGGTACATGGCCTCAGTGACTGGGGATGCACGCAGATTGCAGAGTGTGACTGCTCTGGCCAGTTTAACAATGTCACCCCCCTGTCAGTCATGCAGGACATGTCAGCAGCCATTAAATGGCTCGCTGCTAAGCGCCGTTGGAATGCCAAAGAGGTGGTATGGAGCATACACCGTGATAACAAACACCTGGACCGCGCAGGTGTAGGCACTACGTCTCGCTTTTTCCACATGACTCACACAGACCTTGAGAATCTCGTGTATTTTTCCCTATTAACTGACACTTACACCCAGGCATCAGGCAAGTTATGGTCCAGGACAGGTGCCATCCCCATGGGAGGACCTTTTAGCGCCCAAAGTGCGGATTTGCGCTCAGTGTGGGGAGCCAAAACGCGAGTGGACCTGATGAGGCGGCTGGGACAGCTCACTTTTTCACCTCGTGGACACCCGCTGTGGTCCACCCCGCGTGGTAACACTATATCTGTGGCTCAATTCCGGGACAATGTGCTGCTTGGCGCCCGTGGGCCGACAGCTTCTACAGAAATGCAACATGTCTGCGACGTGCTGTCAGAAACGTGGTCCCTCCCCGTCCTCTGTGAGTGCATGACAGAAGAAAATCGGGTATGTGAAGGGACGGGCATGCAACCCACCATCACAGCAATGGGATTTACAGTGCACATCCACGATGACAACCCCCCACTGGTCTATTCTCAGCCCTCTGGCCTCACCAGCACATGGCACCTCAAATACACTGTCACCCTGCAGTCACCACCAGCCCACGCACACAAGCACATATCAAACATCATCGTTAGTGCAGTCCTTAACATCCACCCGTTTCTGCACACCTGGGCGGGCTGCCTCTTGAGTGTTGCTTCCTGGGCGCAATTAGCCTGCTTGTCCGGGTACCCGCGGTCAACAGTTTTGCGCGCGCTGCACTCAACGGTTCCGCGTATAATCAGCAGGACACCCTGGGACGTCGACAGCACCCTCAGTTGGTGCTGCCACGTTGTATACTTTTTGCCAGCTACACGGGACACAGTTTTCTTCCGCCTACGCCGCTGGCTCCAGGCACATGCAGTGTGGACTCCTGCGGCGTATGCCTCTTGGCACATGCCACACCCAGGACCATGCAGCGCCATATGTGCAGACTGGTGCCACGATTTTCCTGTGCTCTCTGTTTTTACTCCTCTCCTGGATCCCTGTGAACTCATCCGAACGGGGCTCTGCCCCCGGGGGGAGGGGGGATCACGGTTTCCCACTATATGTGAAGTCGATTGTAGTTAACAACTCAGGTCCGATGGTACCAGCTTGGCGGTGGTTCTGAACGTACCGCTGCGACCCATTGCTTCGCGTGTTAGTGGCCTGCCCACTGGCACCTCTGTGTCTCGCTCTTGTGACAGAAAGGTACCTATGGTCTTTTAGGCCACTGACGAGCCGATTTTCTTTCTGCGTTTTTGTGCTGGCCGCGTCTTGTGCCCACGTGCATTAACTCAGCATTCCTTCGGGGGGGGGGGGGGGGTCCGGGCCGGACCCACCCCGCCCGTTGTATCCGTCCCTGCACCAAACCCCTGGATCAGAAGCACATAATTATCCTCCCCTGCCCAGAGCCACATGTCTCGTAGCATCTCCGCTGCAGTGGGACGTGAGATACAACAGAATATGCCCACTCTTGCCCCCCCCCCCCCCCCCTCGACTTACATCGCTTTTATGGCAACCCCGTTCCCCAATGGACCATCGCAAAGGGCCCTGAGGGTACTTGGGGATGAATTTGCGCACATTATTGAAGGGAAAAAGGCAGGGATGGGCGGGGTGACGACCACAGGAGGAGGGGGGGGTATTCCCACGGATGCATGAGAAGAGAGGAGTGGGGAACAGGGGTTCCGGAACCCAAAAGTTTGTGTATCACAAATTGCGCAAATCAATTTTTCCTTCGGCAAATTTTCATTTTCATTTTTGCACTATGAAATCTGGATCCAAATGGGGGGTAGGGTCCAGAGGGGTGCGGGGAGGGTCAGGGTTGCCAAGTAATGACCCCGAGCATCGCAAGCAGCAAGTGATAATACAGCCCCTGGCTGGGGCAAAGTGAATCTGCCACCCCACCAGGCTTTCGGCAACATGTGCTTTTGCCCCCCCCCCCCCCCTCTCACGGGGTTTACACGGGCCATAGTAGCCTCTGTAGGAGGGTAGCAGGCAACAGATGCGGTTCGTGTCCGGTTGCATCCCACTCCCTGTGTGAAGGCCGCACATCCCCGAACACCATCCCCCAGCCTCTGTCCTCACCCGGTCCGCCCCCTCCACCAGCCCCCCTTGCCCCCCGCCCCCCCCCCATCCCCCGAGAAAGGCCCGCACGTTCCCGCACACCCATTGGCCCCCGACGCGCTTCTGCCAACAGGTACCCCTTCAGTTCCTTCCTTCAGCAGCAGCACAACCTCAACATCAACATTCTCGCCCACACACACAACACCCACAGCCACGGGCACGCCAACGGGTATGAGTTCTGTCTGCCGCCGGGGTAGTTGTGTGTTCGGTTGTGTGGCTGCGAGGCGACTTGGGGTGCACTGGCACTGGGAGTGTCACAGGCTCTGCGTGCGTCAGCGATTGAGTGGTTGAGTGGGTGAGTCACGGGGTGGCGAGGGGCTGGACCCCACTCCCTCACCCCCACCCAACCCCGACGGGCAAGTGGAGCTTCGAGCAGCGAAACTGAAGCCTTGGGGCCGGGGGAGGGCGAGCCAGACCAGGGCTTCCATCCCAATCCCCCCTCCCGATGTGCGCCACTTGGCACAGACTACCGTTGGCACAACCGACCAAGGGAAAGGAAAGGGAAGTAGAGAGGGAAAGATTGGCAAGGAGGAAGAGGAAGGACACAGGGTGGTGAGAGGCTGATGGGCACCACCGCCTATTGAGGAAAAGGGTCCAAGGGAAGGGCAGCGAATGGCGATCGGCCCATAGGTGCCGCCAGCTGCAGACGAGAGCAATACACAAAGGAGACATGCCAATCACCCCCCCCCCCCTCCGGACGCGCACGCAACAACACACTGAGCACAGACTTGGTCAACCACAGAAGCCGAGAGCCAAAGGAGTGCTTGATTACGGTGGCTGGGGTTGGCAGGACAGACAGTCATTAGTATGCAGGCACACTGGTTGCCGATACAACATTATCTTTCAAGTTGCACTTTCGAAGTTTGATTGTAGATGTGGATGCAGTTTATGACGGATGAATACGTTGTAATTCATCTACATTGTCCATAGCATATCCTTTCGGACACCAGAACTGATGCAGTGTGAATGATGATTGCGCCCCGACGCGTGCGCTGCATGCGCCAGTCCTCGTAGCCTATGGCAGAGGTCCAGTAGCCGACCCAGGCACACCTCCTCTGGGGCTCAGGTATGATATCTCCATCGGCCAGGCTGACAACCCCCCCCCCCCCCGCCCCCCACCACCAGCACCATTCTCATCAGCCAGGGAACAGACACCCGAAGGGGCAAGGCGCAGACGCATGTGGCGGGCGCCTCTGGCGCCAGATTTGGCAGCGGACAAATGCCGCGGCTTCTCTGCAGTTGTGCTCAGGGCTGCAGAAGGGAAGGCGATCAGTGGTGGACAAGGGCATGACAAGCTGTGACGGCCCCTCTGGCGCCGTATCTGACGATCGAGACATTGCACCGGGAGAGATTCCTGCAGTGATTCCGGAGGGCGATGACCATCGTTGTTGTATAGCCCGGGAGGGGGGGGGTTAGGGTGGATCAGGGTGTATTCATGCGCACATCCTCTGTGCTCACAGAGTCTGGGGGGTTCAGGGGCGAGCCTGTGGGGTCAGGGCTCAGCTTTGGCACGGGGGGACGGCAGGCGGAGTGCGATGGGTGGGGACGGGTGGGGCTGGGGGGAACCCCGGGAAAGGCAGGCCCACCGTGGGGCGCTGGTCAGGTGTGCGCCCGACCGCTTTGAGCCGGGAGGCAGTGATGATGGAATGACGATTACGATTTTAACTTTTTTCTACAGGTATGTGTGTTCGCAGAGTTGGATGAATCTGCAGCTGCGCTACCACCTGGGTTTTGCACCCCTTTCCTTGCTGTGTCATCACAGATTGTACCCCACAGTCCCTTGCGCTTTTTCTCTCTTTCCCAGGACATCAAATGCAATTTTGTACCTCCTTGCTGCTTGCAGAAATATAGCAAGATACCCCAGACCCACAGGAATTTCCTGTAGCCTCTGTAGCCTCTGCGTGGGCTGCAGCAAAGTCTGGGGATCGTAGGCGCTTCCAAACACGCAAGCGCAAGACCCGGAGTGACAAGGGAAAAAAGCGCAAGGTTCTTGTTGTACAAACCTGTGATGACAGCGGGGATGACAATGCCCTGCAGGAATTTTGCATGGCTGCCAATGCGCCTGCTGCAGATTCATCCAGTAGCTCGTCTGGAGCCTCGTCCAGTGGTGACGTCGTCTCCATCTCAAGTTCCAGCTCAGACAGCTCCAGCTCAGGCAGTGCAGACACAGATGGTTCCGAACTGCAAGCCATTTTGGCAAAATGTGTCAAGAAATAATTGCACACTGTGGACTGTCTTCATGGGATACATACAGCACTGTGCACTGTAGTGTTTTGTGTCCGGGAGGGCAGATCAGTGCAGTAGCACAGTGGTATGATGCCCAGACTTGAGGAATGGGGGTCCTGGGTTCAATCCCAGCTGGACCCAAGCTGCTGGCGCTTTTTTTGGCCATCAGACCTGGCCCTTTTTTTTTGTCAAACTGCCGACAAAACTGCCGTTCAGTCACACGGGTGAATCGTAATCGTAATCGTCATCGGGGGGGGGGGGGGGGGGGGCTGGGGGGGGGGACCACCCCCCCCCACTATATCCACCCCTGCCGTGGGGCGCTGGTCAGGTGTGCGCCCGACCGCTTTGAGCGGCGCTGGGCTTGCAAAGAGGCAAACGGAGAGGTTGGGTATAGCTAGTGTAGTATGTATTGATATTCTTTGTGCCGCACAATTTTGTTGATGTGATAATAGCATGAAATATGCACTAAAATTCATTCATTAAACAAGGTGTCATTTAATAACATTAGGTACATCCCATGAACGAAACTTGTAAACTGGGTATATTTGTCCGTCAATTGTGCTGATTAGGTATTGTCAGAGAATAGGACGTAGGTCTATTAAATGGTGTCATCGGTTTAGAAAATGAAACAAGCGAGAGGGTGCAACGGTAGATATGCTACTACCACCACTACCACTGGTTACCACCGCGTATACCACCACGACTAACAGTTTCCCGCCGGATCTTGTCGCGGGTGGGCGGGCCGGGCTTCCACCAGCGCTTGTTGCCGTTGGCCCGTAAGGCCCGCCGTTCGCTGTCCGGCCACGGGGGAGGGGCTCCACGGCCGCCAGTGACGCTCAGCTGGAAAGCTGACCCCGCTGATTATCCCGCCGGATTGGCCCTGCCGTAATGATGGCAACGGACTAAGTTTCGGACGAACCGAAGGCATATTTGTCGATGGGAGGACAGGCCCTACAAGGTTGTATACGGGATTTTTTTTTTACTGGCCAGAATCCGGATTTCTGGTCAAAAATCGCCGCGCACGCGTGACCAATGGCTGTCGCTGACATTTGTCCTGTCCAATTCAGCACCTAGCTACAGTTGACGAAAATTCGATTTAAGAGCATAAATGTAAAGGGTTTTGAAGCCCGAATAATGCTGTCAAATCGGATTTTCGCAAAACTGCACGAATCACTGTTTCGCAACACCGATCGTCGATTTTAGCCAGCAGCATGTTCGACGCCGCGGTTTTGACTAAATATTCGAGTTCGGCGTCAAAAACTACCCAGATTTAGGTTTTGGTTTATCAGAATTCGAGCCGGTAGGCCAAAGATATGAATTTTTCACGTTTTGATACAGTTGGCTCAGTTTGGCCATTTTGGCCTGTTTCGTAGGCCTGTTGTAGCGAAACCACGAGGGTCTAGCAACGAACCACGTGGCAATCCAAGTTCATTTGTACCCAAATGATGTGAACATGCCCAAGGTTGACCCCTGTAGCCTTCTCTTGATGCCTAGAAAGAGGGTACAAAAGGTAGAAAAAACAGTACTTAGATAAGGTTGCTGTCTCCATTGTACAGCCTTGTCAAAGTGCTATATCCCGGCCTAGGGATTCAACCTTTGTGCAAACTAGTCCCGTATGGGTCCAAGCGAACGGCAATAAGCAATGTTACGTCCCTATGGCCTCTATAGAGAGCACATGGGGGCGAAAACTCAAAGATACGTGCTTTTCAAGCTTTGTTTTTGGGTGCTGTCACAACACCTGCGAACCAAAATCATGGGTCTCCCCCCCGGTGTTCCGGTTGCATTCCCATGCTTCCATGGTGCTTCAACCAAGCATATTTGAGTAGTTTGGACCTAAAGGGAGGGGAATGGCCACTAGTTTGCTTGGTGTACCCCCAAAAGCCCCTAGATAGATCAGCCGGGGGTTTGGCATTTTGGTCAAAAATGGACATTTTCGGTTTGTGGGTCCATTCGTCGGAGCTCGTTCTCCAACATATTGTGGAGTTAGAACAAAGTGTTGGGCTCGTTTGAAAGCCGAAACCATGTCCTAAATGGATAATAGGACCTGCCACAGGCCGTCTCACACCCATTTCTTGTAAAAATGGCATCTTTGGTGGTCGTTTTTAGGTAAAATCAGGTGTATGTTGTGCATACCCTGGCACGTCAAAACGTGTACCCGTCGGCACGTAGTCAGGTTGAAAGCACATAGGGTACCAAGTTCTCAACCAAGCATAATGGAGTTATTTGGACTTAGAAGGATGCAAAGGATCAATTGTTTGCCCATTCAAGCCCCGTTGGCCCGGAGTTATAAGCATTGGGGGTTTTGCATTTTGGTGAAAAGTAGCAATTTAGAGTTCATGGTCCCATTTGTCGGAGGTCGTTCTCCATCATACCGTTGAGTTGGAACGAACCGTTGGGCTCGTTCGAAAGGTGAAGAGGTATTGTAACGAGATATGGGGACCGGTTATAGGCCACCTTGCACTCATTTTGCCTGAAAATCGGGTTTTTAATCATGGTTTTCAACTAAAATCAGTGTAATAAAACGTGTACTTGTTGGTACGCAGCGAAATTTTTGATACTTTCAGCCTTTGTAGGCTTGGGAAGGAGGAGCATAGCGAGTCCTTCCCAAGCCTAGTCACAAAGCTAATCACATCAATTACCCTTTATTTTTTGTCCTTTTTTTTTCCTTTGCCTTTGCTTTGTGTAAAATAGGTAAGGTACTGTTTCTCCATCTGTTATTTTCTTGTTCTGAATTTTTTTTAATTTTTTACTTGATTGCAACGAGGCAAAAGGAGACGTTGTGCATATCTAGTGTAGCATGCATTGATATTCTTTGTGCTGCACAATATTGTTGATTTGATAATGGCATGAAACATGCACTGAAATTCATTCATTAAACAAATTGTCATTTAATAGCATTAGGTGCATCCCATGAACGAGACTTATAAACGGGGTATATTTATCCGTCAATTGTGCTAATTAGCAATTGTCAGAGAATAGGACGTAGGTCTATTAAATGGTGTCAGCGGTCTAGAAAATGAAACAAGCGAGATATGGTATGGTATGGTATGGTAAATATGCTACTGCCACCACTACTGCTCGTTACCACGTATACCACCACCACTAGCACTTTCCCGCCGGGTCTTGTCGCGGGTGGGCGGGCCGGGCCTCCATCATCGCTTGTTGCCCCGGGGCCGTGAGGCCCGCCGTACGCTGTCCGGCCGCGGGGGAGGGTCTCCGCGGCCGCCAGCCACGCTCAGCTGTAAAGCTGACCCCGCTGATTATGTTTAGAGATTGTCCCTACGTTACTTTTTGCAACGGACTAAGTTCCGGACGAACTGAAGGTATATTTGAGGATGGGAGGACAGGCCCTACAATGTTATTTTGGCACTTTTTTTTTTTACTGGCCAGAATCCGGATTTTTGGTTAAAAATCGGCACGCACGCGTGACCAGTGGCTGTCGCCGACATTTGTCCTGTTCAACTCAGCCCCTAGCTAGAGTTGACGAAAATTCGATTTAAGACCATTAATGTGAAGGGTTTTAAAGCCCGAATAATGCTGTCAAATCGGATTTTCGCAAAACTGCACGAATCACTGTTTCGCAACACCGATCGTCGATTTGCGCCAGCAGCGTGTTCGACGCCGCGGTTTTGACTAAATATTCGAGTTCGGCGTCAAAAACTACCCAGATTTAGCTTTTGGTTTATCAAAATTCGAGCCGGTAGGCCAAAGATATGAATTTTTCACGTTTTGATACAGTTGGCTCAGTTTGGCCATTTTGGCCTGTTTCGTAGGCCTGTTGTAGCGAAACCACGAGGGTTCTAGCAACGAACCAAGTGACAATCCAAGTTCATTTGCACCCAAATGATGTGAAAATGCCCAAGGTTGACCCCTCTAGCCTCCTCTTGATGCCTAGAAAGAGGGTACAAAAGGTAGAAAAAACAGTACTTAGATGAGGTTGCTGTCTCCATTGTACAGCCTTGTCAAAGTGCTATATCCCGGCCTAGGGATTGAACCTTTGTGCAAACTAGTCCCGTATGGGTCCCGGGTAAAAGCAATGTTAGGTCCCTATGGCCTGTATAGAGAGCACATGGGGGCGAAAACTCAAAGATACATGCTTTTCAAGCTGTGTTTTTGGGTGCTGTCACAACACCAGCCTACCAAAATCATGGGTCTCCCCCCCGGTGTTCCGGTTGCATCCCCATGCTTCCGTGGGACTTCAACCAAGCATATTTGAGTAGTTTGGACCTAAAGGGAGGGGAATGGCCACTAGTTTGCCTGGTGTACCTCCAAAAGCCCCTAGATATATCAGCCGGGGGTTTGGCATTTTGGTCAAAAATGGACATTTTCGGTTTGTGGGTCCATTCGTCGGAACTCGTTCTCCAACATACCGTCGAGTTAGAGCAAAGTGTTGGGCTCGTTTGAAAGCCGAAAACAAGTCCTAAATGGATAATAGGACCCGCCACAGGCCGTCTCACACCCATTTTTGGCAAAAATGGCATCTTTGGTGGTCGTTTTTAGGTAAAACGAGGTGTATGTTGTGCATACCCTGGCACGTCAAAACGTGTACCCGTCGGCACGTAGTCAGGTTGGAAGCACATAGGTTACCAAGTCCTCAACCAAGCGTAATGGAGTTATTTGGACCTAGAAGAATGCAAAAGACCAATTGTTTGCCCATTCAAGCCCCGTTGGCCCGGAGTTATAAGCATTGGGGGTTTTGCATTTTGGTGAAAAGTAGCAATTTAGAGTTCATGGTCCCATTTGTCGGAGGTCGTTCTCCATCATACCGTTGAGTTGGAACGAACCCTTGTGCTCGCTTCAAAGGTGACGAGGTATTGTAACGAGATATGGGGACCGGTCATAGGCCACCTGGCACTCATTTTGCCTGAAAATCGGGTTTTTAATCATGGTTTTCAACTAAAATCAGTGTAATAAAACGTGTACTTGTTGGTACGCAGCGAAATTTCTGATACTTTCGGCCTTTCTAGGCTTGGGAAGGAGGAGCATAGCGAGTCCTTCCCAAGCCTAGTCACAAAGCCAATGACATCAAAAGGGTTATCCTTTATTTTTTTTTGTCTTTTTTTGTTCTTTGCTTTTGCTTTGTGTAAAATAGGTAAGCTACTGTTGCTCGATGTGTTATTTTCTTGTTGTGATTTTTTTTTCTTGATTGCAAAGAGGCAAAAGGAGATGTTGTGCATAGCTAGTGTAGCATGCATTGATATTTTTGGTGCCGCACAATTTTGTTGAGGTGATAATAGCATGAAATATGCACTGAAATTCATTCATTAAACAAGGTGTCATTTCATAGCATTAAGTACATACCATGAACGAGATTTATGAACCGAGTATATTTATCCGTCAATTGTGCTGATTAGGTATTGTCAGAGAATAGGACGTAGGTCTATTAAATGGTGCCATCGGTTTAGAAAATGAAACAAGCGAGATGGTACAATGGTAGATATGCTACCACCACCACAACTGCTAGTACCACGTATACCACTACCACTACCCCGCCGGGTCTTGTCGCGGGTGGGCGGGCCGGGCCTCCTCCAGCGCTTGTTGCAATTTGTTCGCTGATTTGGGAGAGGGATGTTGTAATGGTGTTGGACAGCAGCCACGTTGGCACTGCATGTTGGCTTGTACAGTATCGGTCATGCCCTATGCCCACTACCTCACACTAAACACTGCACTGAACAGTCAATTAAGTAAGGTGCTGCCCATGCCAAATGGTGAAGGGCAGCGAAGCCTAGAGCGGGGGGGGGGGGGGGTTGGCACAAGGCCTCGGTATTGGGGGGGGGGGGCGAAGCAGGAGCAAGCCAAGCAGGGTAGATGGAATCCCCCCCCCCCATGGGCGCAGTGCAAGGGGATGGGGCACGGGTTGTCTTGCATGGTCTCCCTTCAGCTGCCCCCCAAAGTGCAACAGCGCAACCTACAAAGGCTGCGGCCCTCCAAAAACCCATGGGACCCAATGGAAGGAACCTCCACCAAACCAGGGATGGATATAATGTTGGCGCCACTTGGGGGGTCCGGGTCCGGAGGGGGGGGGGTGATTTTTTGTGACTGGTCACAAAAAACATAAAGGGCCATAGTGGGAAAGTGCAAACCCGAAAAATATCGTGACCAAATAAGGTGTCTATGGTGGAATGTTGTGTGTCCCTGCCGATACTGTGACTGCTGGTTATTGTGACTGCTGATAGTTGTACACTGTTTCTGTATGCTGTTATTTCAAGCCCTTTCATTCTTTTTGTCACAATGGGCCGCAAGAAAATTCCTTGCACATGTGTTCCAACCTGCAAGACTGATGCTGCATGCAGGCAGAAGCGTAGCAAAGCAAAGCACAAGCAACAGGCATTGGCTGACCAAGCTTTTGCACTGGCTCTGGCTGCTTGTTCTGCTGCGCGTGTGGCTGCTGTTTGTGGTGTTGCTGTTACTGCTGCGGCCGTTCTTATAAGTGCTGCCAGTCAGGCCCAACAGTCTCAGCCCTCACAGCCCTCCCAGCCTGCACCCCAGACCCCCGCCAAGCGTCCGGCTGCACCCAGTACTAAGGGTGCCCCGCTGAAAAAGTTGAAGCAGCCTACCCTGTTTGAGGCCTTCCATCTTTGCAAATTCTGTGTGCACGTGCAGTGCAGCCCTGTGTGCAGTTCAACGACATTGTTCAAACAGTTCTGCACGTCACAGAATGTGCGCAAGCAACGCAAGGATACGGGTAGGCGGAGGAAGGGCAGCAACACACTGCCCGCATCAGGTGAATATAATGATAATCTGGCAGACATGTCAGATGGGACAAGCTCGTTGTCCTCCTTTGCATCTATCACTACAGGTTCATCAAGTGGCAGTGGCAGCGATAGTGACAGTGATAATGAGACGTCAAGTAGTCATAGCAGCAGCGAGCAAGACAATTTTGTCACTGTGAGTGATGACAGTGAATGACATTGAATGACCCTGAATGACATTCAAAAATGCTCCATACAGAGCGCACTGTGCCTGTCAAATGTGCTGTGTATCCCATGTTGCATCAACCCCCCCGCTCCCATGCACATGTACGGGCAGAGGGCTGCCCAAAACGGCCGGTTGTGGGTCACGTTTTTTGTGACCAAATATTGTGACCTTTTTTTGTGACCAAAGGGGCGGGTGGGGGGTGGGGGGGGTCTCGGCAAAGCCAAATCACTCCTTAAAGGGACAATCCTATGGAGACCCATCGCTGCGATAGTCCAGCCGCAGATCCAGCGTTTCTATCTACGCAATGCAGCGCGAGCTTTCACACTCTTTTTGCGCCTGCTAGTGGAAGAAATCACTGCCTCTTTTTTAGTCCTGGGTACATGGCCTCAGTGACTGGGGATGCACGCAGATTGCAGAGTGTGACTGCTCTGGCCAGTTTAACAATGTCACCCCCCTGTCAGTCATGCAGGACATGTCAGCAGCCATTAAATGGCTCGCTGCTAAGCGCCGTTGGAATGCCAAAGAGGTGGTATGGAGCATACACCGTGATAACAAACACCTGGACCGCGCAGGTGTAGGCACTACGTCTCGCTTTTTCCACACGACTCACACAGACCTTGAGAATCTCGTGTATTTTTCCCTATTAACTGACACTTACACCCAGGCATCAGGCAAGTTATGGTCCAGGACAGGTGCCATCCCCATGGGAGGACCTTTTAGCGCCCAAAGTGCGGATTTGCGCTCAGTGTGGGGAGCCAAAACGCGAGTGGACCTGATGAGGCGGCTGGGACAGCTCACTTTTTCACCTCGTGGACACCCGCTGTGGTCCACCCCGCGTGGTAACACTATATCCCTGGCTCAATTCCGGGACAATGTGCTGCTTGGCGCCCGTGGGCCGACAGCTTCTACAGAAATGCAACATGTCTGCGACGTGCTGTCAGAAACGTGGTCCCTCCCCGTCCTCTGTGAGTGCATGACAGAAGAAAATCGGGTATGTGAAGGGACGGGCATGCAACCCACCATCACAGCAATGGGATTTACAGTGCACATCCACGATGACAACCCCCCACTGGTCTATTCTCAGCCCTCTGGCCTCACCAGCACATGGCACCTCAAATACACTGTCACCCTGCAGTCACCACCAGCCCACGCACACAAGCACATATCAAACATCATCGTTAGTGCAGTCCTTAACATCCACCCGTTTCTGCACACCTGGGCGGGCTGCCTCTTGAGTGTTGCTTCCTGGGCGCAATTAGCCTGCTTGTCCGGGTACCCGCGGTCAACAGTTTTGCGCGCGCTGCACTCAACGGTTCCGCGTATAATCAGCAGGACACCCTGGGACGTCGACAGCACCCTCAGTTGGTGCTGCCACGTTGTATACTTTTTGCCAGCTACACGGGACACAGTTTTCTTCCGCCTACGCCGCTGGCTCCAGGCACATGCAGTGTGGACTCCTGCGGCGTATGCCTCTTGGCACATGCCACACCCAGGACCATGCAGCGCCATATGTGCAGACTGGTGCCACGATTTTCCTGTGCTCTCTGTTTTTACTCCTCTCCTGGATCCCTGTGAACTCATCCGAACGGGGCTCTGCCCCCGGGGGGAGGGGGGATCACGGTTTCCCACTATATGTGAAGTCGATTGTAGTTAACAACTCAGGTCCGATGGTACCAGCTTGGCGGTGGTTCTGAACGTACCGCTGCGACCCATTGCTTCGCGTGTTAGTGGCCTGCCCACTGGCACCTCTGTGTCTCGCTCTTGTGACAGAAAGGTACCTATGGTCTTTTAGGCCACTGACGAGCCGATTTTCTTTCTGCGTTTTTGTGCTGGCCGCGTCTTGTGCCCACGTGCATTAACTCAGCATTCCTTCGGGGGGGGGGGGGGGGTCCGGGCCGGACCCACCCCGCCCGTTGTATCCGTCCCTGCACCAAACCCCTGGATCAGAAGCACATAATTATCCTCCCCTGCCCAGAGCCACATGTCTCGTAGCATCTCCGCTGCAGTGGGACGTGAGATACAACAGAATATGCCCACTCTTGCCCCCCCCCCCCCCCCCTCGACTTACATCGCTTTTATGGCAACCCCGTTCCCCAATGGACCATCGCAAAGGGCCCTGAGGGTACTTGGGGATGAATTTGCGCACATTATTGAAGGGAAAAAGGCAGGGATGGGCGGGGTGACGACCACAGGAGGAGGGGGGGGTATTCCCACGGATGCATGAGAAGAGAGGAGTGGGGAACAGGGGTTCCGGAACCCAAAAGTTTGTGTATCACAAATTGCGCAAATCAATTTTTCCTTCGGCAAATTTTCATTTTCATTTTTGCACTATGAAATCTGGATCCAAATGGGGGGTAGGGTCCAGAGGGGTGCGGGGAGGGTCAGGGTTGCCAAGTAATGACCCCGAGCATCGCAAGCAGCAAGTGATAATACAGCCCCTGGCTGGGGCAAAGTGAATCTGCCACCCCACCAGGCTTTCGGCAACATGTGCTTTTGCCCCCCCCCCTCTCACGGGGTTTACACGGGCCATAGTAGCCTCTGTAGGAGGGTAGCAGGCAACAGATGCGGTTCGTGTCCGGTTGCATCCCACTCCCTGTGTGAAGGCCGCACATCCCCGAACACCATCCCCCAGCCTCTGTCCTCACCCGGTCCGCCCCCTCCACCAGCCCCCCTTGCCCCCCGCCCCCCCCCCCCATCCCCCGAGAAAGGCCCGCACGTCCCCGCACACCCATTGGCCCCCGACGCGCTTCTGCCAACAGGTACCCCTTCAGTTCCTTCCTTCAGCAGCAGCACAACCTCAACATCAACATTCTCGCCCACACACACAACACCCACAGCCACGGGCACGCCAACGGGTATGAGTTCTGTCTGCCGCCGGGGTAGTTGTGTGTTCGGTTGTGTGGCTGCGAGGCGACTTGGGGTGCACTGGCACTGGGAGTGTCACAGGCTCTGCATGCGTCAGCGATTGAGTGGTTGAGTGGGTGAGTCACGGGGTGGCGAGGGGCTGGACCCCACTCCCTCACCCCCACCCAACCCCGACGGGCAAGTGGAGCTTCGAGCAGCGAAACTGAAGCCTTGGGGCCGGGGGAGGGCGAGCCAGACCAGGGCTTCCATCCCAATCCCCCCTCCCGATGTGCGCCACTTGGCACAGACTACCGTTGGCACAACCGACCAAGGGAAAGGAAAGGGAAGTAGAGAGGGAAAGATTGGCAAGGAGGAAGAGGAAGGACACAGGGTGGTGAGAGGCTGATGGGCACCACCGCCTATTGAGGAAAAGGGTCCAAGGGAAGGGCAGCGAATGGCGATCGACCCATAGGTGCCGCCAGCTGCAGACGAGAGCAATACACAAAGGAGACATGCCAATCACCCCCCCCCCCCCCCTCCGGACGCGCACGCAACAACACACTGAGCACAGACTTGGTCAACCACAGAAGCCGAGAGCCAAAGGAGTGCTTGATTACGGTGGCTGGGGTTGGCAGGACAGACAGTCATTAGTATGCAGGCACACTGGTTGCCGATACAACATTATCTTTCAAGTTGCACTTTCGAAGTTTGATTGTAGATGTGGATGCAGTTTATGACGGATGAATACGTTGTAATTCATCTACATTGTCCATAGCATATCCTTTCGGACACCAGAACTGATGCAGTGTGAATGATGATTGCGCCCCGACGCGTGCGCTGCATGCGCCAGTCCTCGTAGCCTATGGCAGAGGTCCAGTAGCCGGCCCAGGCACACCTCCTCTGGGGCTCAGGTATGATATCTCCATCGGCCAGGCTGACAACCCCCCCCCCCCCCGCCCCCCACCACCAGCACTGTTCTCATCAGCCAGGGAACAGACACCCGAAGGGGCAAGGCGCAGACGCATGTGGCGGGCGCCTCTGGCGCCAGATTTGGCAGCGGACAAATGCCGCGGCTTCTCTGCAGTTGTGCTCAGGGCTGCAGAAGGGAAGGCGATCAGTGGTGGACAAGGGCATGACAAGCTGTGACGGCCCCTCTGGCGCCGTATCTGACGATCAAGACATTGCACCGGGAGAGATTCCTGCAGTGATTCCGGAGGGCGATGACCATCGTTGTTGTATAGCCCGGGAGGGGGGGGGTTAGGGTGGATCAGGGTGTATTCATGCGCACATCCTCTGTGCTCACAGAGTCTGGGGGGTTCAGGGGCGAGCCTGTGGGGTCAGGGCTCAGCTTTGGCACGGGGGGACGGCAGGCGGAGTGCGATGGGTGGGGACGGGTGGGGCTGGGGGGAACCCCGGGAAAGGCAGGCCCACCGTGGGGCGCTGGTCAGGTGTGCGCCCGACCGCTTTGAGCGGCGCTGGGCTTGCAAAGAGGCAAACGGAGAGGTTTGGTATAGCTAGTGTAGTATGTATTGATATTCTTTGTGCCGCACAATTTTGTTGATGTGATAATAGCATGAAATATGCACTAAAATTCATTCATTAAACAAGGTGTCATTTAATAGCATTAGGTACATCCCATGAACGAAACTTGTAAACTGGGTATATTTGTCCGTCAATTGTGCTGATTAGGTATTGTCAGAGAATAGGACGTAGGTCTATTAAATGGTGTCATCGGTTTAGAAAATGAAACAAGCGAGAGGGTGCAACGGTAGATATGCTACTACCACCACTACCACTGGTTACCACCGCGTATACCACCACGACTAACAGTTTCCCGCCGGGTCTTGTCGCGGGTGGGCGGGCCGGGCTTCCACCAGCGCTTGTTGCCGTTGGCCCGTAAGGCCCGCCGTTCGCTGTCCGGCCACGGGGGAGGGGCTCCACGGCCGCCAGTGACGCTCAACTGGAAAGCTGACCCCGCTGATTATCCCGCCGGATTGGCCCTGCCGTAATGATGGCAACGGACTAAGTTTCGGACGAACCGAAGGCATATTTGTCGATGGGAGGACAGGCCCTACAAGGTTGTATACGGGATTTTTTTTTTACTGGCCAGAATCCGGATTTCTGGTCAAAAATCGCCGCGCACGCGTGACCAATGGCTGTCGCTGACATTTGTCCTGTCCAATTCAGCACCTAGCTACAGTTGACGAAAATTCGATTTAAGAGCATAAATGTAAAGGGTTTTGAAGCCCGAATAATGCTGTCAAATCGGATTTTCGCAAAACTGCACGAATCACTGTTTCGCAACACCGATCGTCGATTTTAGCCAGCAGCATGTTCGACGCCGCGGTTTTGACTAAATATTCGAGTTCGGCGTCAAAAACTACCCAGATTTAGGTTTTGGTTTATCAGAATTCGAGCCGGTAGGCCAAAGATATGAATTTTTCACGTTTTGATACAGTTGGCTCAGTTTGGCCATTTTGGCCTGTTTCGTAGGCCTGTTGTAGCGAAACCACGAGGGTCTAGCAACGAACCACGTGGTAATCCAAGTTCATTTGTACCCAAATGATGTGAACATGCCCAAGGTTGACCCCTGTAGCCTTCTCTTGATGCCTAGAAAGAGGGTACAAAAGGTAGAAAAAACAGTACTTAGATAAGGTTGCTGTCTCCATTGTACAGCCTTGTCAAAGTGCTATATCCCGGCCTAGGGATTCAACCTTTGTGCAAACTAGTCCCGTATGGGTCCAAGCGAACGGCAATAAGCAATGTTACGTCCCTATGGCCTCTATAGAGAGCACATGGGGGCGAAAACTCAAAGATACGTGCTTTTCAAGCTTTGTTTTTGGGTGCTGTCACAACACCTGCGAACCAAAATCATGGGTCTCCCCCCCGGTGTTCCGGTTGCATTCCCATGCTTCCATGGTGCTTCAACCAAGCATATTTGAGTAGTTTGGACCTAAAGGGAGGTTTGCTTGGTGTACCCCCAAAAGCCCCTAGATAGATTAGCCGGGGGTTTGGCATTTTGGTCAAAAATGGACATTTTCGGTTTGTGGGTCCATTCGTCGGAGCTCGTTCTCCAACATATTGTGGAGTTAGAACAAAGTGTTGGGCTCGTTTGAAAGCCGAAACCATGTCCTAAATGGATAATAGGACCTGCCACAGGCCGTCTCACACCCATTTCTTGTAAAAATGGCATCTTTGGTGGTCGTTTTTAGGTAAAATCAGGTGTATGTTGTGCATACCCCGGCACGTCAAAACGTGTACCCGTCGGCACGTAGTCAGGTTGAAAGCACATAGGGTACCAAGTTCTCAACCAAGCATAATGGAGTTATTTGGACTTAGAAGGATGCAAAGGATCAATTGTTTGCCCATTCAAGCCCCGTTGGCCCGGAGTTATAAGCATTGGGGGTTTTGCATTTTGGTGAAAAGTAGCAATTTAGAGTTCATGGTCCCATTTGTCGGAGGTCGTTCTCCATCATACCGTTGAGTTGGAACGAACCGTTGGGCTCGTTCGAAAGGTGAAGAGGTATTGTAACGAGATATGGGGACCGGTTATAGGCCACCTTGCACTCATTTTGCCTGAAAATCGGGTTGTTAATCATGGTTTTCAACTAAAATCAGTGTAATAAAACGTGTACTTGTTGGTACGCAGCGAAATTTTTGATACTTTCAGCCTTTGTAGGCTTGGGAAGGAGGAGCATAGCGAGTCCTTCCCAAGCCTAGTCACAAAGCTAATCACATCAATTATCCTTTATTTTTTGTCCTTTTTTTGTTCTTTGCCTTTGCTTTGTGTAAAATAGGTAAGGTACTGTTTCTCCATCTGTTATTTTCTTGTTCTGAATTTTTTTTAATTTTTTACTTGCTTGCAACGAGGCAAAAGGAGACGTTGTGCATATCTAGTGTAGCATGCATTGATATTCTTTGTGCTGCACAATATTGTTGATTTGATAATGGCATGAAACATGCACTGAAATTCATTCATTAAACAAATTGTCATTTAATAGCATTAGGTGCATCCCATGAACGAGACTTATAAACGGGGTATATTTATCCGTCAATTGTGCTAATTAGCAATTGTCAGAGAATAGGACGTAGGTCTATTAAATGGTGTCAGCGGTCTAGAAAATGAAACAAGCGAGATATGGTATGGTATGGTATGGTAAATATGCTACTGCCACCACTACTGCTCGTTACCACGTATACCACCACCACTAGCACTTTCCCGCCGGGTCTTGTCGCGGGTGGGAGGGCCGGGCCTCCATCATCGCTCGTTGCCCCGGGGCCGTGAGGCCCGCCGTACGCTGTCCGGCCGCGGGGGAGGGGCTCCGCGGCCGCCAGCCACGCTCAGCTGTAAAGCTGACCCCGCTGATTATGTTTAGAGATTGTCCCTACGTTACTTTTTGCAACGGACTAAGTTCCAGACGAACTGAAGGTATATTTGAGGATGGGAGGACAGGCCCTACAATGTTATTTTGGCACTTTTTTTTTACTGGCCAGAATCCGGATTTCTGGTTAAAAATCGGCACGCACGCGTGACCAGTGGCTGTCGCCGACATTTGTCCTGTTCAACTCAGCCCCTAGCTAGAGTTGACGAAAATTCGATTTAAGACCATTAATGTGAAGGGTTTTAAAGCCCGAATAATGCTGTCAAATCGGATTTTCGCAAAACTGCACGAATCACTGTTTCGCAACACCGATCGTCGATTTGCGCCAGCAGCGTGTTCGACGCCGGCATTTTGACTAAATATTCGAGTTCGGCGTCAAAAACTACCCAGATTTAGCTTTTGGTTTATCAAAATTCGAGCCGGTAGGCCAAAGATATGAATTTTTCACGTTTTGATACAGTTGGCTCAGTTTGGCCATTTTGGCCTGTTTCGTAGGCCTGTTGTAGCGAAACCACGAGGGTCTAGCAACGAACCACGTGGTAATCCAAGTTCATTTGTACCCAAATGATGTGAAAATGCCCAAGGTTGACCCCTCTAGCCTCCTCTTGATGCCTAGAAAGAGGGTACAAAAGGTAGAAAAAACAGTACTTAGATGAGGTTGCTGTCTCCATTGTACAGCCTTGTCAAAGTGCTATATCCCGGCCTAGGGATTGAACCTTTGTGCAAACTAGTCCCGTATGGGTCCCGGGTAAAAGCAATGTTAGGTCCCTATGGCCTGTATAGAGAGCACATGGGGGCGAAAACTCAAAGATACATGCTTTTCAAGCTGTGTTTTTGGGTGCTGTCACAACACCAGCCTACCAAAATCATGGGTCTCCCCCCCGGTGTTCCGGTTGCATCCCCATGCTTCCGTGGGACTTCAACCAAGCATATTTGAGTAGTTTGGACCTAAAGGGAGGGGAATGGCCACTAGTTTGCCTGGTGTACCTCCAAAAGCCCCTAGATATATCAGCCGGGGGTTTGGCATTTTGGTCAAAAATGGACATTTTCGGTTTGTGGGTCCATTCGTCGGAACTCGTTCTCCAACATACCGTCGAGTTAGAGCAAAGTGTTGGGCTCGTTTGAAAGCTGAAAACAAGTCCTAAATGGATAATAGGACCCGCCACAGGCCGTCTCACACCCATTTTTGGCAAAAATGGCATCTTTGGTGGTCGTTTTTAGGTAAAATCAGGTGTATGTTGTGCATACCCTGGCACGTCAAAACGTGTACCCGTCGGCACGTAGTCAGGTTGGAAGCACATAGGTTACCAAGTCCTCAACCAAGCGTAATGGAGTTATTTGGACCTAGAAGAATGCAAAAGACCAATTGTTTGCCCATTCAAGCCCCGTTGGCCCGGAGTTATAAGCATTGGGGGTTTTGCATTTTGGTGAAAAGTAGCAATTTAGAGTTCATGGTCCCATTTGTCGGAGGTCGTTCTCCATCATACCGTTGAGTTGGAACGAACCCTTGTGCTCGCTTCAAAGGTGAAGAGGTATTGTAACGAGATATGGGGACCGGTCATAGGCCACCTGGCACTCATTTTGCCTGAAAATCGGGGTTTTAATCATGGTTTTCAACTAAAATCAGTGTAATAAAACGTGTACTTGTTGGTACGCAGCGAAATTTCTGATACTTTCGGCCTTTGTAGGCTTGGGAAGGAGGAGCATAGCGAGTCCTTCCCAAGCCTAGTCACAAAGCCAATGACATCAAAAGGGTTATCCTTTATTTTTTTTGTCTTTTTTTGTTCTTTGCTTTTGCTTTGTGTAAAATAGGTAAACTACTGTTGCTCGATGTGTTATTTTCTTGTTGTGATTTTTTTTTCTTGATTGCAAAGAGGCAAAAGGAGATGTTGTGCATAGCTAGTGTAGCATGCATTGATATTTTTGGTGCCGCACAATTTTGTTGAGGTGATAATAGCATGAAATATGCACTGAAATTCATTCATTAAACAAGGTGTCATTTCATAGCATTGAGTACATACCATGAACGAGATTTATGAACCGAGTATATTATCCGTCAATTGTGCTGATTAGGTATTGTCAGAGAATAGGACGTAGGTCTATTAAATGGTGCCAGCGGTTTAGAAAATGAAACAAGCGAGATGGTACAATGGTAGATATGCTACCACCACCACAACTGCTAGTACCACGTATACCACTACCACTACCCCGCCGGGTCTTGTCGCGGGTGGGCGGGCCGGGCCTCCTCCAGCGCTTGTTGCAATTTGTTCGCTGATTTGGGAGAGGGATGTTGTAATGGTGTTGGACAGCAGCCACGTTGGCACTGCATGTTGGCTTGTACAGTATCGGTCATGCCCTATGCCCACTACCTCACACTGAACACTGCACTGAACAGTCAATTAAGTAAGGTGCTGCCCATGCCAAATGGTGAAGGGCAGCGAAGCCTGGAGCAGGGGGGGGGGGGGGGTTGGCACAAGGCCTCGGTATTGGGGGGGGGGGGGGGGGGCGAAGCAGGAGCAAGCCAAGCAGGGTAGATGGAATCCCCCCCCCCCATGGGCGCAGTGCAAGGGGATGGGGCACGGGTTGTCTTGCATGGTCTCCCTTCAGCTGCCCCCCAAAGTGCAACAGCGCAACCTACAAAGGCTGCGGCCCTCCAAAAACCCATGGGACCCAATGGAAGGAACCTCCACCAAACCAGGGATGGATATAATGTTGGCGCCACTTGGGGGGTCCGGGTCCGGAGGGGGAGGGGTGATTTTTTGTGACTGGTCACAAAAAACATAAAGGGCCATAGTGGGAAAGTGCAAACCCGAAAAATATCGTGACCAAATAAGGTGTCTATGGTGGAATGTTGTGTGTCCCTGCCGATACTGTGACTGCTGGTTATTGTGACTGCTGATAGTTGTACACTGTTTCTGTATGCTGTTATTTCAAGCCCTTTCATTCTTTTTGTCACAATGGGCCGCAAGAAAATTCCTTGCACATGTGTTCCAACCTGCAAGACTGATGCTGCATGCAGGCAGAAGCGTAGCAAAGCAAAGCACAAGCAACAGGCATTGGCTGACCAAGCTTTTGCACTGGCTCTGGCTGCTTGTTCTGCTGCGCGTGTGGCTGCTGTTTGTGGTGTTGCTGTTACTGCTGCGGCCGTTCTTATAAGTGCTGCCAGTCAGGCCCAACAGTCTCAGCCCTCACAGCCCTCCCAGCCTGCACCCCAGACCCCCGCCAAGCGTCCGGCTGCACCCAGTACTAAGGGTGCCCCGCTGAAAAAGTTGAAGCAGCCTACCCTGTTTGAGGCCTTCCATCTTTGCAAATTCTGTGTGCACGTGCAGTGCAGCCCTGTGTGCAGTTCAACGACATTGTTCAAACAGTTCTGCACGTCACAGAATGTGCGCAAGCAACGCAAGGATACGGGTAGGCGGAGGAAGGGCAGCAACACACTGCCCGCATCAGGTGAATATAATGATAATCTGGCAGACATGTCAGATGGGACAAGCTCGTTGTCCTCCTTTGCATCTATCACTACAGGTTCATCAAGTGGCAGTGGCAGCGATAGTGACAGTGATAATGAGACGTCAAGTAGTCATAGCAGCAGCGAGCAAGACAATTTTGTCACTGTGAGTGATGACAGTGAATGACATTGAATGACCCTGAATGACATTCAAAAATGCTCCATACAGAGCGCACTGTGCCTGTCAAATGTGCTGTGTATCCCATGTTGCATCAACCCCCCCGCTCCCATGCACATGTACGGGCAGAGGGCTGCCCAAAACGGCCGGTTGTGGGTCACGTTTTCTGTGACCAAATATTGTGACCTTTTTTTGTGACCAAAGGGGCGGGTGGGGGGTGGGGGGGGTCTCGGCAAAGCCAAATCACTCCTTAAAGGGACAATCCTATGGAGACCCATCGCTGCGATAGTCCAGCCGCAGATCCAGCGTTTCTATCTACGCAATGCAGCGCGAGCTTTCACACTCTTTTTGCGCCTGCTAGTGGAAGAAATCACTGCCTCTTTTTTAGTCCTGGGTACATGGCCTCAGTGACTGGGGATGCACGCAGATTGCAGAGTGTGACTGCTCTGGCCAGTTTAACAATGTCACCCCCCTGTCAGTCATGCAGGACATGTCAGCAGCCATTAAATGGCTCGCTGCTAAGCGCCGTTGGAATGCCAAAGAGGTGGTATGGAGCATACACCGTGATAACAAACACCTGGACCGCGCAGGTGTAGGCACTACGTCTCGCTTTTTCCACATGACTCACACAGACCTTGAGAATCTCGTGTATTTTTCCCTATTAACTGACACTTACACCCAGGCATCAGGCAAGTTATGGTCCAGGACAGGTGCCATCCCCATGGGAGGACCTTTTAGCGCCCAAAGTGCGGATTTGCGCTCAGTGTGGGGAGCCAAAACGCGAGTGGACCTGATGAGGCGGCTGGGACAGCTCACTTTTTCACCTCGTGGACACCCGCTGTGGTCCACCCCGCGTGGTAACACTATATCCCTGGCTCAATTCCGGGACAATGTGCTGCTTGGCGCCCGTGGGCCGACAGCTTCTACAGAAATGCAACATGTCTGCGACGTGCTGTCAGAAACGTGGTCCCTCCCCGTCCTCTGTGAGTGCATGACAGAAGAAAATCGGGTATGTGAAGGGACGGGCATGCAACCCACCATCACAGCAATGGGATTTACAGTGCACATCCACGATGACAACCCCCCACTGGTCTATTCTCAGCCCTCTGGCCTCACCAGCACATGGCACCTCAAATACACTGTCACCCTGCAGTCACCACCAGCCCACGCACACAAGCACATATCAAACATCATCGTTAGTGCAGTCCTTAACATCCACCCGTTTCTGCACACCTGGGCGGGCTGCCTCTTGAGTGTTGCTTCCTGGGCGCAATTAGCCTGCTTGTCCGGGTACCCGCGGTCAACAGTTTTGCGCGCGCTGCACTCAACGGTTCCGCGTATAATCAGCAGGACACCCTGGGACGTCGACAGCACCCTCAGTTGGTGCTGCCACGTTGTATACTTTTTGCCAGCTACACGGGACACAGTTTTCTTCCGCCTACGCCGCTGGCTCCAGGCACATGCAGTGTGGACTCCTGCGGCGTATGCCTCTTGGCACATGCCACACCCAAGACCATGCAGCGCCATATGTGCAGACTGGTGCCACGATTTTCCTGTGCTCTCTGTTTTTACTCCTCTCCTGGATCCCTGTGAACTCATCCGAACGGGGCTCTGCCCCCGGGGGGAGGGGGGATCACGGTTTCCCACTATATGTGAAGTCGATTGTAGTTAACAACTCAGGTCCGATGGTATCAGCTTGGCGGTGGTTCTGAACGTACCGCTGCGACCCATTGCTTCGCGTGTTAGTGGCCTGCCCACTGGCACCTCTGTGTCTCGCTCTTGTGACAGAAAGGTACCTATGGTCTTTTAGGCCACTGACGAGCCGATTTTCTTTCTGCGTTTTTGTGCTGGCCGCGTCTTGTGCCCACGTGCATTAACTCAGCATTCCTTCGGGGGGGGGGGGGGGTCCGGGCCGGACCCACCCCGCCCGTTGTATCCGTCCCTGCACCAAACCCCTGGATCAGAAGCACATAATTATCCTCCCCTGCCCAGAGCCACATGTCTCGTAGCATCTCCGCTGCAGTGGGACGTGAGATACAACAGAATATGCCCACTCTTGCCCCCCCCCCCCCCCCCGACTTACATCGCTTTTATGGCAACCCCGTTCCCCAATGGACCATCGCAAAGGGCCCTGAGGGTACTTGGGGATGAATTTGCGCACATTATTGAAGGGAAAAAGGCAGGGATGGGCGGGGTGACGACCACAGGAGGAGGGGGGGGTATTCCCACGGATGCATGAGAAGAGAGGAGTGGGGAACAGGGGTTCCGGAACCCAAAAGTTTGTGTATCACAAATTGCGCAAATCAATTTTTCCTTCGGCAAATTTTCATTTTCATTTTTGCACTATGAAATCTGGATCCAAATGGGGGGTAGGGTCCAGAGGGGTGCGGGGAGGGTCAGGGTTGCCAAGTAATGACCCCGAGCATCGCAAGCAGCAAGTGATAATACAGCCCCTGGCTGGGGCAAAGTGAATCTGCCACCCCACCAGGCTTTCGGCAACATGTGCTTTTGCCCCCCCCCCCTCTCACGGGGTTTACACGGGCCATAGTAGCCTCTGTAGGAGGGTAGCAGGCAACAGATGCGGTTCGTGTCCGGTTGCATCCCACTCCCTGTGTGAAGGCCGCACATCCCCGAACACCATCCCCCAGCCTCTGTCCTCACCCGGTCCGCCCCCTCCACCAGCCCCCCTTGCCCCCCGCCCCCCCCCCCCCATCCCCCGAGAAAGGCCCGCACGTCCCCGCACACCCATTGGCCCCCGACGCGCTTCTTCCAACAGGTACCCCTTCAGTTCCTTCCTTCAGCAGCAGCACAACCTCAACATCAACATTCTCGCCCACACACACAACACCCACAGCCACGGGCACGCCAACGGGTATGAGTTCTGTCTGCCGCCGGGGTAGTTGTGTGTTCGGTTGTGTGGCTGCGAGGCGACTTGGGGTGCACTGGCACTGGGAGTGTCACAGGCTCTGCATGCGTCAGCGATTGAGTGGTTGAGTGGGTGAGTCACGGGGTGGCGAGGGGCTGGACCCCACTCCCTCACCCCCACCCAACCCCGACGGGCAAGTGGAGCTTCGAGCAGCGAAACTGAAGCCTTGGGGCCGGGGGAGGGCGAGCCAGACCAGGGCTTCCATCCCAATCCCCCCTCCCGATGTGCGCCACTTGGCACAGACTACCGTTGGCACAACCGACCAAGGGAAAGGAAAGGGAAGTAGAGAGGGAAAGATTGGCAAGGAGGAAGAGGAAGGACACAGGGTGGTGAGAGGCTGATGGGCACCACCGCCTATTGAGGAAAAGGGTCCAAGGGAAGGGCAGCGAATGGCGATCGGCCCATAGGTGCCGCCAGCTGCAGACGAGAGCAATACACAAAGGAGACATGCCAATCACCCCCCCCCCCCCCCCCCTCCGGACGCGCACGCAACAACACACTGAGCACAGACTTGGTCAACCACAGAAGCCGAGAGCCAAAGGAGTGCTTGATTACGGTGGCTGGGGTTGGCAGGACAGACAGTCATTAGTATGCAGGCACACTGGTTGCCGATACAACATTATCTTTCAAGTTGCACTTTCGAAGTTTGATTGTAGATGTGGATGCAGTTTATGACGGATGAATACGTTGTAATTCATCTACATTGTCCATAGCATATCCTTTCGGACACCAGAACTGATGCAGTGTGAATGATGATTGCGCCCCGACGCGTGTGCTGCATGCGCCAGTCCTCGTAGCCTATGGCAGAGGTCCAGTAGCCGGCCCAGGCACACCTCCTCTGGGGCTCAGGTATGATATCTCCATCGGCCAGGCTGACAACCCCCCCCCCCCCCCCGCCCCCCACCACCAGCACCATTCTCATCAGCCAGGGAACAGACACCCGAAGGGGCAAGGCGCAGACGCATGTGGCGGGCGCCTCTGGCGCCAGATTTGGCAGCGGACAAATGCCGCGGCTTCTCTGCAGTTGTGCTCAGGGCTGCAGAAGGGAAGGCGATCAGTGGTGGACAAGGGCATGACAAGCTGTGACGGCCCCTCTGGCGCCGTATCTGACGATCAAGACATTGCACCGGGAGAGATTCCTGCAGTGATTCCGGAGGGCGATGACCATCGTTGTTGTATAGCCCGGGAGGGGGGGGGTTAGGGTGGATCAGGGTGTATTCATGCGCACATCCTCTGTGCTCACAGAGTCTGGGGGGTTCAGGGGCGAGCCTGTGGGGTCAGGGCTCAGCTTTGGCACGGGGGGACGGCAGGCGGAGTGCGATGGGTGGGGACGGGTGGGGCTGGGGGGAACCCCGGGAAAGGCAGGCCCACCGTGGGGCGCTGGTCAGGTGTGCGCCCGACCGCTTTGAGCGGCGCTGGGACCCATGGCCCGCCGGCACCGCTCTCACCTTCCAGCGGGAGATGTGCTGCTGAGGGCGGTGTCTGGCCCATGTGAGGCCCAATGCTGCAAGCTGCCCATGTGTGCGCTGCGGAGTTTGCTGTCTGCCGTCCCTCTACTGCGCTCCACCTGATGGGGGAGTGTGGGGCAGTGGGTATTCGGGCAGAGTCTCCCTTGCCCTGACCTTGCAACCAACCACTTGTGTACTGGCGGTTTGGACTCTAATGGGCTGGTGCTAGCGCCCTCCAGAATATGCGCTCTGCAGCGCCTGGCACACTAGGAGCGGGCCAACTGGGGTAGATGGGGAGATGGACTCGCCCCTCCCCCCCCCACCCCCCCAACCCAGGAAAGGAAAAACGGGAAAGAATCATTGTGGTTGTTAGAAGCCCCTGTCAGGAAAATTATCCTGCAGATGCACACCCCAGTGCGCACAAGTCAGTGCTGGAGTCGGCAAACCCAGCATGGATTGGGAGTGTGCATCTGGATGCACCTGGTCAACGGCACGGGCAACAGCCCGTCCCCGGGACAGCCGATCCGGGAGTAGTCAAACAGGGCAGGTCATCCAGGGGCTCCGTTGACACAACCAAAACACGTTTGGGCCCACAGAAGGTCAGAATGAGCAGTGGCGAGACGCCAATGGTGCTGCCAAAGGCAAACAATCAGATACCGAGGCTTTGTGCCAACCCCCCCCCCCCCCCCACCGATTTCAAGCCCAGCCACCAGCCCCAGCAGACTAGCGGCTTGGACCCGAAAAGCACTGTGCCCTTGGGAGTACGACATGGATGCAGTGCAGGGGGGTGGGGCACGGGTTGTCCTGCACCGTCTCCCCTCAGCTGCCCCCCAAAGTGCAACAGCGCAGCCTACAAAGGCCGTAGCCCTCCAGAAACCCATGGGACCCAATGAAAGGACCCGCTTTTTTTTTTTTGGAAGCTCCCTCCCCACCTTCCCTGTTGGCCAGGATCACTATCGCTGCCATTGGTCTTGTGCAAGTTTGGCTTACCATTTGAGTCAAGCCCCTGCATGTCCCTCCACAACTGATTTACCAACAGGCACCGTGACATCGACACAGTCACTGTCCCTGTCGCGCTCATTCCTCCAATCGTTCAGTCCAACAACAACAGCAGCAACAACTGTGTCACCGACCTTTACAGGTGTGATTCTGCCAGCACTGCTTTGCAGTCCTCAATCGCACTCCACCGTGTTTGCCTAAAGGATCGTCCATACAGTCTCGTGTGTTTGGGAGCAAAGGGCAGCGATGGGGTTGTTTTGCCCAATTTTTTGGATGCATCATCGCTGAAACCGCCAGTTGCCACCAGTGGCCAGGTCTGACGGGCCCGTACCTAGCCGGACACGGGATGCAGCAGGTTTCTGCTAAGTTCCGGGTGTGGCAGGCGGGGATACTACTGAGTGCCAAATGGTACAAGGCTGAATCCCCCATAAGGACCACCGCAGCCTGACGGTGACTGTCCTACCGCTGCAATGTGAAGCCCAATGTTGCAAGCTGCCCATGTGTGTGCTGCCGAGTTTGCTGTCTGCCGTCCCTCTACTGCGCTCCGCCATGGGGGAGCGGGGGGCAGTGGGTATTCAGGCAGAGTCTCCCTTGCCCTGACCTTGCAACCAACCACTTGTGTACTGGCGGTTTGGACTCTAATGGGCTGGTGCTGGTGCCCTCCAGAATATGCGCTCTGCAGCGCCTGGCACACTAGGAGCGGGCCAACTGGGGTAGATGGGGAGATGGACCCCCCCCCCCCCATCACTTTCAAGCCCAGCCACCAGCCCCAGCAGACTAGCGGCTTGGACCCTAAAAGCACTGTGCCCTTGGGAGTATGACAGGGGCGCAGTGCAGGGGTGGGGCACGAGTTGTCCTGAGTTGTCCTGCACCGTCTCCCCTCAGCTGCCCCCCAAAGTGCAACAGCGCAGCCTACAAAGGCCGTAGCCCTCCAGAAACCCATGGCGACCTGAAAACTGCTATGCGGGGGGGGGAGGGGGGGACATGGACGCCTGTCGAAGGAGCGGGGGGTTGGAGAAATGGACTTCCGTGCTGGGCCGCTTATTTATGGGCAGTTTTGTAGGTTGGATTGAAAAGTTGCCGGCAACAATGAATGCCTCTCAACCCAACGCTTTGGCGCACCCTCCAAGGTATCTGAAATTAGCAAATGGCTTGCCTTGAAGTTGCCAATCTGAAGTTGCTGAAGTTGCTGCTCGGCAACCATGGCTTGACCACTTCGGGTCCAAAGGTTGAATTGGTTCAGCGGGTACACAATAATATTACTCGCATTAGAGAGTCTCAAGGCCTGCAGTTTGAGGAGGCAATCAGTATGCTTGCAGAAGATGGCCCTAATGATGAAGAAGATGTTGAAGATGATCTGATCTACTTTGTTTGTTTGATCGGTGATGTTTTTGAGGGGAATGATATTGTCATTTGTGGCAGCCGGAAGTGACCAGGGGTCATTGTACCCTTAAACAAAGGTACCACCCCCGCTGGGCACCCTATAAGTATGGTTCCATCACGGCGGCCACGGAGGGGGGAGGAGGAGGAGGAGCGGGAGCTGCCGGCGATCGGCCACGGGGGGGCGGCCGGGCCCGGTCCTTGTATGCGACACCCCCCAGCCCCCCCCCCCCCCCCCGGGTTTTGAAAGATAGTGGTGCCGGGTCGGCCACTAGCAAGTGTCCCTAGAGAAAACTGTCCGGCGCCAAAGGCGCCAATTTTTTTTTTTCATACTATGTGTTTATACTCAAAATGCTCAAAATTTTGTAGAGAATTCATATTTGGGCTATAGGAGGGCTGCAGGCCCTAATAGCAACCCTAGCCCTAATCAAGACTGAATATTGGGACCGAGCTGGTGGGGGAGGGAACATCAGCTATGACTGGTGAGGGACATCAAGAATGATTCACGCATTGATGGCTCTTTTGACAAAGTGAAATCAGCTTGCAAGTGAACCCCATCACCACGGGGCCCACTTTCAAGGCTTTTTGGACTTCTGAGGGGCCAAAATGCCCCGAAATGGGCTCAAAATGGGCTCATTTCACCCACTTGTGCACCCCAAATGGTCTTGGATGAGGTTTCGAAAAATGCGTTTTGGACCCATTTTTGACCCATTTTTGGTCCCAAAACAGCCCATTTTCAAGGCATTTTGGGATTTTCGGAGGACCAAAATGGGCCACCGCAAGCTCAAAACGGTCCAAAAACACTTGTTTTAGCGTCGCACATGGTGTAGGATCATTTTTGAGAAAAGTCATCTTTTTGCCCCTACTGGACCCTGTTGACCCATTTCGGCATCCACCTGTTTGGGCTTGAGCTTGCAGCTTGCCGCAGCCTAGTGGGCCTAGGTATTGGGGTCTAGGCGTCCGTTTGGGCAATTCTGAGGGGTGGAAACCACAAAAAGGGGGGGGTTGCGGGTGGAGTAGGTGCCCTCGGAATTGCATTTTGAGCCATGTAGCCAAAGATATGGCCTATTCTTGGTTTGTGGCTGTCGGCATTTGGAGCTTCTGGGGGCCTTTTTGGGCCGTTTCTCAGACATATCATGGAGTTAGAGGGCCGCAAAGAGCTCGTTGACACGGGGAAGTCAAGCCGCAGGTGAAGGGTACCCACCGTTTCCCTTCGTTTGGCCGTTTTGAATGTGTTCCAGGGCTTTTTTGGCCCAAAAATGGCTGTATTTCGCCCTAAACTGCAGTTTTTGAAACCGAGGTCCGCCACTTGCGAATCCCGTTCCCGGCCGCCACCGTTGAGTTTCTTGCTCAAACTTTGTGTGCTTGTACTTCACACCCATAGGTATCATCCACCAAAATTTCACGGGAATCTGAAGCACCACGGCAGAGTTCTGATTTTTCCCCATTTCGCGCGTGCTGCTGCTTGCTTGCTGCTTGCTGCTGCTTGCTGCTGCTTGCTGCTAAACCTGGTAGGTCCACCCTAGACACTAAAAAGGGTTATAAAACCAAGACTGGTTCCACCAGCTCGGTGACCCTAACCCTAACCCTAGGGCAAACCCTAACCCTAGGGCTAACCTTAACCCTAACCTTAAGCCTCATCAAGACTGAATATTGGGACCGAGCTGGTGGGGGAGGGAACATCGGCTATGACTGGTGAGGGACATCAAGAATGATTCACACATTGATGGCTCTTGACAAAGTGAAATCAGCTTGCAAGTGAACCCCATCACCACAAGGCCCACTTTCAAGGCTTTTTGGACTTCTGAGGGGCCAAAATGCCCCAAAATGGGCTCAAAATGGGCTCATTTCACCCGTTTGTGCACCCCAAATGGTCTAGGCTGAGGTTTGGAAAAATGCGGTTTTGACCCATTTTTGACCCATTTTTGGTCCCAAGACAGCCCATTTTCAAGGCATTTTGGGATTTTTGGAGGACCAAAATGGGCCACCACAAGCTCATAACGGTCCAAAAGCACTTGTTTTAGCGTCGCACATGGTCTAGGATCATTTTTGAGAAAAGTCATCTTTTTGCCCCTACTGGACCCTGTTGACCCATTTGGGCACCCACCTCTTTGGGCTTGAGCTTGCAGCTAGGTATTGGGGTCTAGGCGTCCGTTTGGGCAATTCTGAGGGGTGGAAACCACAAAAAGTGGGGGGTTGCGGGTGGACTAGGTGCCCTCGGAATCGCATTTTGAGCCATGTAGCCAAAGATTTGGCCTATTCTTGGTTTGTGGCTGTCGGCATTTGCAGCTTCTGCGGGTCTTTTGGGCCGTTTCCGGGACATATCATGGAGTTAGAGGGCCGCAAAGAGCTCGTTGACACGGGGAAGTCAAGCCGCACGTGGACTGTACCCACCGTTCCCCGTCATTTTGCCTTTGTGAATGTGTTCCAGGGCTTTTTTGGCCCAAAAATGGCTATTTTTGGCCCTAAACTGCAGTTTTTGAAACCGAGGTCCGCCACTTGCGAATCCCGTTCCCGGCCGCCACCGTTGAGTTCTTTGCTCAAACTTTGTGTGATTGTACTTCACACCCATAGGTATCATCCACCAAAATTTCACCTGAATCTGAAGCACCACGATGGAGTTCTGATTTTTAGCCATTTCGCGCGTGCTGCTTGCTGCTTGCTTGCTTGCTTGCTGCTAAACCTGGTAGGTCCACCCTAGACACTAAAAAGGGTTATAAAACCAAGACTGGTTCCACCAGCTCGGTGACCCTAACCCTAACCCCCCCCCCCTCACCCCATCCGACGCCCCCCTGACCCCCGGCCAGACCCCCCCCCGACCCCCGGCAGGACCCCCCCAGACCCCCGGTAGGACCCCCCCCGACCCCCAGCCGGACCCCCCCCCCCGACCCCCGGCCAGACCCCCCCCCCCCCCGGCCGGACCCCCCCAACTCTGCCCCCCCCCCCCCCCCCCCGAGTTTTGACAGATAGCTGGGGGGTATGTCGCATCAGGACCGGTTGTAGTCGCCCCCCCCGTGCGATCGGCGCGGGCCCGTGCTAGCGGATAGCCAGGAAAGGGTGCCCACTCCCCGTGTCTCCACCACACGGATAGGGATGCAAGAGCACAGACTAGACTAGCCACGTCCATCCCGGGCGTAGGATGAATTGGGCCTTGTCTAGTCTCCAAAACGCCCCTGCTCAACCGGGATACCTCGGCGACAAACCCAACCCGGGGCTGGAACCCTGGCCGAGCAGACGCATAGAGGCCCCGCCCTGCATGGCGTCTCCAGGCAACTTGTCTGATCGTTGGACGCCGACGGTAGGTATTCGTGGACCTTGGTGACAGCTAGAGTTGCGCAAAACGGAGCGAAGCGTGCAAGGCGCAGGTGGTGTACCAAAGCGGGTCCCCACCGGATAGGTGTTCATGGGACGACCGCCCCATCTCCCGCTTGTAGATAGAGAGCAAAACAGGCGAAGCGCAGATGGTGTGCCAAAGCGGGTCCCCACCGGATAGGTGTTCACGGGATGCCCGCCCCACCATCCGCTTGTAGACGGACAAGAGCAAAGTGTGCAAAGTGCAGATACCCAGGAAAGGCGACAGCGTACCCGCTTGCTGAGCAGAGGTGGATATGGGCTATCCACCGCCAAATCCTCGGTACGTGGAGAGAGCCCCCGTGCCCGCGACCCGATCGCTCTAGCGCCCAGCATCACGGCATGGCGGCTGGCCTACTGGGAATTGGCTGAAGATCTGCTGAGCATAGCGAAGCCGCAGCAGCGAGGCTGCCCCCCTGTTCTGGTCCGTTCGCGCTGGGGAGACCCCACCATGCCTCCACACCACGTCAAGGTGCCCGGCCCCAGGGATTGGAGGGGGTGGATGGGGGGGGGGTTGGCAAAATGGGCTTCCGTGTCACCCCCGACCCCCCCAGCAATTTTCTTCCTGCCCATGCAGCCCGATGGAAGGACCCGCTTTTTTTTTTGCGGCTCTCTATCCACCTTCCCTGTTGCACCCACTGGCTGGGGCCACAAACGCTGCCATTGGTCTTGTGCAAATTTGGCTTACCATTCGAGTCAAGCCCCTGCATGTCCCTCCACAACTGATTTACCAACAGGCACAATGACATTGACACAGTCCCGCTCATTCCTCCTATCATTCAGTCCAACAGCAACATTGACCGTGTCACCGACCTTTACAGGTATGATTCCGCCAGCAGTGCTTTGCAGTCCTTAATCGCACCCCACCGTGTTTGCCAGTGTGACCTGCGCAGCGACTTCACTGAATTGGAACGTTGTAGGGACAGTGACCCTCTATTCGCCCCAAACAAGCCGGCCTTCTGCCAACATTGTGTTGAGCCCTATGCAGCTACCCTCCAGAAATGTCACTCCACGCAGTGGTGTGCAACCTTCTCGCGTATGCTCAGTGCCGATGGCATTGCCTGCAATATCTCATGCACACCAGTCTGCACCCTGCCAATCGGATCAGATTGGGATACTACTGAGTGCCAAATGGTGCAACGCTGAACCCCCCCCCCCCCCCTCCATAAGGACCACCGCAGCCTGACGGTGGCTGTCCGACCGCTGGAATGGACGACGGCCCTGGGCTGTGGATACTGAAAGGGGGGAGGTCACCTGAGGTGAGGTTGAGGGGCGACCAGAACACGCGTGGTTCTGCGCGGTGCTCCATGGGTTGGCCCTCAAAGGGGACGGTCGTTGCGGGTGAACAGGGCTCCAGGGTTTCCAGTTTCAACCGCCAGCACATCACCAAAGGGCTGTATGGCCGCTGCGTTGGTGCACACGTTGGCCTTCCACTGAGGGCCTCTGCACAGGGGCTGTTGCAGATATGTACCTGAAAGGTGCCGCGTGCGCACACCGTCCCGGCACACGCTCTCTGTGTGTAGCAACTCGGAGCAGACGGCGCAGGCCACGTCGCAGTATGAGCAGAACTTGGAGCCTTTCCCCTTCGGCCAGCCGCACCTCAAGTGGCACCACCGCTCGTACAGGTCCGGATAACGTGTTGCGTCTGGCAGAGGAAGAGGATCGTACTTGTGTGTCGGGGGGCGTATCACGGGTCACGCACTGCACCCGACGTGTTGTGTGCGGTGCTGCATGGGGAGGGCCGGCAGCAGCGAGGCTGGTTTGGACGGGGATGAGGCCCCTTCGGCGAATGCCATTCAAACATACACCAGCACAGAATCGCCGCCTCGCGCCACCGCACGCCGGCCCCCAGTGCATCGAGGTTGAGGCCTCATGGATGGGTTCGCGGGGTTACTACGGATGTATGGCTGTTTCGACGTCATTCCCACGTCATTTTGCCAACAGAAAGCTGCACCCCCACGAAGTCATTCTCATTATCAAAAACCTCGACTCGCAGCAGCGGCACCTCAACTTGCACAGTCACTTCAACGAAGAGCGGTACCCCGCCACGCTCGCTTTCACTGAGTCTCAGTGCCACTGAAACTTTAAGTCGAAGTGCGTCACCGTTGGACACCGCCGCTTTTACAGGTGCGGATAATGTGTTGCATTTCGCAGAGGAAGAGGGGTCAGGGCATGTTGCAGGTCACGCAGCGCATGCGACGTGCTGTGCAGTGCTGTAGCTGATGGGCCGGCAGCAGCGAGGCTGCTTTGGACAGGGATGAGGCAATGCCATCGAAACACCAGCACAGACTGAACGCCACGTGCCACAGTACGTCAGCCTTGTTGTGGGGGGCAGTGCCCCATTGCATCGAGGTTGAGGCCTCGTGGATAGGGTGGCGGAGCTAATACGGACGTATGGCTATTTCGACGTCATTCCCACGCCATTTTGCCAACAGAAAGCAGCAGCGCCACCATGACTCCCACGAGCAGAAGTTGGAGCTTTTCAGTCTCTGGAAGCCTTTCCCCTTCGGCCAGCCGCACCTCAAGTGGCACCACCGCTCGTACAGGTCCGGATAACGTGTTGCGTTTGGCAGAGGAAGAGGATCGTACTTGTGTGTCGGGGGGCGTATCACGGGTCACGCACTGCACCCGACGTGTTGTGTGCGGTGCTGCATGGGGAGGGCCGGCAGCAGCGAGGCTGGTTTGGACGGGGATGAGGCCCCTTCGGCGAATGCCATTAAACATACACCAGCACAGAATCGCCGCCTCGCGCCACCGCACGCCGGCCCCCAGTGCATCGAGGTTGAGGCCTCATGGATGGGTTCGCGGGGTTACTACGGATGTATGGCTGTTTCGACGTCATTCCCACGTCATTTTGCCAACAGAAAGCTGCACCCCCACGATGTCATTCCCATTATCAAAAACCTCGACTCGCAGCAGCGGCATCTCGCTTTCACTGAGTCTCAGTGCCACTGAAACTTTAAGTCCAAGTGCGTCACCGTTGGACACCGCCGCTTTTACAGGTGCGGATAATGTGTTGCATTTCGCAGAGGAAGAGGGGTCAGGGCATGTTGCGGGTCACGCAGCGCATGCGACGTGCTGTGCAGTGCTGTAGCTGATGGGCCGGCAGCAGCGAGGCTGCTTTGGACAGGGATGAGGCAATGCCATCGAAACTCCAGCACAGACTGAACGCCACGTGCCACAGTACGTCAGCCTTGTTGTGGGGGGCAGTGCCCCATTGCATCGAGGTTGAGGCCTCGTGGATAGGGTGGCGGAGCTAATACGGACGTATGGCTATTTCGACGTCATTCCCACGCCATTTTGCCAACAGAAAGCAGCAGCGCCACCATGACTCCCACGAGCAGAAGTTGGAGCTTTTCAGTCTCTGGAAGGCTTTCCCCTTCGCCCAGCCGCACCTCAAGTGGCACCACCGCTCGTACAGGTCCGGATAACGTGTTGCGTTTGGCAGAGGAAGAGGATCGTACTTGTGTGTCGGGGGGCGTATCACGGGTCACGCACTGCACCCGACGTGTTGTGTGCGGTGCTGCATGGGGAGGGCCGGCAGCAGCGAGGCTGGTTTGGACGGGGATGAGGCCCCTTCGGCGAATGCCATTCAAACATACACCAGCACAGAATCGCCGCCTCGCGCCACCGCACGCCGGCCCCCAGTGCATCGAGGTTGAGGCCTCATGGATGGGTTCGCGGGGTTACTACGGATGTATGGCTGTTTCGACGTCATTCCCACGTCATTTTGCCAACAGAAAGCTGCACCCCCACGATGTCATTCCCATTATCAAAAACCTCGACTCGCAGCAGCGGCATCTCGCTTTCACTGAGTCTCAGTGCCACTGAAACTTTAAGTCCAAGTGCGTCACCGTTGGACACCGCCGCTTTTACAGGTGCGGATAATGTGTTGCATTTCGCAGAGGAAGAGGGGTCAGGGCATGTTGCGGGTCACGCAGCGCATGCGACGTGCTGTGCAGTGCTGTAGCTGATGGGCCGGCAGCAGCGAGGCTGCTTTGGACAGGGATGAGGCAATGCCATCGAAACACCAGCACAGACTGAACGCCACGTGCCACAGTACGTCAGCCTTGTTGTGGGGGGCAGTGCCCCATTGCATCGAGGTTGAGGCCTCGTGGATAGGGTGGCGGAGCTAATACGGACGTATGGCTATTTCGACGTCATTCCCACGCCATTTTGCCAACAGAAAGCAGCAGCGCCACCATGACTCCCACGAGCAGAAGTTGGAGCTTTTCAGTCTCTGGAAGCCTTTCCCCTTCGGCCAGCCGCACCTCAAGTGGCACCACCGCTCGTACAGGTCCGGATAACGTGTTGCGTTTGGCAGAGGAAGAGGATCGTACTTGTGTGTCGGGGGGCGTATCACGGGTCACGCACTGCACCCGACGTGTTGTGTGCGGTGCTGCATGGGGAGGGCCGGCAGCAGCGAGGCTGGTTTGGACGGGGATGAGGCCCCTTCGGCGAATGCCATTAAACATACACCAGCACAGAATCGCCGCCTCGCGCCACCGCACGCCGGCCCCCAGTGCATCGAGGTTGAGGCCTCATGGATGGGTTCGCGGGGTTACTACGGATGTATGGCTGTTTCGACGTCATTCCCACGTCATTTTGCCAACAGAAAGCTGCACCCCCACGATGTCATTCCCATTATCAAAAACCTCGACTCGCAGCAGCGGCATCTCGCTTTCACTGAGTCTCAGTGCCACTGAAACTTTAAGTCCAAGTGCGTCACCGTTGGACACCGCCGCTTTTACAGGTGCGGATAATGTGTTGCATTTCGCAGAGGAAGAGGGGTCAGGGCATGTTGCGGGTCACGCAGCGCATGCGACGTGCTGTGCAGTGCTGTAGCTGATGGGCCGGCAGCAGCGAGGCTGCTTTGGACAGGGATGAGGCAATGCCATCGAAACTCCAGCACAGACTGAACGCCACGTGCCACAGTACGTCAGCCTTGTTGTGGGGGGCAGTGCCCCATTGCATCGAGGTTGAGGCCTCGTGGATAGGGTGGCGGAGCTAATACGGACGTATGGCTATTTCGACGTCATTCCCACGCCATTTTGCCAACAGAAAGCAGCAGCGCCACCATGACTCCCACGAGCAGAAGTTGGAGCTTTTCAGTCTCTGGAAGGCTTTCCCCTTCGCCCAGCCGCACCTCAAGTGGCACCACCGCTCGTACAGGTCCGGATAACGTGTTGCGTTTGGCAGAGGAAGAGGATCGTACTTGTGTGTCGGGGGGCGTATCACGGGTCACGCACTGCACCCGACGTGTTGTGTGCGGTGCTGCATGGGGAGGGCCGGCAGCAGCGAGGCTGGTTTGGACGGGGATGAGGCCCCTTCGGCGAATGCCATTCAAACATACACCAGCACAGAATCGCCGCCTCGCGCCACCGCACGCCGGCCCCCAGTGCATCGAGGTTGAGGCCTCATGGATGGGTTCGCGGGGTTACTACGGATGTATGGCTGTTTCGACGTCATTCCCACGTCATTTTGCCAACAGAAAGCTGCACCCCCACGATGTCATTCCCATTATCAAAAACCTCGACTCGCAGCAGCGGCATCTCGCTTTCACTGAGTCTCAGTGCCACTGAAACTTTAAGTCCAAGTGCGTCACCGTTGGACACCGCCGCTTTTACAGGTGCGGATAATGTGTTGCATTTCGCAGAGGAAGAGGGGTCAGGGCATGTTGCGGGTCACGCAGCGCATGCGACGTGCTGTGCAGTGCTGTAGCTGATGGGCCGGCAGCAGCGAGGCTGCTTTGGACAGGGATGAGGCAATGCCATCGAAACTCCAGCACAGACTGAACGCCACGTGCCACAGTACGTCAGCCTTGTTGTGGGGGGCAGTGCCCCATTGCATCGAGGTTGAGGCCTCGTGGATAGGGTGGCGGAGCTAATACGGACGTATGGCTATTTCGACGTCATTCCCACGCCATTTTGCCAACAGAAAGCAGCAGCGCCACCATGACTCCCACGAGCAGAAGTTGGAGCTTTTCAGTCTCTGGAAGGCTTTCCCCTTCGCCCAGCCGCACCTCAAGTGGCACCACCGCTCGTACAGGTCCGGATAACGTGTTGCGTTTGGCAGAGGAAGAGGATCGTACTTGTGTGTCGGGGGGCGTATCACGGGTCACGCACTGCACCCGACGTGTTGTGTGCGGTGCTGCATGGGGAGGGCCGGCAGCAGCGAGGCTGGTTTGGACGGGGATGAGGCCCCTTCGGCGAATGCCATTCAAACATACACCAGCACAGAATCGCCGCCTCGCGCCACCGCACGCCGGCCCCCAGTGCATCGAGGTTGAGGCCTCATGGATGGGTTCGCGGGGTTACTACGGATGTATGGCTGTTTCGACGTCATTCCCACGTCATTTTGCCAACAGAAAGCTGCACCCCCACGAAGTCATTCTCATTATCAAAAACCTCGACTCGCAGCAGCGGCACCTCAACTTGCACAGTCACTTCAACGAAGAGCGGTACCCCGCCACGCTCGCTTTCACTGAGTCTCAGTGCCACTGAAACTTTAAGTCGAAGTGCGTCACCGTTGGACACCGCCGCTTTTACAGGTGCGGATAATGTGTTGCATTTCGCAGAGGAAGAGGGGTCAGGGCATGTTGCAGGTCACGCAGCGCATGCGACGTGCTGTGCAGTGCTGTAGCTGATGGGCCGGCAGCAGCGAGGCTGCTTTGGACAGGGATGAGGCCCTTCGGCCGCGAATGCGACCGAACCACCAGCACAGACTGAACGCCACGTGCCACAGTACGTCAGCCTTGTTGTGGGGGGCAGTGCCCCATTGCATCGAGGTTGAGGCCTCGTGGATAGGGTGGCGGAGCTAATACGGACGTATGGCTATTTCGACGTCATTCCCACGCCATTTTGCCAACAGAAAGCAGCAGCGCCACCATGACTCCCACGAGCAGAAGTTGGAGCTTTTCAGTCTCTGGAAGCCTTTCCCCTTCGCCCAGCCGCACCTCAAGTGGCACCACCGCTCGTACAGGTCCGGATAATGTGTTGCGTTTGGCAGAGGAAGAGGATCGTACTTGTGTGTGGGGGGCGTATCACGGGTCACGCACTGCACCCGACGTGTTGTGTGCGGTGCTGCATGGGGAGGGCCGGCAGCAGCGAGGCTGGTTTGGACGGGGATGCACCTCCGTACACCTCCGGCGCAGCACGGGAGCCAAGCACCCGTGCCACCCCTCCCTGCCCTCTCCGCAACGCCGCATTGTGCAGCTCGTCATGTGCGGTGTGCCCAGTGAAGCGCGCGATAGACACCCCGGATTCATCCATCGGAGGGTCGCTGTCCGCCGGTGGCATCAGAACACCGCCGGTGGACGCCCCCCCCCCCCCCCCCCAAGTGACACGTGCAAACCTCACACAGCACCCCAGAACGCATGCCCGGAACAACGCACAGACATCGGCGGGACACGCGACGTCAGCCCTGCGTGGACGCGATGGAGGGAGAGGCGTTAGTCTACGCTCTGCGGCATGGCCTCCCGTCATTTTGGGTTTCATAATTTTTCGCTCGGCTGTGGTTTGCTTTCGTTTCGGGCCGCCACAATGTGCACCGTCCGTCGCTGAATCAGTGATTAGTAGTGAATAGGGAAACAGTAGTTCGTGGGGGATCACTGGGGTGTGCACGAATTCTGTCCGAAATTGACTGTCACAACCGCAGCAGGTGTGTGCAGCCCTCGATGCGCCTGTTGACCATCCCCCCACACCAGTGAACGAGCACAGGCAGTGCAGATCCGGGACGGCGGATTGGCGGAGAAACACGACGTTTCGGAAATATTCGGCGCTCCTCTGGACATGTCTGGACACGCACGTCAACGGCCCCTGGTTTTCCGCGCGTTGCACTGCTGCGCCTGAAAACGACATGTCCAAATTGATTACTGTGCTCCTTTTCACAACTCGGCACAATTGCGATGGGAGGGTGGGGTGGGGTTGCCACATCCCCCCCCCCTGCCCCCCCCCCCCCCCCGCCCCCCTTCCTTTTGAAGTGTTGGGCCTAATTTTCCTCTGGGCTTTCGGCCGATCAAAACATTTATCTGGCGGTTTCGGCGCCAATTTGGTTAGACGGAAAATTTTCTTTGGTGCCTTTAAAAACTCGGGGGGCGGGAGGGGTGACCCGCCTCCCCCCCCCCCCCCCCCCAGGGGGCGGTCGGCGGCACATCGGGCCCCTACCCACGGGCCTACTGCCCGTCCGAACCGCGTGCAAGTCGCGGCCACATGTCCCCACACGCCCGTAGGGTGCCGGACTCAAGAGGGTTGGCCGGGGCAACCCGTCGCCAGGGATTTTTTGGGGGAGGGAGGGGTCCACACCCCCCTGAAGGCAGAGTGAGTACGGGGGAGGGGTCTCGTGGGGAAATTTTTCTTCAGTTTAGGGTCAAAAGTTTCCCCACGAATTCCCCACGCAATTTGGGGCACTTCCTCCTCTCTGTGCATCCTCAGTGGCGGCGAAGTTTCCCATGTCTGATGGCACTGCAGCAAATTTGGAGGTGTGACGAAATTTTACCCGCACGAAGTTTTCTCCGCCGAAATTGTCCCCGCACGAAATCCCCCCCCCCCCCCTTATATTGGTTGGTACTTGCGGATGTACGTAAATGTTCACCTTTTGCGGAGGGCATCCTCCACATGTGGATGGGTGCGTTGGATGTCCGCCCGTTGACTTCGGGGGTGAAGAGGGTGGGTTCTAAAGAATAAGAGAGGTAGGGAGCCTGCTCGGTCCACCCCCCCCCCCCGCCCCAAGGGCCCACGGCGATATCCTGCCAGATGGGGCTGCCTGGGACACGGAGCGAGGGGAGTTGCTCCAGAAAGCCGGTTGGGGAGCGTGTAGTACACCCAGTGCCCAGTGCTTTGGGAAGAGCAGCAAGACGAGGGGCCGTGACTCACGGTCACCAAGCGCCGGGGAATACTGTTGTTAAGGAAGTGAGAGTGGGGCAGTTGCCCCTCTGCTCACAAGTGCTGCGTCTGCCCCCTGGCGTGCCTCGCCGATATGCTCCACACAAAGTCATTCCCCGCTTGTTTCATTCGGCCTGGGGCTGGGCTGGAAACCTTTCCCCTGTTGGGGGGGGCACTGATTGGGCGCGCGGGGGGGGGGGGGGGGGGTTGCATTCAATTCAGAAAGCAAACAAGGGAATTGCACCTATTTTTGAGTCACATTCGCAATTAATATTGCTACTAATTGTCAGAGAGCCATCGCATGAAAACATCGGCATCTGTACATCTCGTTTCACAATCGGATTTGCGCAGCCGCAATTTGCATTGGCCAGCAGCGATTTCTGGTCGTTCTGGTCGCGAAAACAACCACCTCCGTATGATTTGCAGTTACAAATCATTACCAAGCCCTGTACCGATTTTGGGCAGCCGCAGAGCTCAGAGCAGCAAGACACGACATACGGTCCTTCCAACGCTGCATTACTATTTGATTCTGTTAACTCCCTCCTGTCCTATGCGCCCCCTCCAAATCCGCGCCTGCCTGCATCCCTGACCGCACATCCTTCCACAGACACCCGAAGTGCCACGCCCACCGATACCCAAAGTCCCTCGCGCAGCCTCGTCAGTGTGACTGCGACAGGTGTGCTTGACCGAGTCAAACGCTGGATCCTCCGGAGCTGATCAAACAAACCGGGGAAAGGGGGAGGGGGTGAGGCGTTGGGGTTACTGGGCGCCATTCACCACCAGAAACAACGGGAAACGCAACACAGGAATGCCGGGGCCACAGGAGCGATTTCCCAGCAGATGCACTCGTCCCCTCTGGCAGGGCCTTGCGACCGATGCTCCAGGATCGCATTGCCCAGTCGCATTGCGCGGGAGCGCTGATGGAGGCCCTGGGCGACCGGGGGGGGGGGGGGGGGGCAACCCAACGTGGCATTGGGGTTGTCGCAATGCATGCATTCGTACTTTGAAGTGTCTCTGTACCGCAGATGACTACCCCAGTGTTCCCTCCTTCACTCCTTGTTCAGTGTTGCAGATTCCTGATGATACCATCTGCAAGTTTGTGAATGACCCTGTATATGGTAGTGACGGGGCCTTCCTAACACCGGAAGTTGTTGAAGAGGAAAGGCAAAAAAAAGGTGTCTCAGTGTTGAAGGTTGACCCGCGGCTGGAAATCGAAGAATTCAGCTACAAAATGCAACTCTTGAAACTTCAAGGCATTAGCAATGGAAAGGCATGCATTCAGGGGAACCTCAGAAGGTTTTCCATCCAATACGATGCGACAGTGCATCCTTAATTGCTGTGAAAATGTGTCAGAACCTTCAACCTCAGGATGCGACATTAAACTGATGATACGCCTACCACTGTACATGGCACCAGCAATGGAGTTCGCAACCACCGTCTGGAATCTATTTTGCGTTGACATCAGTTCTGTCACGGGAGCCCCTTTTCCGAAGGGGCGAAGGGGGCTCGGACGACCCCCCCCCCCCCCCCCCCGCAAACCTTTTTCCCATCTCCCCAGCCCCCCCCCCCCCCCCCCCATGGGGGTATGGTATGGTATGGTGGTGCCCGGACCGACTCGGGCTAGGTACCGTGAGGCCGCTTCTCGCTTCGAAACTGTTGGTTGCCCAATGACACATGAGGTTCCACCTCCCCCATCCCCCGAGCTGCCAGTGGGACCAGGGGGGGGGGGCTGCTGCTACTTCCCCTTGGCACACAACCGCGGGCACAGGAGCGGTGACGCAGAGCAGGACCCTAATCTGCACAGGTGGTCCTCACTTCCCAGGACCCACACGGCGGTGTCGCCCTCCGGCGAGTGCCACCGCGGGGGTCGGGGGCTGTCAGCGCATCCTGCCACACCCAATGCGCGCCGGTGCAGTAATTGGGGCCAGGCTGTTGCTCAGTGGTCGACCCTCCCCCGGGGGCGAAGGGGCGTTGCCCCCCCTCCGTGCGCCCAAAAAAGTTGTACCATGAAACTGCGCAGCCAACAAATGAAGCAGGTGGCGCAAGCTGCTTTTGGGCACGTGTCAAAAGTTTCTGAGGTAGAGCGGTAGTTCGCCCATCGGCGTGGGTTAGAATTTCTGAAAGGCGAAGCCCGGTTCAAGCGCCGCTGTGGTCAGGTCACGCCTGGTGTGTTGGCTCATGTGGAGCGATTGTTGCGCCAGCTGCGTGCATCTTTTGGGTTTAATAGGCAATGCATTGTCAACAACCTGAAACGGGTTCTCATGGACCAAGGGCTTTGTAGCAGTGGACCAAAAGCAGAGTTAATACAAAGAGTGTATAATTACATCCAAATAATACGAGAATCTAAAGGCTTGCCTGCAGATGCCGCTGATGTTGAACATGTCCAAGAGGTCTTGGACAACAATGATGCCTCTGATTCTGAATCAAATTTGGTTTGTTCGGTATGTCCCAGTGGTGACACAGCTGAGGATACTGATATCCTCATTTGTGATGGTGACCATAGTAAGACTGTTGGATATCACCAAAAATGCTGTGTTCCACCAGTCTTGCAAGTTTTTGACTGTTCTTGGTTCTGTCTTGCATGTACCTCCGACAGGTCCGACATTAATTCTCGTGTGCTGGATGCAGATGATGCCCCTTCAACCCTTGCTACATCCTCTGCCACCTCAGCATCGAGCTCCAGCTCGAGCTCTAACTGCAGCTCCAGCTCCGACTCCGACTCCAGCTCCAACTCTGATGATGAGTCTAGTTCTGATTCCGCTTCCAGTTCTGATGTGCCTGATTTCTCAGACGATGAATTGTAACTGCCAATAGGAGGCCAAGATGGGACGCCGCCTAGTAAATTTTTGTTGGATGAGATGCAGCCGGAATTGACCGGACATAAATACCACCACCGTTGGTAGTGGGGGGGGGATAAGGGGGTGATTTTTAGCATTTGTCACGGGAGCCCCCCCCCCCCCCCCGGGAACTGGTTTGGGAGTTGTTTGGAGGTCCCCGTCATGGGAGCCCTCTTGCGGGGGGGGGGGGGGGGGCATGGCTTGTTTTTAGTGGCTCGTCACGGGAGCCACCCTGGGGGGGGGTCCGGAAAATGGGCTCAAACGCCCCCCCCCCCCCGCATACCTTTCCCCCCCCCATTCTTGGGCCTGAGCACGCTACCCCCAAGCCTTGGGGACATGTTGCAAAGCCGGCGGAGGTACGACTCGGCGGTGCCTGGACTCCGCGATTGCCTGTTGGCACAGGCGGTGCTGCCGGTTGTGGTAAAGTACCTAAGGCAGTTGGAGGGTCCCAGGGCATGTGGAGTGCTGCCGTGCCCCGGGACCTCCCCAGGCGAGACGCCACGGGTGCGGCGGTACTGCTTGTGCAAATTCGGGGGTTGGGGGTGGCAGAGGGCACCGGCTGGGTGGCTCTGTGGTGAGTCCTGGGGTGGGGGGGGGTTGGGGGGGAGCTGCCATGACCAGGCTGTTCATTGGTGTGGTGGACACCCTAACCCCACGGGGGGGGGGGGGGTCAGAGGCCAAAAAAAGTTTGTGCGCCTGAAGTCCACCTCAAATTTCCGGCCCCTTTTTAATAGATTTCATTTCCCCCCCTTGAGGCAAATTGTTCAGATGTGGGTGTGTGTGGGGGGGTTGGGTCAGCCGGGGCTGCATCCCCCCCCCCTCTCCGCTCTCTCTCTCTCTCTCTCTCTCTCTCTCTCTCTCTCTCTCTCTCTCTATGTGTGTGTCTCTCAGTGTTCTTTTCTCCTTTGATAGCTCTCTCTCTCTCTCTCTCTCTCTCTCTCTCTCTCTCTCGTGTTCTGGTTTCTTCACATCTTCTCGAAGGTAATGAGCCCCCGGTTGCACTCCAGGTTTGGGGCGGGGTGGGGTGTGGACCCTAACTATACTCCCACACCAACCCCATCCCCGTTGTTGCCGTGTTGTGTGTTTTTGTGGTGGTGCCATGTTGGGGGTTGTGTTGGGTCGTTTTCTGAAGGATGCCGGACCCCCCCCCCCCCCTCCCGCACACGTCCTTACCCCCGGAAGTACCCACCAACATCCTCCTTCAGCCTTTGTGGTGCACCCCCAGGGACTTGCTTTAACTTTTCATTCCGGCAGGGGGGGGTGGGCCCTCCCCCCATGGACCCCCTCCCCCCCTCCCCCCTTAGCTCAAGTGCACCTGAAACCCCGGGTTTTGGGAACCTTTTTAGTCATGGGGAAAAAATCACCTCGAAGAGAGGTTGTTAGATCAAGTGCAGGCGCGAGCGTCGTATACCCCCCCTTTTTTGGGGTCGTTCGCGTAGCATACCCCAATGTATGGTTTCTAATGTGTAACCCCTCGGAAAAATAATCATTTTAGGACCAAAAATGATCCCCCAATGATGTTTTGGATTTTGACCCCCGTACCGCCCCCCGCACCTGGGTACCCCTTTGGGGGGGGGGGGGGGGGGTTAGAACTTCTTTGCGTATTGTGGCCGATGTGTGTGTATTTGGACCTAGGTCCTGAAGAACTTTTTTCTTGTATATGGACCCCCTAACCCATGGCGGGGGTCCCGGGTCCCAAGTACCCCCAGTCTGCCCCGCCCATATGGCCCCTTGTCAGTGAGGACTTAGCCATTTTCACGGTGGATAGGCTGTTTAGTGGCACGTGAAAGTTTTTTGAAATTCGCGTTTTCATGAAACCCTTCCGTTCCCCCTAGGATGGGTTTGGGTGATCATTTGGTGGCAATGCGGGTACTTGAGCACCCATGGTGACCCATGTAGTGGCCACCCGAGCCATGGGCCCCCAAAAGCTTGAAAATTGCTGTTTGTAGGTGGTTCTATGGCATTTGGTGTGTGCACAAACTGCTTAACCAGTTTTCCACCCTCTACAAGTCAAAAATGGAAATTTTTGCAAAACATTTTTTTGATGTTGTGACCACTTACAATGATGAAATATGCTATGTAAAGCATGTTTTACCCCCCTTTTATGTGTTTTTCACCCTATTTGGCTGTTGGGGGGGGGGGGGGGGGTTCCCAAGGGGTCTAGGGCCCAACCTGCTGATGCAGTTTTCCAGCCTCGGCTGCTCAAAAATGGAAATTTCCTGAGCCGATTTTTTTGATATTTTGACCATCCAAAATGATCAAATATCCTATGTAAAGCATGTTTTAGCCCCTCTTTATTTGTTTTTCACACTATTTGGGTGTTGGGTGTTGGGTGTTGGGGGGGGGGGGGGGGGGCTCCCAAGGGGTCTAGGGCACAACCAGCCTATGCAGTTTTACAGCCTTAGCAGCTCAAAACTGGAAATTTCCGAAACTGATTTTTTTGATACTTTGACCATCCAAAATGATCAAATATCCTATGTAAAGCATGTTTTAGCCCCCCTTTATGTGTTTTTCAGGCCTCTTGTTGTGTACCTGCACGTGGTGAGGCTGCCTAGCTGAGCCACAAATTCCTTGCATTTACTCCTGACGCATATGCGTCTTCCCTCGCCTTCGCCCTGGCGCCCTCCTAACGATGGGTGACCAAGCGGGGTTGGCCACCCAGTTGGCTGCCCTCTTACAGCGCCCCGCTGTCCTTACTGCCATATGCGCGGCGCTGGCTCCATTTCTCGCAGGTGCACCGCCCGTGAACATCGACGAGGGGGCGGCACGCAGCCGCTCCCGTTCCAGGGGGCGCAAAGGGGGCGGTGGACCTGCCCATCCCCCCCCCCCCCCCACCGCGGAGCAGGCGATGATCGCAGGCGATGATCGCCTCGTTCCAGCGCCAGATTGCGTCCGTCCCTCGAGGGTGTGATCAACACCCTCCGCCACGAGCTGGCAGAGTCGCGTGGCGAGTCATCCCCCACGCGGCCCGGGGCAGCCACAGCGGCCCCGGCCGCATCGACGACCGCGGCGGTAAAGGCCCAGGCCGCGACGCCCCCTGCGGCAGCGGCGGCCGGCAAGGCAGCTGCCTCCACGTCCAAGGTGGCCGCTACTTGGCAGCTAGCGGGGCAAAGCCACAGCCGGCGTTTCAAGAACGCCGAGGTGAAGCAAGCGACAGCGACGCACGGGGGCCTCCCTGCTACCTAGTCCCCGTGCGTGTGGACTGGCACCGGCACGGGCCAGCGGAGCTTGGAACATCGAGTCGGGTGCCTCTGCCGATCGGGGCATCTTCCCGTCCACCCCTTCGCCTCCTCGCAGCCCACCTGCGCGCAGGAGGACATCAAGCAAGGAACGCGCACCGGAAGTGACCAGGATGGCAGCCAGCGATCCCGCTCCCCCCCCCCCCCCCCCGGGGAGCGGAGGTGTCCAAGGGGCTGGCAGGAAACGTGCACGCCTAACCGGGGAGCAAGGGGGGCGGGGAGCGGAGCAGCTAAAGGTGGTGGCGAGCCCGCGCTCAAGCCTGCCGAACCCGGCGCCCAACCCAATAGAGGCACTGACCATCGGGCGGGCGAGCAGCAAGTTCCGCCCAGCCGGGGAGCCGTGGGGGAGGAGTGGACAGAGGCCAAGAGCGGCAACGGGCCCCAATCCGCGCCCGCACGTGCCAGCACCCGGACTAACGGAGGCGCCAGCCATGCCGACCCGGACCGACCCCCCCCCCCCTCGACTCTGTCCCGGCTGCGCCCAGGGCTGATGGTGGTGGTAGTGGCGGCGGGCTCAGCACCAGTGAGCTCCCCCCCGGGATGGGCCCAGAGCACGGACCCTCGAAGCGGCAGGAGGGTGTCTATACGCCCACAGCCCAGGAGGGCGCCCCGTGGCGAGGTGATGGTTTTGGGCCCCTTTTGGCGGGTGGGCTCCGCCCGGGCGGTGGCAGGGGGCCCCACTCTGGTGTGGGGCGGTCGCGGGATGGCATGGGACCGAGCCACCGCGGCGCTGCGGTTCTCCCTAGCGCTGGGCGCAGCCGGGGACATGTCAGGGGACATACCCCCCCCCCCCCTCCGCGAGAACGAACGGTGACCACGAGCCGGTCCTACAGGGCACGCCGGCTCATTGGGGATTGGCTGGGATGGGCCCCACAACGGCACGGGGCCGCCCCCCCCCCCCTCCCCTCCCACCACAACCCCGGCCCTCCAGCAACCTGTCCTGGCCCCCCTGCAGCCTGCAGCCAGCCTTTTTTGCCTATGGCGCGTGGACCGAGGGGGGCGTGGACGAGGACGAGGCCGGGGGCGAGGGCGAGGGCACCCCCCCCCCCCCCCACACCTGGCACTAGCGGCGGCACCATGGCCTCGCCCTGGTTCGCTGGAGGTACCGCCAGGCTACCCTGGTGTTCCCCGCCCCCCACCAACAGCGGGGACGGGCCAGCACCGTCTGTGCCTTAGCCCCCCTCGTGGGGCTACTCCCCGGGGTCCTGCGCCTCCAGGACCTCCTGGCTGGGGCCTGGAACGGGTGGTGGCAAACCGGCCACCAGCGCGGGGACGGCCCGGTCTGGCTGTCCGCCGTCCAGCGCCCCGGCGGCCCCGAGTTCGGGACCAAGGGGGCCACTGTGGGCCAAGCCTTGCAGTGGAGGTACCCCCGGGTCCTCTACGCGCGCGCCCTCCGCCTGACCCCCGCAGCGCCTGCCGCTCCTACACATGGCGCTGTTACCGGGCGTTCATGTGGCGGGAGGAGACGGGCCAGCCGCTGTGGCGGCCGACCCGGCACGGCCGGGAGGAGCGCTGGGACGACCCCCCAGCCTGCTGGTTCTTCTGCCCGCTCCGCCGCCTCACCCTCTTTGAGGGGGAGACGGCCGCGGGCAGGCCCCACACCGTGGGGGTGAACTAGTGGGGCCGGGTGTGGGACAACGACCCCGCCCGCCAGACCCCCCACGCCCCCCACCCCGGGCCCGAGGCGACGTGGCGGGACGTGGCTCACGCTGTCCACGCCCTCCTCCCTCTGGTCACCGATGTGTGGTGGGCCGCCCTGCCGGATCCGGGGGAGATTCATACCACGGCCCGTGGCCCGACGTCCTGCGCTGTACTGAGCCGGGGCCCGACATGGACCTCATGCACGAGGTTTTCCATGAAGCTCTCCGCCTCGCTGTGGAATGGAGGCATGGTTGCCCCTCGCGTGTGCGGCCGCCCCCCCTGCCGCTTGCCGTTGGCGGGCCTCCACCTCCCGGCGTGCCCACCCTGGGGCGATGACCGAATCCGACCGCCTGACCACGGTGCAGCGGGCTTGGGGTCGAAGATTAACCTGCAAGCATGCCTTGCTGCCCCTCTGGCCCCACCCCTTGCACCCTCTGACCATTGGCGGCTAAGTGTATGGATGGGGTGGGTACTGCCCCCCCCCCCCCCCCTGCTGGGGCCACCGGAGCTCCGCACCCCCCACCCCAACGCTGCTGGGTCTCCCCCCCCTCCTGCTGCTGTGTTGCAGGGACGTAGAGCCCCACCCGGGGCCAATGCGTGTTGCGCAGGCCAATGTCACGTCCCTGCGTCGGCACTTGCACACGGTCGCCGAGTGGCGCGCGGACGTAGTGCTTATCTCCGAGACCCGCCTCACAGCGTAGCACAGCAAGTAATGCGCGCCCAGGCCGGGGCCTCGGGTTGGCAAGCATTCTGGGGGCGCCTTGGAATCCCCGGGGGGGGGGGGGCATTTGGGATGCACCTGCCCCGGAGGGGGGGGGGGGGTATCATGGTCCGCCAGGGCATCCCCGCCAGGCAAATCCCCCCCTCCCCAAGGGCTCCGGAACGAGGCGGACGCCCTCGCCCAAACCCCGTGGCACTCCACCCGCTGGTGTCATGTCTTGGTGGGCCTGGGACGGGGGGCGGACTCCCTGCATGCCCAAGTGGTGTACGGTGTCTCGGCCTAGCCGGCCCTCAACCGGACTTTCTGGGACCACCCCACACGTTACGTGGCGTGCCAGGGGACGGCCCCCCAACTGGTGGGGGGGGGACCTCAACTTTGACCTCGACTACCCGCTCCGGGCGCCGCCGTCCGTCCTGGCGTCCCTCCTGACCCGCCGGCTGGTGGACGCGGACGTTGAGCTGGCATCCGCCTTAGGGAGGGACCCCCTCTGCTCGTACCAAGGCCCGGAGGGCACCCGCCCCTCGCGCATTGACGGGCTGCTGGTCGACACACGGCTCGTGACGCTACTCCACACTGCGGAGCGGCTGCCGCGTGGGGCCATTCCGGGACATGCCCCGGTACGCTTTGACCTCCACCTGCGGGGGGCGTCGCAGCCGGTGGTGAAGTTCGTCCGCCCCAAGCCGGTTGCGCCGGCCCCGCGGGAGGAGCATGAACGACTCCCCCTTGAACAGCGCCTCCTAGACCCGCTGGAGGCCGGGTGGCGGGCGGCCCTATCCACCGGGGATGTGGACCGAGCCTGGGCTTTCTGGACCACGACTGCAGAGGAAACCCTCCTCGCCCTGGCCTGCCCGTGGGCGTCCTGCCCAGGTTTCACGGTGTACGTACACTGGGTACGTGGTGCAGTGAATCTGGCGGATCCCATCAGCAGGCTGCATGACCAGTTTGCAGGGGATCTGGACCCGGCGCGCGAGGCTGCGGAGCGTAAAGTAGGCGATCTGTGGGCTTTTCCGGACCGCAAGACGGTTTTTCTTTGGACCATGGGCGTCCCCATGGGGCCCTTTGTGCTTCCGTAGGCATGGCGTTCGGGAATCCGGACATACGAGGGGGGGGGCGGACTGCATGAGGTCTTCCTGCAGTATAGCCTGGAGGAGTCGGTGGGGGCGATGACGTAGCGTGTGAGTCCCTATGAGCTTGAGCCTGCCCTGTGGGTGTTGTGTGTTGCGTTTGCCTTTGCTGCGGCCAGTCCTTTTTACTCGCGTTATGACTCGGAAAAAGGGGAAGAAGCGCAACCGTGGGCGACGCCGGCACAGGCGTTCCCAGGAGGCGAACGCCCGGAGGCGGCTGCAGGGCGGAGAGCGCCTGCGCAGGGCCCGCGGGCTTCTGGCCCGCCGGCCGGTGCGCTGGGTGCTGCTGGGCACAGCCGCCAAGATTTTTTTCAATACCGACGTGCCGGAGGCCCTCGCACCGGCGGTGCTGCGGGACGCCGCGCTCGACATTGCGCGGCGCCCGCACGGGAAGCCTGCCCAGGCTTTGCGCCCCGAGGGCACCCAACGTCAAGCCGCCCGACAAGCACCACTTGTGCTGCCGAAAGTGGTGAGCGGAGTACCCGCTGGGCACCGTCTTCTTGATGTTCAGTAGGCATTGCCTGCACGAAGGCAGGCACCTGCCATATATATTCGTGCAAGGTTCCCTGCGGCCAGTGGCGGGCGTGGCCCACCCGTTTGATCTGTACGGGACAAGCTGTGTGGGTATGTTTTGCTGCATTTTCTGGCATGACCTAGACCCATGGGGGGCGGCACACTGTCGAGTTTGTCTGGCCTGCTTCGGTGTCCGTGCTTGTGTGCTCTCGTTTGTGCTAAATCTTACATCACGTTCTGATCTATGGTTTAGCTCTGCTTGTGGTGTGTGTGTGTGTGTGTGTGTGTGTGTGTGTGGTGTGCATGCGTGCGTTCTTGTTGTAGTGCATTTTTTGCATTTGAGCCTGCAGCCCGCCCGTCCCACCCATTACGCTATTTGCGACTTCTATCGCCCTGTTCAGGGCATATGTGACAGGCCCCATGGGGGGCGGCACACTGTCGAGTTTGTCTAGCCTGCTTAGGTGTCCGTGCTTGTGTGCTCTCGTTTTTGCTAAACCGGCGGCCTTTGGTTTCCGCCCCGCCAGGAGCGCCTTGGCGGCGGGGACACACGTCCTCCTGGAGCTGTGTCGCCTCCGAAGATGGGCCGTCGCGCGGATGAGCATCGACTACGTCAAGTGTTTCGATCTCATCCCCCAGGCGGTCGTGTTGGCCCTGGCGTTGGAGCTGGGCATGGACCTGGGCACGTGCCGTGCCCTCGGGGCCATGTGCAAGCAGCCGCGCCGGGCTTTCAAGATCGCCGGGGCCCTCGGCCTGTGGTGGCAGGCCACCAACGGCATCCTCCAGGGGTGCCCCCTGTCGGTGATCCTGGTGAATGTGCGCACCACGAACTAGAGGTGGGAGGTGGACTCCCTACGCCGGCAGGTATGCGCCCGGACGGCCGCCCTCCCCCCTGTCTTGGACGAGGACGTAGCGGACGAACTGGAACCGGGGGCCCCGCTCCCCCTCAAGGACGCCAGCCCCGGCTACGCGGCACTGGGGTCGTCGGGCTATGCGGATGACACCCAGGCAGTGGCCCTGGGCGCGGCCTCCCTCCAGGGAATGGTCCCCGCGACGGAGGAGTGGCTGCAGGTCACGCGGCAGCACGTCCGCGTGGACAAGTCCTGCTCCAAGGTCCAGGGGGAACAGGGCGCCCTTGCGATGTTGCTCCGGGGGGTCTCAATCCTGCTGGCGGCGACTTTCCGCCAGCTCGGCGTTGACATCGCCATTGGGGGCTCCAAGATCACGGGGCCGGTTCTGTCCCGGCGCCTGGAGGCGGGGCGGAGCGCCCTGTGCCGCCTCCCCCGGCTCTCGACCTATGACCGGCGGGAGCGGGCCATCAGCACGCTGGTCACCCCGCTGGCGCTCCATGGGGTGGCCGTGGCGTCGCTGACGGAGCCCGATCTGCGGGGGCTAGAAACCGTAGTTGTCCGGGCCTTGTGGGGAGCCACGCGCCTGTCCCGGGCCAAGGAGGTCATCTTTACCGTCCTTTCCAAGGGGCACCGCGTCTCCCAGGTCATGCACACGCGGTATGAGCACCTCCCCTGGCTGGCCCGCGTGGCCCAGCGGCCGGGGGTCACCCAGGTCTTTGCCCAGGCTATCTGGGAATCGGGGGGCTGCCTTCCCGGGACGGGCCCGGTGGGGCGCGCGCTCCGCACGGCGGCCACCCTGGGCGGGACCCCGCGCGAGGGCTGGTGGTGCTGGGACGTCCCAGGGCAAGAGTACCGCCTGCACTTCGTACAGGAGCCCCTCCGCCAGCTCCGACACCGGGTCCGGGACAGCCCCCGCTGCCACTCCTCGCGCCAGCTCGAGGCGCGGCGCCCGGTCACCTTCGGGGGACTAGGCGACGGGGCGGACGGCCTGGCCTGCCGTGCGGCGCTGCGTGCGGCCTCCATTGAGTTGGAGAAGTCGCTGCTGCGCGGCCTCATGGCCGGGGCCATGTGGACGGCGGCCCGAGCGTCGGGCCACGGCATGCGGACCAACTCCGCATGCCCCCACTGCGGCGCGGCGCACGAGGACAAAGCCCACGTCCTGTGGGATTGCCCGGAGTGGGACGATGCCAGGACGTGGCGCCCCTGGCTTAGCGACGCGGCGGAGGCCATCCCCCACCTGGGACCGCTGGACCAATGGCCATCCTGCCTGCGGAAAGCGGGCCTCTTCCCCCTCCGACTGACGCAGGAGGTGGACCGGGGCCTCCTCGACGAGTTCCTGTACCGCCTATACGGCATGTACCTGGCGGTCCTCGCTGCCCGCATGGCAGCCAGCCAGGGAGACCAGCCGGGCCACGGGGACTCCCTCTTCCCGGACCAGCCACGTCCGCGGCCCCGCAACCCCTACCCCTGGGACGACGTCGTCGGCCCCCTGCCGGGGGACACAATCTGCCACTAGCCGCGGCTCCGGCCGGGGACACCGCCGGACTGGCGGTGGCCTCAGGACTTGTTCCACGACCTGGTCCGGTGGGCCCGGGCGCTGCCCTCTATACCAGGGCCGGCGGAAGTCTCGTGAGCTGAGCTGGCCCTGGATTATGAGCCGTTTGTGGGGCGGGCGCTCCCAGCCTCCCCGGACCACCGGCTGCGGGGCACGCGCCTGCCACTAGGTGACCGAGCCCGAGTACTGCGCAAGGCGGTGGGTCTGGCGGAACGCCATCTAGCGGCGGGCACGCTGTTGAGCGGGGCCCCGCTGGGGCGCTGCCGCTCGCTCCTCCCCCTGGGGGGCCCCGTGTGCGCGGGACTTTCGGTCCGCCCGTTCTTCGCGGCGCGCCATGAGGTAATGCTACAGCTCATGCGCCTGGCGGCGCACTGCCGGGACTCGTGGATCCGGCGCTTGCGAGCGCCTGCCCGCATGCGGCCACCGTTAGGCGACCGCTTCTTAATGGACTATTTCCTGCGTCCCCTCGAGGGGGGGCCACCTCCACTCCCGTATGCCCGGACCCAAAGCGTCCCGCTCGCGGCCCCGTAGCGCAGCCGCCCGCTGGGGGCGCGCAGTGGCACACAAGGCGCGCTCTGCTTGGAGCATGGCGCGCCGTCTTGCGCCAGGTGCAGAAGCCTGGGCTGGGGCATCAGCCGCTGCTGCCGGGCAGGCCACGACGGCCACACCGGCCCCTCGGCGGGCCCACGCTGTCCGAGATCTCCGCCCCGGGCCGCGCCGGGGCGCCAGGTACTCGTCCCTGAGGACCGACGCGCAGGGGCGGCCGCATTGTCCTCCTGGCTGAGGCGGGCCCGCCCGGCTTCCCAGGCCCTCCCGGGCTCCGGCCCTCCGGCGGCACGCCGGTGCACGGCACCGCCCAGGACGCTGGGTACTCGCCCCTCCTCGACGTTGGGGCCCGACGACCCGAGGCCCACAAAGCGCCAAACACCTAACCTCCCCCTGGCTAATTGGGAGGCTCAGGAAACGTGGAGCCACCGCGAGTGGGCGGGGGGGTTGTTGATCCTTTCTCCCCCCCACCTGCAGTGAGAGACAACGGCCCTGGGCCGGTTCCCGCGGCTGCCTCCGCCTCCACCGGATCCGCGGGGGCACTGCCCGCACCGCGGGAACCCCCCCCCCCCCGACCCCCTAGCAGAACAGCCCCCACCACCGCCGGCAGCGGAGCCGCCGGTGTCGCTCCCTGACGTTTTCAGCTGCATCTCGGGGGCTTTGAGTAGCCGCGCGTTGCCGCGGCGATGATCCCCCCCGCGCGGTCGGCAGCGGCCTCAACCAAAGCCCACCAGGTCAGTAGCGGACATGCTCCGCGCACGCCCCCCCCCCACCTCCACGCAGGGGGGGGGGGGGGGGGGGGCTCCTCTGACCCAATGGCGGACACGCCCTCAGCGCCTCCCCCATCCCAATCCACACTGCCGCCGCGGCGGCAGCACGGCAGGACCAGCACGGAGGAGACCTAGTCCCCTCCAGCTCGTCCCTCCTTGCCGCCGTGCGGACACGGGCGGGGGGCTTGTAGGGGAGGCCACGGGCGCGTGAACTCGACTCGGCCCACCTCCCTGCCCCTCTGCTTCTGTACATAGGCCAGCGGACGCTAAAAGATGAATGCCCCCTTTATGTGTTTTTCACCCTATTTGGGTGTTGGGGGGGGTCTGTTTGATGTTTGAGGCCTGATGTATGTCTCTGAGACACCACAGTCGAATATCCTGCAGTGTGTAAGGATAGTCTCCCATCTCATTCCATGTGTGGCTGGCCCAGTCTGAGCGGGCGACATTTCACTGTGCATGTGCAGATTGTCCCGACGCACAACTCGGGTTGCAGACTTTGGTGAAAGGCGCCTAGGGCCGGTCGCTCCGGTCCGTGATCAGCCTTGATCTCTTTTCTTTGGCTGTGCATGTTGGTGCCTGCACAATCTCCTTGATCGCAATCATCACTTGACACAACCACGTGTCACCGCAGGGGGGGGGGGGGGTCCCATGGGGGTCTAGGGCACAACCTGCTTGTGCAGTTTTCCCGCCTCAGCCGCTCAAAAATGGAAATTTCCGAAGCTGATTTTTTTGATACTTTGACCATCCAAAATGATCAAATATCCTATGTAAAGCATGTTTTAGCCCTCCTTTATGTGTTTTTCACACTATTTGGGTGTTGGGGGGGAGGGTGGCTCCCAAGGGGTCTAGGGCACAACCTGCTTATAGAATTTTCAGCGCCTTCGGCGCATACCATATATTGTGTACGTGTTGCTCCACGTGTGCTCCATATGCCTTGTGCACCTTGTGCACCATGGGCTGAATATGATCTTTGTGCTGTGGCAGCAGAATTTCGGAGAACCTGACGGGTGCGCAATTTGCGCGGCAGGCGTAAGGACAAGGGTACCAAGTGACGGAAAATAGATGTTTTGATGCTGAGGTACCCTCTGATCCGGACTCAGTGGATGATGAGGCATTGTTTGATAATTTGTGTGATGTCTCCCACTCAGGCAGTGACTCAAGTTTGTCATCATCATCAGGTTCCAGTTCCAGTTCCACTACCGATGGAGGCTCCAGTTCAGGCGAGTCTAATTCTGACTGACAAGAAAGATCACTGTCATTTGGCATGAGATGGTGAATGTCCCACTTTGTTGTAGTTGTTGTGTATTGGTGAGATGTGGGAACCCTGAATTGACATTCAATGGTGAATTTCCTTTGTTTACGGCCAACAACATGACATTTCCATGTCCTGAGTTGTTCATTCTCCAATAATTTTTCTGCTCCCTGTGTATTGGGTATGTTCTGGCAGGGGGGGGGGGCTCCCCCCCCCCCCCTTCCCTGGACCCCCTCCCCCCCCCCCCCCCCGCTCAAGCAAGTCCCTGCCCTCCCCCCTGCGGGTCACTAAGCAATAGTCTGGCTATGACTTTGTGCCCCGGGCCTTGAGGGTAGGGGCTGCTACACCATCTGCATCCCACATCTGGTTGGTGATGACCTCGTCCACCGAGAATTGTGCTTGTGTTTACTGAGGCTGATGTGGGTGGCCAATGAAACTGCTGATTTTCACCTCAAAATGGACCACCGCATGGCACCACGGCACGAGAGATGCCTCATTGAATACCTATTTGCAATCATTTGATAGCCCAATCGCCGTGGAAGAAGAATGGCCCTCACTGGAGACACCTACATGACACACTGGTGGTCGACCTTAATTTTCGGGACAATTGTCTTAAAAACAAGCTGAAAAACACCCACGTCCATGCTGAGCCCCCAAGTGCTCCCCATATGCTCCTGCAAAATGTCGCTTCGTTCGGCAAGAGACCGGGTCAAGGCCACACAACACGCAGCAACAGTCATGTTCTCGGTGGTGCAGAGTGTGAGCAAGTGGCCGCACAGACGTGCAGTGCTTACACCGGCATTCGCACTGTGGCCTTGCCATTTGAAACTGCCCTGAATGGAGCGTGGACGGTGGACATGTTGGAAGTTACTCTCCCACGGCATTCACCAGATATGTAGCCGACCTGAACAGCTACCCCCCCCCCCCCCCGTTGTGAGCGAGGGTGTAAGTCTAGAGGGTGACGGCCATCGTCGACAATTCTCCTTGTTACTCCCACTCCCCCTCAGCCCCTGCCCTTGCCCTCGCCCCCCTATCTTCTGTTGCGTATATTCTGGTCTCCCTTCCCTGCTTATCCCCTTGCCTTCACTGCCCGAGTCCCAGTGGCCAAGCCGTCAATCTGATTGCCATGCCTGTGCCCAGATGCATGTTCGATTCCTGAGGGAGGGAGCACAGGTTGTACCACAGCGAGTCCGCCTTTGACTGCATGGAAGTCCAAATGGGAAGGCTGGGTGCAGGACGACGGAGGACACACACTGTACTGCGGAACATGTGGCCGCCCAGGCACACTACCACGACCTTCCTCTTGCCGTCCCCCCCCCCCCCCATCCCCATCTACCCCCCCCTCCCCCTTGTATAAGCTACGCCCTTGTCCAAGCTACAGTAGGCGTAGGGACCGTAATAATTTTGTACGTATTTTAGTTACGTACGAAAGGTAGTGCAGTCACATAAAACATGGGTTTGTCGGTGCATTTGCCAATTTCAGCACATGTGGCCGCTTGCTGGTGCACTCTCCCCCTTGTGCCCCAGCCCCTCCCATGAGGCCTCTGCATATTCTTTTACAGATAGTGAGTCGCTGACAAGGACACCCACGCCCACGCCCACGCCCACACCAACACCCACTGTCACACCCACCCCATCACCCACATCTACACCCACTTCAACGCCCAGCCTCAGCCCAACATCAACACCAACAATTTCTCCAACGGCCACACCCTCGCCAACACCCACTCCCACACCCACCCACACACACACACCAACATCCAGTCCCACATCCACACCCTCGCTCACACCCTCACTGTCCCCTACATTCACACCTACATTCACGCCTACAGTCACACCCACTTCCACACCATCAGTGACGCCCACACCGTCCCCGACACCTACTGCAACGACACTTTTCACTTCTTCGGCCACCCTCACGGTCACCCCAACACACTCACCTACCACCACACCGAGTCCAACACCCACACCCACAGCCACAGCCACACCCACATCCTCGCTCACACCCTCGCCCTCCCCTACAGTCACATCTACATTCACGCCTACCGTCACAACCACTTCCACACCATCAGTAACGCCCACACCGTCCCCGACACCTACTGCCACGACACTTTTCACTTCTTCGGCCACCCTCACGGTCACCCCAACACACTCACCTACCACCACACCGAGTCCAACACCCACACCCACAGCCACAGCCACACCCACATCCTCGCTCACACCCTCACCCTCCCCTACAGTCACATCTACATTCACGCCTACCGTCACAACCACTTCCACACCATCAGTAACGCCCACACCGTCCCCGACACCTACTGCCACGACACTTTTCACTTCTTCGGCCACCCTCACGGTCACCCCAACACACTCACCTACCACCACACCGAGTCCAACACCCACACCCACAGCCACAGCCACACCCACATCCTGGCTCACACCCTCACCCTCCCCTACAGTCACATCTACATTCACGCCTACCGTCACAACCACTTCCACACCATCAGTAACGCCCACACCGTCCCCGACACCTACTGCCACGACACTTTTCACTTCTTCGGCCACCCTCACGGTCACCCCAACACACTCACCTACCACCACACCGAGTCCAACACCCACACCCACAGCCACAGCCACACCCACATCCTCGCTCACACCCTCACCCTCCCCTACAGTCACATCTACATTCACGCCTACCGTCACAACCACTTCCACACCATCAGCAACGCCCACACCGTCCCCGACACCTACTGCAACGACACTTTTCACTTCTTCGGCCACCCTCACGGTCACCCCAACACCCTCACCTACCACCACACCGAGTCCATCATCTACAACCACATCCACACCCTCGTTGACAGCCTCATTGACACGCTCACCGTCCTCTACATCCACATCCACACGCACACCCACACCCACGGTGACGCCCACAGGCACCCGCACCCACAGTTGTACCCCGGCATCCACAACAACGTGCACAGCTACAGCAACATGCACCGACACGCAGACCAGTCTTCTCAGTACGACGCCCACGACAACACCTACCCCAACACCCACACCCACACCTACATTTTCGCCCACTACGTCGCCTACAATGACCCCCACTCCCACTTGGACATCCACCCCCACGGCCACAATCACCCCAACCTGGACCACTACGCCCAGCCTCACGCCCACCAGCTCACACACAAAGCTGCAGAGCCGAACCTGCACGCCTACATCCTCCGTGACGGCTATGACCTCGTCCAGTCCAACAGCTACAGGGACGAAGACACTGACACCCACTACCACCTGCACGAGCACCCCAACGCCCACAGGTTCACCAACACGCTCCCCAACCCTCTCGCCCACGACAACAGCCACGTGCACCGGCCCCTTCACATGCACCCCGTCCGCTACGGTCTCTGCAACGGTGACACTGACCAGCACCGCCCAAGGCACGCCGACACCCTCCGAGACACAAACCTGCACACGAACGCCCACAGTGAATCCATCTGCGACAGTGTCTGCCACGCAGACGACCATCAAGACAGACACGCAGACCCCAACACAAATGCAGACCCCATCAGGGACCCAGTCTGGGTCGTTTACGTACACCGGGTCCGCCACGGCAACCTCAACTCGCAGTCCAACATGCTCTGCAACGTTTACAGTATCTGCTACAGGTGTGTGTGAGTGTGTGTGTGTGTCCCTCCGCCTTCCCCCCGCAAGGTGCAGGTCACAGATTCATTGTTCCTGTCTTCGTCCTCAGGGGTCCTCAGATGCTTCGCGCTCTGGACCGCCCCATCGACTCTGCCTGTGGACACAATTTCTCGCGCCTGCTCCTTGCAGAAAGGCAGCTAGCCTTCATGACTATGCACCCATTGTTCTTGAAGGCCGGATGAGTCACTGAGCGGCCCAGTGATCCGTTTGCCTGCAGGGGTTTAACGGTTTGGGAGCTCTTTGCTTAGTGTGTGTGTTCGTGTGTCACATATTTGTGCAGGTCGATGGCATGTATGTGTGTGTCACATGTGTCTTTTGCGGGTGGGTACGACGTGTGTGTGCGTGTGTCTGTATGACGTGTGCCTGTGGGTGCCTGTGGGCGCGTCATGTTGGTGCGTGCGCTGAATTACCACGGTGCCCGATGTGCCGCAAAGAGGAGGCAGGCGCATTCTGCACTGCTGGCAGTGCTTCTGCATGGCAGTGCCCCCGCCCCCCCCCCCCCCCCTGCCGTCCTTCTGTAGACCTCTGTGTATGTCCCCAGCCTGGTTCCACTGATCGGGTCGCTGGTATGGGTTTGTCGGGTCCGGGACTGGATCCGCCGTGTCCTTAGACTAAGTCTTTGCGCTCCGTGTATGAGAAGGGTGTGACACACAGCAAACATATTTCGGGGAGCTGTGACTGGGCACTGGGTCGATTCATTCAAATGTACCCGGGTCTGAATCAGTTGATCCCCCCCCCCCCTCCCGGGTGGGCTTGGGGTTGCACTGCCCCTTGGCCACAGCAACGCTGTCCGCAGGTGTCCGACATTTCCAAATTGTACACTTCTCTTGACGGATGGCATCCGTAGCGTCCCGCTGGGCCTTTGATTTGTGTGCGGTGGCCTTCGGGAGGGAGGCGGTCTGGCGACGCGTGGCTTGCCCTGGTGCCAAGTTTGTCTGTGACCCGACGGGTGGTCCACTTGGATGGTCTGCCATTAGGACATGTGTTGGGGGGCTAAGTCCTCCCCCCCCCCCCCCAAAAAAAACAGCACAGGATCACACCTTCGATTGTTGACATGGGTTTACCTGCATTTGCCTTGCTCCACCATGTTGTGGGCAGAGTTCGTTTCCGCTACAGGCGTGGGAGGGGGATATTTCAGCAGGGGAAAATTTCGTTGGAATCCCCCCTCCGAATTTTTTTTTTGCGCAATCTGGGCCATTTCTTGCTCCCTGGGTCGGCAGCTAACAGTTTTCTTCGGTCGGGAGGTACTGGTGCCCATGTATTGCATGTCTGGATCTTTATGCCAGTGCGTATCCTGTGTATCCTTGTATCTTGTGATCTTGTGTATCCCATGGACTGTGGTTCCCGCAACTGTACACAATTTTTGGGGGGTCCTGAAATTTCTCCCCCCCGCAATCCCCCCCCCCCCCGCCCGTATGGACACACCGTTCGCCCGCCCCCCCTCTGCCCCCCCGCCGAAACCAGAAGAGGCGCAGAACGAATCCCCGATGCGCCGCCTGCTCGTCCCCGCCTGTCCCCAGGCCCCTGCTCCTGCCCCTGCCTCCAGCTCCGACCACCTCCCACGTCACGCCCCTGCACCTCCTATTTTGTCCTTCAGTCTCACCGACAGACTCTGGCACCCTCACCTCCACCTCCTCTGCGACCCACACATCCACCGCCCCCCCTTCACGCACCTGCACACCGACCTACACCGCGACGGCGGGCGGCACCGACACCGCCACGCCCACCGTCACCCCCACGCAGGCCTCCACGCAGTCCTCCACCCGCTCCTTCACCCCCACGTCCCAGGCCACCGCCTCCCTCACAGGCACCGCAACCCTCACCCACACCTCCACCACCACCGCCTCCGCCTCCGCCTCCCTCACGTCCCCGCCCACCTCGACCCAGACGCCCACGCCCACCGCCACCCAAACCGGCACGGCCACAATCCCGCGCACCCTGAGCGCCACCGCCACACCCACCGCCACCCACACCATCACCCCCACCCGCTCCGCCACCCCCTCCGCCACCCGCTCCGCTACCCGCTCCGCCACCCGCACCAGCACCAGCACCGGCACGCGTACCGCCTCCCCCACAGCCACCCTCACAGTGACCGGCACAGTGACGCTCTCCGCATCACCCACGCGCACTGGCAGCGCCACCAGCACCGCCTCCGGTACCCGCACCGGCACCCCCTCAACCACCAGAACAGGCTCCCGGACGCCTGGGACGACCGACAGCCCCACACCCACACCACCCGCCACTGCGACCGGGACCGGCACCCACACTCCCACACAGTCCCGCATCGCAACGCCCTCTGTCACCCCAACCCAGACCCCAACTGGAAGCCCCAGCCTCACGCGCAGCACGAGCCCTACCCCCAGCCTCACTGCCTCCGGCACTGCCACGCCCACCCCGACCCCCTCGCGGAGCCCCAGCCCCAGCGCGACGCCCACACGATCTTCCACCCTCAGCCCCAGCCTTACCCTGTCCCGCACTGCGGCACTGTCAGGCACTCCAACGCCGAGTGTTTGGGGTACATTGACAGAGTCGGCGACCGGGACGCTGACCGTGCCCTGCACACGCACGGGTGTGTGAGCGTGCCTCACGGGCTGTGGGGGGCTGCGTGAGGGTGCCTGAGGGTCTGTGCAGCTGCATGAAGGGCTGCTGAGGAGCTCTATTGTGCCCCCCCCTCCCCCCCTTGTATCAGCTACAGCCTTGTCCAAGCCACAGTAGGCGTAGGGACCGTATTAATTTGGCACCTAATTTCATTCGGTACCAAATGTGGTGCAGCCACAGACATTGGTTTGGTGACAAATGTGCCAGTTACATAGAGTCATGGACACATTTGTTGTGAGTGTTTCCCCGCTTGAACCCACGTAGCTCTGAGTTTGCGGGTGCTTGTGCATCGTATTCCCCTTTCCTGCACCAGCTCACCATGCAATCTTCTGTTTTTGAACCTGGGCATCTCCGGCCTTGTCCAAGCTACAGTAGGCGTAGGGACCGTATTAATTTGGGACTTTGGCGTAGCTTTTACAAGGAGGGGGGCGGGTAGATTGCCTGGTGCGGCAGGGGGATCAGGCACGGCGCTCTTGGACATGTCCCATGTCTGAACCAGCAAAGGTTGGACCCCCAGAGACTCATCGATTTCCAGTGAGCGGTTGTGAAATGCATGCACCACTCAGTCTTGAGTGTCCTGTAGCCATCGCTGGCCAGCAAGCAAGCGACAGACTTAGCGTGACGCCCACAGAACCATTGGGGCTGTGCTACCCCTCAGCACATGCAGCGCGCAGAGATGTCCGGTTTGAGGCGTTTGCATGTCCGCAGGAAACTTCTAACAGTACTGGAGCATTTTGGGGGCATGCGTGGGACTTGGGTGGGGCATGGGTTGGGTTTAGTGGCAGTTATTGTCTCTGTTTCCCCCTCTAAACCCCCCATTTTTGGTTCCCTCCCCATGCCCTTACTATGTGTCTCTCATTTTGCCGCTGTATGCATACTTTTCTATTGATTATTCTCTCAGTATCCCTCGCTGTGCCTCTCCATGTCCCGGATCTCAGGGCTCTCACCAAGATGGTCAGGGTCACACACGTGGCTGTAGGGGAGGCAAAAGGCCATGATCATTCCTGGTCGGAAGGCAGGGCCAGAAACTATTGTGGCGCAAGGTGCCCGCCCCATGGTCAACGCAGCACGCTGCCGCCCATTGACCGTTCAACCACGGTCAATCAATGCCGCTGGCAGCTCCCCCAACCCCAAAGCGGAACAAAACACTGTGATCTGAAGGATCTGAAGGAGAACCCCGAAACCTTCCCAACACTTCTGTGCAAAGGGCAAGAACTAAGGCAAAAGTTTGGGCAAAAGCCAAGGCAACACTCACCAAAATTTGTCCACCTGCAGTGCTCAGGGCAGCAAAGATGGCAACTACCGCGTGGGAACTGGCCCACAAGGGCACAGGGCGCTGGCAATGGGGAGCAACAAATCACCCATGGGCAGAGTTCCATAGCAGATCAGACACTAACATCTGCTCCTGTCGCACCGGAGCTCAGTAGGAACCGGCTGTGTCCTGTGTGAGACCCAGTAGGACCCAGCTCCATCTCATCACGTGTGACCTGGCATACACTAGTGGCAAGTCTGTTCCACAGAGCACAAATGTGATACATTCCGCACACATGGCACTGCACGTTTGTTGTATGTTTCCGTCCCTGCGTTTTGGTGTCCATGTGGACTGTGTGTGCAAGGCTGGAGGATGTTGGCTGCTCTGTGGGTATGTTACTTGGACCTGCCCCTGTACCATTAGCCATTAGCCATTGGCCCGTGGGGGGTAGGTCTGGTGGGGGAATCCCCCCAGCCCCTTGCATGCAACCCTGCGCTGCGGAATCTCCGCCCATCACACTGCCTCCCTGCCTGTTACGCTGCCCCCCCCCCCCCCCCAACCCATCCGCCCAATGCCCATTGCACTGCTTTCCGGCCCCTTATGTTGCTCTCCAAGCCCATGACACTGCCCTCCCATCAGCATTGCCCTCCCATCTGCGTTGCACTGCCCCTCACACCCAGTACAATGCCCTCTCACTCCCATTGCATGGACCTCCACCCACGCCCATTACACCGCCCTCCAAGCATATTACACTGCTAAGCACGTGCTTCACGCAGTAGTGCACCGCACACCTCCTCCGTGCACACTGCTGCACTGTAATGTCTTGCACAACACTTCAAAGTCCTCCAGGGGTTGTTGCGTGGACTCTTTCAGCTTATTTAGAGGCGACGTGCTGTTGGCGCCTATGCTTTTGCCCAAAATTGTACCTGATGCTGCAGAAGGAACTTGGGCAGTGTAGCTGCATGCAAAATTGGGCTTGGTGTGCAATGATTTGTCACCTTTCAGCCTGTCGCTGCACCGGTTGCATGTGAGCTCGCTCAAGGGGGCCCTCATACCATGCCATAGCTCTTCCCCCAGCAACCTCCACCAAGGGACAGTATTCACAAGGGCTTCAAAGGCAGACCCTTTCCTGGAGAAGTCGTTCAAATACCTGACGCGGTGGGTGCTCGGTGCGTGCACGGTGCACGCGCGGTGTGTGAACTCCCACCAGCGCGCGCATACCACTCTGCAAGGGCATCTGTTGTGCACACACTGCAGTCCCCTCTGATCTGCACACTGCACTGCCCTCAATTGCGCACATTGCCTTGCTTCCCAGGGACGCGTACTCGGACGGTTACGTGTACTAGAACGGACACCGGGACCGTAGCAAGAACGCAAACCTGCACGCACACGACCACCAGAACGGCGACGATGAGTGGCACACGCACCTGCACAGCCTCCGCCACAGAAACTACCAGTTCCACAAGGAGCAGCACGCCAACTAAGCTGGTACGCTCGCCCCCTCTCTGTGTCCTCGCATGCTCCCCCCCCCCCCCCCCCGCGACAAAAAAGCTGCCGCAGGGGCATGATTCGAGGTCTGTTGCTGGACTCCCTAGGCTGCCCGGCACAGTGTGCCCTGGTGCATGTGGGTGCAGGTGTGCCTGCTTTTTGTCTGAAAACGTGAAACATTGGGAGAGGGCGGGGCATGGGATGGGCACCTGCCACCCTTAAGCCTGCCCTGATAGGGTACAGGGGCAGTGTGGGTGGGGCGCACACATACCGGGGCACCCTGGAGCTTTGGGGGAGGGGGATTGTTTCCTTCCTGATCGTGCACACATGTCCCCACCGACGAATGCCAACATACATCAAAAACCGCTGTCTGCGCTGTATACGTGTGCGTTTGTAGCACCTGTGTGTATATCACCGGGGAGCAGAGGAGGGGCCCAGCATGCGATGAAACGGTGATGAGCATGCCGTTCGTGGAACGTTTTGTTCAGGTGTACAACTCGGCACCACAAATCCAAGTCCAAGGGGACGGTCTGCAGGTCTTCGAACCTGGTCTCATCTTGTTCACGGGCACTGCGCAGCAGCCGCTTGTTTCAGTAGCAGATGCGGCCCACACTGAGGCCATGCAGGTGTGGCTGAGGTGCAGGTGCAGGGGCAGGGGCAGGGGCAAGGGCAGGGGCAGGGGCAGGGGCGGGGGCATAGGTAGGGCCAACTGAAGACTCGTGACCAGGGCCGAGGGTGCGCTCTCAGCTCAACTCAGGGGCGGCTGCACAACGGACCGACCCAAACGTGGTGCTGCCGTGGCGGTGCTCCAGAGTAGAGTGTCAGGGGGTGGGGCTACTTGTATCCTGTTCCTCTGGGCCTGCCCCAGCACTAGCCCCCTCCCTGTCCGAACAGCCCGCCTCCCCGCCTCACGTGCCTGTCCACTCTCTCGATCTGTGTTTTGGCGCAGGTGGAGTTGCGCGTGATTCCGAGCGGCAATTGTACCATTACTCTGGGCAGTCTCGCGGGGTTCAGTGTTGTTGGGCACGGCAGTGACCACCTGCTGATGGAGGGTCCTGCCGAAGCGCTCAATACTGCAATGCACGGAATGCAGGTGCCCCTCGCGCACCCCCAACAAACCCACTATGACATGCAGGCTGCCACGGACACCATAACCTTCCTGCATGCAGGGGATCACAGGGGTGTCAGAGTAACGGTTTTGAAGCCGCTGGGTCTTAGCTCAGGGTAGGCACAGGGTTGGCTGAGCTATGGTTTAGCTCTGTTTGCAGTGTGTGTATGTGTGCTTGGGCGGCCATACTCACTGAACGGACAAGCAGGTAACCTTGAAGTATGCTGGTTTTGATCCCTCGTCCGGGTCCCTGAATGATGGAAAGGGAGTGACGGATCAGGGAGAGGCTGACCCACCTCGAGCCAAAATGACCAGGGCTGTGCGTGCTTCGTAGGATCCAAGCAAAGACTGCGTTGAGCTGCTGCACAGCTGGTCGTCCTGCTTCTCCTCACCACAGAAAAGCGCGTAGTGCCGTGTTTGAATATGCCTTTATTTTGACACTGCACCTGACGAGACTTAGTACACTCAGGCCGCCTTGACCAGTGCCCTGTTTGTCACATCCACCGTGTGTGTGTGAGTGTGTGTGTGTGTGTGTGTGTACTGATTGTGTACTGTGTCAGTTTTGCCTCCTGCACGTTGCGTGTATGTGTTTGTCAGGGCTGAACTTTAACCCGTTCTGTTTGTGGGTTGCCTGCTGCTGACTACTGACTACATCCCCTGTACTCTAAAGCATCTGTTCTGGATTGAGACTTGTTCTTTTTTGGCACTTCTGTTTTGGTTGTAACGAAGTGTGTGTGTGTGTGTGTGTGTGTGTGTGTGTGTGTGTGCGTGCGTGCGTGCGTGTGTGTGTGGGTGGGTGTGGGTGTGGGTGTGGGTGTGCATGTTCTGTGTTTGCTGTCCTAAGGTTGTACTTTTATTTCACATCAGCAGACCATCCGGGTGTAATGTGCACCATCCGCGTCACATCCCTGTCGCATCCGTATGACGGGCAGGTCGCATCTGTATCACATCCGTCGCACGTGCGCACCATCATCTTCCTGTCACATGGGCGATTGATCTGCGCATTGTGATCTGTGCCACAGATTTCTGCTGCGGCAGGATTCATTGGGTCCCTTCAACTGCGGATTTCTGTGGATGATTTGGGAAATGCTGGCCTTGGGGGCCCCATGAAAGCGCAGAAGTCCATGAGCTTCGTGGTTTTGCAGAACCTGTGCCTGGCCAATCCCTGCCACAACAGCGCGGCCTGCACACCTTTGCTGCAGGGGTTTAATGTATGTTATTGTGCATCACACGTCCATCCAACACCAGAGTGCACTATGTCAGTAGCCCACGCACGCCCGGGCTTACTGCCACCGCCACCACCACTATCCACTTTGGGGTACCCGCATGTGCTCCTCTTTGTGCACGGGGGCACGCCATTGTTCAAGAAGAAGGATTTCGGGAAGGCGCATCCTTCGATTCCCATCCCTAAGTTGCCATGGGCCGTAGCTTTGGTGTGGGCAATTCTATTGCCTTCGGCAAGTCCACCTCGCAGAGAATCTACCCCGAGCAACACACACCCAAAATAGGGTGGAAACTACATAAATACGGGCTAAAACATGCTTTGCATACCTTGGATGATCATTTTAGGTGATCACGGTATCAAAGAGACAAGTTTCGAAGACTTCGATTTTTGAGCACCCTAGGGTGAAAAACTGCATGAGCAGGTTGTGTACCAATCCCTTGGGAGCCCCCCAGCCCCCCCCCCCCCCGGACCTAATACCCAAATAGGGTGAAAAACATGTACATATGGCCTGAAACATGCTTTATATACCTTGGATGGTCATTTTAAGTGGTCACAATATCAAAATAACAAGTTTCGAAAACTTCGATTTTTGGGCTGCCCAGGGGGAAAAACTGCATAAGCAGGTTGTGTACCAATCCCTTGGCAGACCCCCCCCCCCCCCGAACCTAATACCCAAATAGGGTGAAAAACACGTAAATACGGCCTAAAACATGCTTTGCACACCTTGGATGGTCATTTTGGGTGGTCACAATATCAAAAAAACAAGTTTCGAAAACTTCGATTTTTGAGCTCTACGGGGTGAAAAACTGCACAAGCAGGTTGCGTACCGGCCCATTCACTAGGCCATTATTGGTGGAAGCAGTCATTTCGCGTCTTTGGCACGGGTTGTGAACGGCCCTAAGCAAGGCTAAAGACTGCAAAAAACGTCCTTCCATATCCCAGCAGGCATGTACTGTCACACCATCCCCACTCGCACCCCTCAGGGTGGGTACCACGGGTTCACCGAGGTCGCCAAAACCCCCAACATACCAAAAATGGCTGAAAAGTGCATAAACTGCATCAGCGCTCGTCCCACTCCGCCCCATACAAACCCTATGGAGTCGGGACCCGGAAACACTTTTTCGGCTCAAAATCGAAAAAAACCAAAAGATTCATGATTTTCGACCCAAAAAAGGGGGGGGTCATTTTTTCGACATTTTTGACACCCCCCCCCCCACCCCCACCCCCCCCCCCTAAAAAGTGGGTTTCAAGTGGGGGGGGTCTGGGGGGGTCCGGACCAAAAACTCATTGGGGGATGCGTTTATTGGACAAAATAATGATTTTACAAGGGGTTGAACTAACAATTCAACCCCTTGGGGTAGGGTACGCGAATAGGCCCAAAATGGGGGGTATGTGGCGTTTTCCCCATATATACGCCTGCCTGGCTTTGATCCAACAACCTCTGCGAGGTGATTTGGCGTTTCAATTTGGCCGCCACATTTCCCACGCCAAATCCAGGGGCTTCCTGCTTTGTCCTCCGATCCCCTGGTGCTTGGCATGATCCATGTCTCATTCCTCGTTCTTTGCTTCCGCTAAATTCACCACCGCCAAACTGACAAGGCCATCCCCCCCCTCCTCCGCTGTGCGCTCTGCCAGCCACACCCGTCAGTCATTCCTCCCTCCATGAACGCAATTGTGTTTGCTCTGGACCGCCGCTTACCCCCGAGAGTCCGCACGGTCCAGACTGTAGACGCGTGTCCGAGTGGGTACATGTCGACTTGCCGGGGCGCCGTTGTGGCGCACCGCCCCATTCCTGCAGGAGCGTGTCACAGGGACAGGCCTGAGTGTGGGCCTCTGCCCAGGCCCCCCACCCTCTCCTCCCGCACGGCCCCTTCGCTCCGCAGTGCACCTGCCCACAAGGCTACGCCGGGACCCTCTGCGACGAGGGCCTCTGTGCCCAGGGGTTCCCCTGCGCGAACAACGGCGTCTGCGAGGCCAACACGTGCGTCTGTCAGTGGCCGTTCCAGGGCCCGTACTGCAACGTGCGGGCGCAGCCGTGCGCCCCAAGCCCCTGCCTGAACGGGGCCCAGTGCCAGGTTCCTCTGCCTGCCCCGTGTGTTATGTCCACGCAATGGCGTGGGTACTGACACGGATTGCCTCTACCCCCCTGCCGTCATATCACCCAATCAGGCTAGCTAATACTTCAGGAGACCCCCCCCCCCCCCCGGGTGGCCAAAGGCAAACAACCTAATGCCGAGGCCTTGTGCCAACCCCCCCCCCCCCCCCCGGCTGGGTGGGCCAGAGGCCAAAAAAAGTTCATACCTAAAATCGGCCCCAAATTTCCGGCCCCGTTGATAAATTTCATTTTTTGCCCGAGGATAATTTTTCTGATGTGGGTGGGTGGGTGAGTCGGCTGGCCAGGGCCCCAACCCCCCCCCCCCCCCCGCTCTCCGGGGTCCTTAAGCAATAGCCTGCACCCAATAGCTGCACAACCCACCCACCCAGGGGGGGGGGATTTCGTGGAGGAATAATTTCGTTCGACAATTTCGTCTTTGAGGAAGGTGGCGAAATTTTCCCCTGGCGACATTTACGGGGTGTCGGCAGTGTAGTGCCGGGGCACCACGCTTTTTGATGTCCTTGAGCTATCCGTCTCTTGCAATGGTGCGTGAAGTCTGCGGGCCCCGCAACTGTGAGTGCTGGTGCAGGAGTATGCGCAATGCATGGCCGTCTACGATGCTACATTTCTGAAGGCCAGAGGAATTAATTAGGCACGGTTGGCACCATTGGCTTGCAATGTTAGGTTGTGCGTGAGGTAGTTGGAGCTTGGGGGTTCCCAAATTCTGATGCAGTTGTCTTCTTGTGCCTTTGCCAACCAAGGGTGGCGAAATCCCCCCCACCCTATTTTCCCCGGCGAAACAATCGCCGTACAACCCCCCCCCCCCCCCCGTCCATGCGTGGAGGATGCCCTCCTCAAAAGATGAAAGTAAGTACACCTGGAACCACCAACTGGCACATCCACTCAGCCTTTATGGCACAAGCCCCTGTGTCGTCGTTGGTGCATCATCTCTGCAATACAGTGGGTGTGGGGCTTGATGGGGATGTTGCCGGCAGTGACACCGCAAGGCACATGGAGATGCTGCTGTGAGCAGTGATGCGGGCGGGGATGAATGGCCTCTCTGGAATGGGGAAGGAGAATGGCAAAACTGCGGGCAGGGCTGCGTGGATCCTTTGCATTGTGTAAGATCCTCGCGCCCCCTCCATCCTCTTGCCTCTATTGGAGTCCGCAACATGTGCACCGACATGCACGTTGTACAGGCCCTACTCACAGGGTCTACAGACTGCACGCGGGTCGACGTGTGTGTGCGCACTTTCTGCACACCATTCACAGTGTCTCCAACCCGTGTGCAGTGTTCTACATGCTGTATGTTGTGCCTACAGACTGTGGGCATGGTGTACAAGTGTTGCTGGGGGCAGGATATGCCTCCACCAGCGGTCCAAGAGAAGGCCAATACGGGGGAGAGGCAGTGCGATGATGCTGAAGCCGGGGCCGGGCTGTGCAGGCACCACGGGGTTGGTCGCGTGGCCAGAGTGTCGCATCTCCTCCTCCTCCTCCTCCTCCTCCTCCCTCTCCTCCTGTTGCACGGTGTCTGGGTACACAGGCCTATGCAACGCTTTTTTTTTTGAATGTGGCCGCCCCCCACCCTCCTGAACACAGTGACCCCTCCAGAGGGGCCTGTGAACATTTACCCTCGTGTACGGGAATGCGCAGCAATGCAGTGCCAGTGAACCAGCATCCGAGACCTCAACCTGGAACAGTCACCCCCGGCACCGCGTCAAGACTACGGTCTACCATGTGCCCTCATCCTCCAGAGGCCACGAGCACTCCTCCACGGATTCCCGTTGCCTGTGGGCGGGTTTTCCGTGTACCCAAGGAGCCAGATGACAACACTGAAAACCCGTTTTACGCGGTTACGCGTCAACGAGGACACGGTAACATCGCGCAGTGGTGAGTTCTATGACTGCTCGTTGTTGTGTGTCTGGTCTCTCCGGTGGCCCCCACCGAGGCCGCAGTCGCTTCAGGGGTGTCCCTGTCACGCCCCCCACCCCCGCTGCAACTGCCCGAGCCCGTGGACGGGGGCGTACTGTGAGCTGAGGCAGGAATGGACCGGCAAGTCGCACCCGTTCGCTTTGCTGGTGGACCAACCGGTGGACAGCGTGTCGGTTGCCGCCTTCACTTCGTCGATGGCCACCATTCTGGGCCTCTACCAGAGCCAAGTCCACGTGGTGAGCATCATTGCGCAGGTGGGGCCCTCGCCCCCAGCCTTGCCGCTGCTCCCCAGGGCTCTGTTCGAACGGGACCACAGCCCCCTCCCCCCCCTCCCCCACAAGTGGACATACCGGGGCCCAAAGGCCGCCCTTGGGGAGGGTCCCCCCACCGCCGGTATGGGGGTGTCTGCCCGGACGCACGTGGCCAATGGCGAGGGCCGTTGCCCTCCTCCGTGTGGGCCCGACACGGAGCAGTGGAACAGGGACAGTCTGGGGGCTATGTTGGCACAATCTCCCGAAAGAAAGGAAGGGGGAGTGCGGGGAAGTGAGGGCAGGCCAGACCGGGAGATCAAGGGCACATTCAGTTTTGTTTGTTCACACACACCCGTAGCGCATGCGGCGGCTTGTGAAGCCCTTGGACACCCCGTCGAGACCGCCCTCGGGGCCCAAGCACCGCAGCAAGCACTTGGACGTTTGGGGATGTGGAGCATATGCTGCGTGTCACTAGATGGACAGCAAAGGATGCAACTCAATGCCCTTACAGGCTCTGGACCACACGGCTGCCTCCGGAGGGAGAGGGTTCAGGGAAACGGCAAGGGTAAGTGGCGAGAGGCCAATAGGCTCCACGAGGGGGGGGGGGGGGGGGCAGGGGCTTCTGAATGACTTCGTGACTGACTAACTGATTGACTGACTGTGCTCCCTCCCTCGCCAAGGTGCCTTGCCGATAGGCAACAGAATTTGGGCCATTTTTTTTCACAGCCACACTCTTGGGTCCCAGGCCGACCCCCCCCCCCCCCCCCGCAGGTATCCGCCTGCCCTCTGTGCATGTCATGCGTCTGCTGTGCCATGCCCCCCGCACCCCCTGTGCCTGTGCCTGTGCCTGTGCTTGTGCCTCCCCCCCCCCCCCGCCACGCCCCGGTGCGGGACTGCGCCTGTGCGTCTGACGCACAGGGGCAGGGGGCAGGGGCAGGGCATGGGGCAGGGGCTGGGAATGAGGCTGGTGCACCCCTGATCCAGCCCCTGCCCCTGTGCCTTTGCCTTGTTCCTCTGCCCGTCCCTGTGCCTGCAACAGGGCATGTCGGGTTTTCACTTCCGGGGGGGGGGGGGGGGTCAATAGAGCCCCCCAAAAGGGGGGGGGGGGTTCGGGAAAAGGGCTCAATTGACAGGCACCATTAATCAGTCATTATGAAGTCTGGCGCCAAAGGCGCCGAAAATCACCTCGCAGAGGTTGTTAGATCAAAGCCAGGCAGGCGTATATAGGGGAAAACGCCACATACCCCCCCATTTTGGCCTTTTTGGGGCTATTCGCGTACCCCTACCCCAAGGGGTTGAATTGTTAGTTTAACCCCTTGTAAAATCATTATTTTGTCCAATAAACGCATCCCCCAATGAGTTTTTTGGTCCGGACCCCCCCAGACCCCCCCCACTTGAAACCCACTTTTTTGAGGTTTTTAGGGAGGGGTGGGGGGGGGGGGGTGGGGGGGGGTGGGGGGGGGTGTCAAAAATGTCGAAAAAATGACCCCCCCCTTTTTTTTTGGGTCGAAAATCATGAATCTTTTGGTTTTTTTCGATTTTGAGCCGAAAAGGTGTTTCCGGGTCCCGACTCCATAGGGTTTGTATGGGGCAGAGTGGGACGAGCGCTTATGCAGTTTATGCACTTTTCAGCCATTTTTGCTATATTGGCGGTTTTGGCGACCTCGGTGACCCTGTGGTACCCACTCTGAGGGGTGTGAGTGGGGATGTTGTGACAGGTATATTATTGTCTCTTTATACTAGGATATGGAAGGACATTTTTTGCAGTCACTAGCCCTGCCGAGGGCCGGTCCATGCCGGTGCCAAAGACGCGAAATGGCTGTTTCCACCAATAATGGCCTAGTGAATGGGCCGGTACACAACCTGCTCATGCAATTTTTCACCCTGGGCAGCTCAAAAATGGAAGTTTTTGAAACTTGTTTTTTTGATATTGTGACCACCTAAAATGACCATCCAAGGTATGTAAAAAATGTCTTAGGCCGTATTTACGTGTTTTTCACCCTATTTGGGTATTAGGTCTAGGGGGGGGGTGTTCCCAAGGGATTGGCACACAACCTGCTTATGCAGTTTTTCACCGTGGAGAGCTCAAAAATCGAAGTTTTTGAAACTTTTTTTTTGACATTCTGACCACCTAAAATGACCATCCAAGGTATGTAAAGCATGTTTTAGGCCGGATTTACGTGTTTTTCACTTGATTTGGGTATTAGGTCCGGGGGGGGGGGGGGGGTGTTCCCAAGGGATTGGTACACAAATTGCTTATGCAGTTTTTCACCCTGGAGAGCTCAAAAATCGAACTTTTTGAAACTTGTTGTTTTGACATTCTGACCACCTAAAATGACCTTCCAAGGTATGTAAAGCATGTTTTAGGCAGGATTTACGTGTTTTTCACCTGATTTGGGTATTAGGTCCGGGGGGGGGGGTCTCCCAAGGATTGGTACACAACCTACTTATGCTTGCATCCCCATTACCACTACTCCCCTCTTTCATGTTTGCCATCCTCTTGTTCATTTTGCAGGCAACGGCCGGGCACCTCTCTGCATATAGGGGTGGGTGGGGTCTTAGGTCACCCACCAGGGGCACTTACGCATTGTGGGAACCGGCTTGGGTCTCTGTTGTGTGAACCGCCTTGGATCTCCATTGTGTAATGTGTTTTGGGAACCGGTTCGGATCTCCGTTGTGGGAATCAGCTTGGATCTCCATGGTGTGAACCAGCTTGGATCTCTGTTGTGTGAACCACCTTGGATCTCCATTGTGTGAACCATCTGGAATCCCTGTTGTGTGAACCAGCTTGGATCTCCGTTGTGTGAACCAGCTTGGATCTCCATTGTGGACCCTCCAGGCAATGACCGGGCACCTCTCTGCACGAACGACGGCAAGGCGGGGCCTTCAGGGTACGTCGGAAAGACCGCCACAGAAACCCCTCTATCCTTCGTTCTCCAAGTACATTTCGCTTTGAGTAATCTACTCTCGCAGAGGTTGTTAGATCAAAGCCAGGCAGGCGTATATAGGGGAAAACGCCACATACCCCCCCATTTTGGCCTTTTTGGGGCTATTCGCGTACCCTACCCCAAGGGGTTGAATTGTTAGTCTAACAACCCCTTGTAAAATCATTATTTTGTCCAATAAACGCATCCCCCAATGAGTTTTTGGTCCGGACCCTCCCAGACCCCCCCCACTTGAAACCCACTTTTTTGAGGTTTTTAGGGAGGGGTGGGGGGGGGGTGGGGGGGGGGTGTCAAAAATGTCGAAAAAATGACCCCCCCCTTTTTTTTGGGGTCGAAAATCATGAATCTTTTGGTTTTTTTCGATTTTGAGCCGAAAAGGTGTTTCCGGGTCCCGACTCCATAGGGTTTGTATGGGGCGGAGTGGGACGAGCGCTTATGCAGTTTATGCACTTTTCAGCCATTTTTGGTATGTTGGGGGTTTTGGCGACCTCGGTGACCCTGTGGTACCCACTTTGAGGGGTGTGAGTGGGGATGTTGTGACAATATATGGCTACTAGGATATGGAAGGACGTTTTTTGCAGTCTCTAGCCTTGCTTAGGGCCGTTCACAACCCGTGCCAAAGACGCGAAATGACTGTTTTCACCAATAATGGCCTAGTGAATGGGCTGGTACACAACCTGCTTATGCAGTTTTCACCTTGGGCAGCTCAAAAATCGAAGTTTTCGAACCTTGTTTTTTTGACATTGTGACCACCTAAAATGACCATCCAAACTATGTAAAGCATGGTTTAGGCCGTATTTACGTGTTTCTCACCCTATTTGGGTATCAAGTCCGGGGGGGGGGGGGGGGGGCGGGCTCCTAGGGGATTGGTACACAACCTGCTTATGCGGTTTTTCACGCTGGGCAGCTAAAAATTAAAGTTTGCGAAACTTGTTTTTTTGATATTGTGACCACCCAAAATGACCATCCAAGGTATGTAAAGCCTGTTTTAGGCCGTGTTTACGTGTTTTTCACCCTATTTGGGTATTAGGTTCGGGGGGGGGGGGGGCTCCCAAGGGATTGGTACACAACCTGCTTATGCAGTTTTTCACCCCGGACAGCTCAAAAATCGAAGTTTTGGAACCTTGTGTTTTTGACATTGTGACCACCCAAAATGACCGTCCAAGCTATGTAAAGCATGTTCTAGGCCGTATTTACGTGTTTCTCACCCTATTTGGGTATCAAGTCCGGGGGGGGGGGGGGGGCGGGGGGGCTCCTCGGGGATTGGTACACAACCTGCTTATGCAGTTTTTCCCCCTGGGCAGCCCAAAAATCGAAGTTTTCGAAACTTGTTTTTTTGATATTGTGACCACTTAAGATGACCATCCAAGGTATGTAAAGCATGTTTCAGGCCAAATGTACATGTTTTTCACCCTATTTGGGTATTAGGTCCGGGGGGGGGGGGGGGGGGGGGGGCTCCCAAGGGATTTGTACACAACCTGCTTATGCAGTTTTTTACCGTAGGCTGCTCAAAAATCGAAGTTTTGAAACTTGTTTCTTTGATACCATGATCACCTAAAATGATCATCCAAGGTATGTAAAGCATGTTTTAGCCCGTATTTATGTAGTTTCCACCCTATTTTGGGTGTGTGTTGCTCGGGGTAGATTCTCTGCGAGGTGGACTTGCCGAAGGCAATAGAATTTTCGAACACTAAAATCGGTCGATTTTTTTTTCACCAAATATATGGCAAATGATGACTTTTCTGAACCCCCTCGCCGCGCTGATTCCAAAAATCCCATTTTCTTTTTTTCCCGATTTTTGGGTCTGGGTCACCTCCAAGGCCTGGGGGTCAGACTCGGTAGGATTTTGGGGGTCCTGTCAATTGAGCCTTTTTTGGGGGAGGGGGGGGTCCGGCCGGAGGGCTCTATCGACCCCCCCCCCCCCCCCCCGGAAATGAAAACCCGGCTTCCCCAGTGGTCCTAGCTGTGCCTGTCCCCTGCCTAAGACGAGGCCCCTGCGGTTGGCGGGTGCGGTTGCGTTGTGGTGTCGACAGCCGATCTAGTCGTTGCGGTTCGGCTGAGGGCAAATACAGTGATGGTCCACATAGTGATGGTCTGCATACTATTTCTGGGAACCCATCTCAGCAGCGTGTCTCCCCCAATGCTTGCCATCGTGTTTGCCGACAGCTGACCCCTCGCAGCCTCATTGTCTCAGCACAACGCACCCGTTTCAGCATCGCATGTCCCCACAACCTCCTCCCAGCACCCACTCATCTCAACGTCATATGCTGGTGGCCCTGCCCACAACAACACGGTGCCGGGGGAGCCTGTCCTCCGCAACCGCATCCCAACGGTGTGGGATGCAGCGGTCGATGGGCCACGTGCCTCCTCTGGACGTGTCTGCCAGCACAACGGCGTCTCGTCCCTTTGCCCTGCCCTGCGCTCATCCCCAGCCCCATGCTGGCTATCCTGCTCCTGCTCATGCCAGTGCCCCTGGGCCTACACCAGAAGATGAGGAGGGGAAGAGAGGAGGGAACCCCCCCCCCCCTGGACCAGGCTTTGTTTACAAGGAATTGATACGGAAGGGGGGGGGGGCTGGGTGGGTCCCACAAAGGGCCGCTTATTCAAACTTGATTTCCCTCACCAAATCTTGGGTCAAGATTTTCTTTGGGTGCGTGGGTCTCAGAGCCAAAAGCCCCCCCCCCCGCCCTCTTATAAGCAAAGCCTGGCCTGGACCCCCCCCTCCCCCCAACCAAAGGGACCATCGTGGGAAAAAACGAAATTTACTGTTGGGAACATCTGATTGGGCCATTTTTGGTACACCAACATTTCGGTCCCACACCCCCCCCTCCCCCCACCCCCTCTTCTAATACTTCCCTGGCCCACCCCCCTGCCCCTTCCCGGCCCATGCCCCATGCCTCAGGACCACAACAACGCGGCGGCGTGGGTGCACGTCCTTCTGCACCGCCTCCCGACGGCGTTGGACGCAGCGGGGTGGACTGGCCAAGTGCAGGCGGCCCTGGAGGTGCCCGCCAACGAGGCCCTACTGAACATCGCCAACGTGCCCGGGCAGGCCAATGCGCGGGTGTACGACCAGGACCCGGTGGTTGCGCCGCTCTCGCCCTCGTGTGCCTTGGACGCGGTATGCGGGGGCCGTTCTTGGGGAGGGAGGTCCAGCACTTTCCTGCTGCCTCAATGCCCCAACGGCCCAATACATACCGGAGGGGGGGGGGTTACACAGGGTAGACTTTCTGCAACTCAAATTCTGTACGACACTTTTGCGCACAATTTGTTCGGTGTTTTTAAGGATTTGCACAGGTATACGTTAGGCTTTGCCTTTGCCCACTTGTACCACACCACAGGATTTGGTGAATGATGATTATTTTCCCATAGAAGTCGCAGAGGTGATGAAGCACATACCGGTCTCTGCATGCTCCTTGTGCTGATCCACATGTGGCCGCTTTTCTGCAGGTCATTATGTTGAGCAGTGTGTTGGGTGTTTTCGGGATTGGACGTCCTCCTTCACCTGTATCTTCCCTTTTTGAGGCAGCCACCGTTGAGCACACACGGTCCGGGGGTACACGTTGATCTGCCGCCGCCATGTCGAACTACCGGGGGGGGGGGGGGGGGGTCCATGTCTATGAAAATATGAATCTACAACTTCTGGCACAACAAATCTGTGCCAGTTCGTAAAAATGAGCGAACAAATTATGTAAAAATTGCTTTTGAGAAACAGTGGCCCAATCGCCGTTCTCTTGATCGCAGAAAGGTGCCTACAGTCTGTGATTCGGGCACTGACGCGCATCCGTCTTGTGCGCTGATCGTGCGTGCCATGGCACTCTGGTATGAAGAGGGGCTGCCGCATGTGTGGGGCCCGTAGTTGTGATGAGCGGGGGGGCTCAGTGCCTCCGATGAGGGGAGGGGGTGCGTCTCCCTGAGGCCCCGGTTGTCCCAGGGCGAGGACCAGGGGCCCTCTTACTGTGCCTCCAAAGCACTTGGTGACCAGGCCTGTGCTTGATTTTTTTTGGAAAGCCCCCCCCCCCCCCCCGGACCAAAGTGACCATCGTGTAAAAAAAAACGAAATTCTATTGCCTTCGGCAAGTCCACCTCGCAGAGAATCCACCCCAAGCAACACACACCCAAAATAGGGTAAAAACTACATAAATACGGGCTAAAACATGCTTTACATATCTTGCATGGCGATTCTAGCTCATCACAATATCAAAAAAATAAGTTTCGGAAACTTCGATTGTTGAGCTGTATAGGGTGAAAAACACACAAACACTGCCTAAAACGTGCTTTACATAGCTTGGTTGGTCATTGTGAGTGGTCACATTGTAAAAAAATAAGTTTCGAAGACGTCGATTTTTGTACAGGGTGAAAAACTGCAGAAGCGGGTTGTGTACCACTCCATTGGGTGGACCCCCCCCCCCCCACATCCAATCCCCAAATAGGGTGAAAAACACCGAAATACTGCCTAAAATATGCTTTACATACCTTGCATGGTCATTTTAGGTGATCACGGTATCAAAAAAATAAGTTTCGAAAACTTCCATTTTTGAGCTGTCCAAGGTGAAAAACTGCAGAAGCGGGTTGTGTACCACTCCTGTGAACCCCCCCCCCCCCCCCAACCAATCCCCAAATAGGGTGAAAAGCACATAAATACGGCTTAAAACACTCTTTACATACCTTGGATGGTCATTTTAGGTGATCACGGTATCAAAAAAATAAGTTTCGGAAATTTCGATTTTGGAGCTGTATAGACTGAAAAACTGCGTAAGCAGCTTGTGCGCCGGCCCATTCACTCATGAGCCATTATTGGTGGAAACAGGCTGAAAAACTACAGCGCTCGTCCCACTCCGCCCCATACAAACCCCATGGAGTCGGGACCAGAAACACTTTTTCGGCTCAAAATCGAAAAAAACCAAAAGATTCATGATTTTCGACCCAAAAAAGGGGGTCATTTTTGACCCCCCCCCCCCCACACCTCCCTCAAAACCTCAAAAAAGTTGGTTTCGAGTTTGGGGGGGGTCTGGGGGGTCCGGACCAAAAACTCATTGGGGGATGCGTTTATTGGACAAAACAATGATTTTACAAGGGGTTAAACTAACAATTCAACCCCTTGGGGTAGGGTACGTGAATAGGCTCAAAAAGGCCCAAAATGGGGGGGGTATGTGGCGTTTTCCCCTATATACGCCTGCCTGGCTTTGATCTAACAACCTCTGCGAGGTGGTTTACTGTTGGGAAAATCTGGTCGGGCCATTTTTGGTATACAAACTTTTGGGTCCCAGACCCCCCCCCCCCCTCAGCACCCTTGTGCCAACCCCCCCCCCCCCCTTCAGCACCCCCCTTTATGCACAGCCCTGTCAGTGACCCCCCCCCCCCCCCCGCCCATTTCCCTCATCACGTGCCTGAACCCCCCCCCCCCGCCCTGGGGCAGGGTAACCTCCCCTGTGCATGGGCCCACGCCGCTCACGTTTGGCGGGCTTCCCACTGCCTATGGCCCTCAAATACCCCCGTCCTAAACCCCCCACCACCTGAAACGAGGCCCCACTGGTACGCCCGTGCGCCCCTGTGGCATCCAGCCCCAAGCCAAAGTGTCACGGGCCGTACTGGACGCGGCCCATGCGCTGTACTGCCCGGCATCGACCTGAACCCCCGTCCGATACCCAAAGCGGTGGCAACTCCTGAAGAGGGGGGCGCCGGGGGACTGTGACCCAGTGTGGCACAGTGCCGCACAGGGGGTGGTGTGTGTGTGTGTGTGTGTGTGTGTATGTGTGGACGCACATTGCACTCCTGTGTTCCCTGTCACATCAGAAAGGCGCCTAGCCTTCAAACAACCATGACTGCTTTGTTTTGATTGGCCTGACGAGCTGTTAAAGACCAGTGCCCTGCCCTGCCTGCCTGTCGATTCACAGTGGGTTTGTGCTCGGTTTCTTGGTCACCTCACCCCGTGTGTGTCTGTGTGTGTGTGTGCGGAGGAGTCAGTGAGGAGGGAGACGTGCACATCCACCGCCTCTGCGGCTCCTGCTCAGGCTGACGTCTACTTCTGTGCAATTCCCACGGTCCAAAGCCCACTGGCAACGTGCCTTCAGTCGGGCCCGACTCACGCCAATTGCGATGTCAAGAATTGCCAGGGATTGAATTTGGAGGTGTGCATCTGAGGTAGGCCAAAGAGGCCCTCGCCCCCCGCCGTTCCGTCCCGTCCCCGTAAGTTGCCCACATCTGGAGGTCAGGGGGCTGAGCTCCTCAAGTTGCCCTTAGAAGCTCAAACACAGAGCTCAAACACAGACCAAGAAGTGCTACTGGTAGGGACCATAGCAATGGGAGCCGGAGTGCCCGAGTCTCCGGGAGGTATCCCCCGCAAGCCTGCACCTCCATCCATCCATCCATCGCCCCGCATGCCCCCATCCAAGTCAGCTCCTTTTGTCTTCACTGGGCTGCTCCTGAGGCTTGCAACTGAGCTCGTGCGGTGCCTCGCAGGGGGCGTAGCCATCGGGAGGAGGCGTGCCTCGAAAATGGAGGGGCGAGGGCAGGCTTGGGGGGCGGGGCCTGGGTTGCTGGTCTCGGGCATGCGTGTGTGTGAGCGTGGGGAGGGGGGGGGCGTGGGGGGCATGACCGGGTCCACGGCACAGCCGTGCGAGTTGAAATGGGGAGGGTAGTACCTGTGACCAATGAGGTGCACAGGATGCCTTGACCGGCCGCGCCACCTGGATACACAGAGGCCAGGGAGCACGCGAACAAGGGATGTGGCGATATCACTGAGGTCTGGGGTTGCTCGTTGCCATGGCCTCCGTCGCTGTGTTGTCTAAATCCTCGAAGGTATCCTCCAGCACCTCTTCCCAATCATGTGCTGCCCCTGTGCATTGTGGCGTTGCATCATCACAACAGAATGTGGCCCCGAGTGAATGTGCCGCTGCGCCCTTTGCACAAAGTGTGGCACTGGTGGCGGTCTGGGTGTGGAGTGCAGCATGAGGACATGATTGGAACTTGCATCAGCACCAAGCTGAGGGCACCATTCCCCCATCTGCATGGGCAGGCAGTGCACCTGGGCACTGGACGGGCTTGACGGGCGTCTCTTTGCAAGTAAGAGATCTGCGGCATATGCCAGGAGCATGCCAAGGATTCACAATTGCGGGGTTCGAGTCAAGCTAAGGGGATTATCGACCTTAAGGTGCCACAATCCGGACGCCATGACTTTTTTGGGCGGCACGGGTGCCAATACTAGTCTAAGGGGCCACAATCCGGACGCCATGACTTTTCCGGGTAGTATGGGAGCCAATACTAGGCTAAGGGGCCACAATTCGGGCGCCAGGACTTTTCTGGGTAGTATGGGAGCCAATACTAGGCTAAGGGGCCAAAATTCGGACGCGAAGACTTTTTTGAGTAGTATGGGAGCCAATAAAGTCGTCGCGGACATTGTGCACGGCCGCTTGCACGTCGGAAGCTTTTGTTACCTTGACAGCTCGCTCCTGTTGCTGCACACTCCACTATCCTGAAGGAGGACATGTAGAGCACCCCTCGGTGCCCCTAGGTGCATCTTGATACTCGGAGCCCGGAAGTCTTTGATGGTGGTGCACTACGCTGTGGTGGGTTCCGCAGATGTTGGCTTTTGTACTCCTCTTGGCGCGCCGCCTGACTGCTGACTTCTTCATGCAACTAACTGCCCAATGGTTCTGGGACAGAGCCCCAGGGACAATTTCTGGGTCTCCTGTGTGCACACCCCCTCAGATGCAGCAGTCTCTGTCCATCAGGCAGTGCGTTTCAATGGAGGTCAGTGTAACGTCAGAGCCAGCTTGCAAAACTGGTTGTGATTGGCTACATTCTTCGGCGTTTGGCACCAGGTTATTGTTTCAGGAGAACCCCAGGGTCAGAGGCCAAAAAAAATTTGTGTATGTAAAATCGGCCTCAGATTTCAGGCCCCTTTGATAATTTCATTTTTTGCCTGAGGAAATTTCTGATTTGGGTGGGGGGGGGTCGGCCGGGGCTGGCCAGAGCCCCAAAAGTCCTTAAGCTAAAGCCTGGTCGGGGCGTCCCAGTAGAGCCACGCAAAGATCGTGTCGCTGCTGTTGGTGTGCTGGTACTGCTGCTGCTGCTGCTGCTGCTGCTGACGAGGGTGCTGAAAGCCCAGTAGTGGCAGCAACAGCTTGTGGCTTCTGGGATGTGGCCTGCGGCTGCTCGCCGCCTGCTGCCTGTTGGCTGCTGTTCATTGACTGCAAACCCTCCGTCACCATTGTGCTCTGCCCTGCCAACACCGCAGTATTCTGGTGGGCATGCACCCTAACCCTGACCCCTGTCTTATCCCTCGCCCCAAGTGTCCCCCTGACACGACTCCTTCCCTTTCAGGAGGCACAGTGTATTAGAGCCGACCTTCTTCGAGCGGGTGGATACTGAAGGCCCAGTGCACCCCAGTGGCAACGATCGGGCAGTGCGACTACTGCGGTGCAGCAGCCACCCTATTGTCCTGTCCCTGCGCGCACCACACCGTCTGAGTGCATGTGTGCGCAGGTGCCATGTTAATCTATACACATGGGCTGCCATGGCCACTGACAGGAACCAAATTGGGTGGGTCTATCTGGTGCTGCGCTGCGCTGTGAGTTTTTATGTGCACCCATTCTCACCAAATGATGACCCAGCCCGCGCCAAGGCTACCCGCGGGTCATTGGTTTCGCTCAGAAATTCTGGCCAGTGGTACTTGGGATCCCGCGTTGGTTGGGCGTGCATGACCACACAGATCAACCACATTGTTGAGATGAAGCAGCGTGGGAGTGGGGGGGGGGGGGCGCTGGATGACCCATCGTCAAGATCACGCAGACCACAAAGGTCATTTTGACCGCCGGTCATCCAGAGCATTTACGTCACAAACACCACACACATAACACAGGTCCTTCGCATCATTGAGTCCTCGGGGGACACAAGCGAATACCCGCCAAAATCCCAAATCTCATGTACAGCTCTGCCGCCGTTGCGCTTTTCCCAGCGGTGTGTCGCAACCTTCTGAATGTTGCACGTCATGCCCTGCACCACGTACCATTGTGCCATGCAAAGCCCTGTAGCCATGTCAATTGTTGTTGCACACCACTGTGTAATCCAAAACCCTGTTGCCATCGCAATGTTTCATGCAGACCCCTGCCAGCGCCCCAACTCATGCAAAGTCCTCTGCTGTCCATGGACCGGGAGTGCAACCCCCCCCCCCCCCCCCGCTGTACAGGAATTCCGGATTCCCCGTTTTGCCCCTTACAGTGCCCCTACAGTAGGTCCTGGGAACCATGACGCAGAAATAGGCCATGTTAAGCACCCGGTTGTCTCTCTTTCCTGCCTTCCCGTGTGCTCTTGACCAGACCATGCGTTGCAAAGTATGCCACTCCAAGACTGCCGAAACTGTTGATTCTTTTGTCTTTGGGTGAGGGGCATCGTTGTACCCTTCGACAGAAGCATCCCAACTGTGCACAGATTGGGCTATTTGTGAACTGTGTGTGCGCCAAGCCCGCCCAAACCTTTTTTTGGTTCCGCGTCCGTTCCCATCCCAGGGACCATATTAATTTGGGACCTAATTTGATTCGGTACAAATGTAGTGCGGTCACATAAGACAGGGGTTTGGGGACAAGTTTGCCAGTTACATAGAGTCGTGGACACATTTGTTGACAGTGTTTGCCCACTTGAACCCACAGAGCTCTGAGCTTGGGGATATTTGTGCATTATATTCCCCTTTCTTGCACCAGGTCACCATGCAATCCTCTCTTTTTGAACCTGGGCATCTCCGGCCTTGTCCAAGCTACAGTAGGCATAGGGACCGTATTAATTTGGGACTTTTGCGTAGCTTTTACAAGAGGGTGGGGGGGGGGGGGTACTGCTACTACTGCTGCTGCTAGCACAATGAGTTCTCCCACTACCACCACTACGGTTGCTGTGGGTAGTACTGCAAGTGCTGTGCCATGCAAACCAGGGAAGCCTGAGCACCGCAGGAGACGGCTGACCGCAGGAGCATGTCTCACGGTTCCCTCCTCCCACCAGGGCTGAGGGGCTGAGGATTTTTTTTTAACCAAAAACGGTCCACCCCATACAGTGGCCTGTGCAGTGGAAAAATTTGCCCCGTACAGGGGGAGGGTTGGGAGTGGGCTGCACGACCCAGATCACCCAGATCATCCCGATCATTCACAGACCAGTGGACCACACACACACACACACACACCCAGCATGTGGTGGCGACCGGGTTGTCCCACGACGAGCACCTATGGTACGCCCAAGGTGTGTTATCCGTAGTGGGAAGTCCGGAACTGCCCCCGCTTTGTAAATACTTGGTATCCTTAGTTCCGACGAACTGCTCCCTTGGGGAGCAGGGTGGTTCCTTTGCTTGTGTACTTAATTTTCTCATGGGTAGGCCAAGAGGTGGCCAGTGTTTCAGGCAATCCACTGAAGTGTTGGGCAACCTTCCTTCTGAGCATTGTATACTTTTTGGGTTCCATTCTTTTGAAGAAAGCATAGCTGAACTAGAGGCGCTGAGACGGTTCGCTGTGGCTGAAGCCAATAGAAGAAGATTCGTTGCTTCAGTTGAAGATTGAAACTTTGCAAAATCCAAAGGTTGAGCGCCACATCTGAAGGATCTTCAGGATAGATTGGACAATGTTTTGCAATCTTTAGGTATGTCCATCGCACCACGCTTCTGCTGCCTGTTACCCTTGTCGGTAGCCAATGGGGCTCGCTTGCCTCCACCTTGCTGGGCTACGGTGCCGGGTTCGAAGCGTCGGCCTTCCGATCGCACAACGGCACAACTGTTCGAAATGGCCCACACAGTCTCAGCACCACACGGCAAACTGCCCTCCACGTCTTTGTGTTGCCCCATCCCTCCCACCAACCGCTGTCCAGCAGGTCTGGACCCCAGAATGATCCACAACGGCCACGCCTTCGCACACTGTCCACGCAGGGAATGCTGGCAGCCCATGCACATCCACCGCCGGAATGTGCAGTGCCCCAGCCCTTTGCATTGTCCTGACCCCCTCGGACCCACCAGCACAACAGCAACGCATGTCCAAAGCACAGCTCCCCACCGCCGATGTCTCATGCCTCGCCTTCTCTCTTCGCTCTTCGCATTTCGAACCTTTGGCCGGAATGGCGTGGGGGGCGCCTGCCGTCGCGCTGTTCGGGGCACCGGGGACTTGCTTCAGAAATTCTTTGTATCAACGTTAGTCCCTGGTCTTTCCATGACCATAGCCTTTTCCTACTGCTCATTGAACCGCGTCCACAAACTCCTTTCATTTTTTGTATTTGCCCTTTTGTTTTTGTTTGTTGCAAAAGTTATGCTTTTGGCACAGGACATCACAACACTTCGCACTTGGAGCAGATGATGCTTGGTACTTACAGCGCCCTCCGCTCCGTGCCCACCAGACTTTTCAGCTGATTGCCACAACTGCGTCGGCACCACGTATTTGACCTCCTTTCTTGCCTCTGACTTTTTCATGTCACCCCCCCCCCCCCCCCACCCTCCCCCGTGCCTATGTCAGGCCTGGGAGGGCTGCAGCGCAATGGATCCGTCCAACCGTCGTTTTCTGACCGCAGCTTTTGTGGTCCAGGATGCAAGCCGGCGTATCTGTGATCCGCCTGCAGTTCGCAAGATGGACAGGGTCGTGCCTGTGAACAGCAGCTGTTTCACTGGCATGCCCAGGAGCAACTCAACTGAGTCCCCATTGCTCACTGGCCCGGAATCTGGCGAATGATGTTCATTGGGGAATCGGCCCATGGCCATCCATCTGAAAGGACATTCTTAAGCTCCAAACTCAGGCCGTGGGCGTGATTTTCCCCAGGCGTCCCCGTTGTTCTGACAAGGGCCTTGTTCTCGCAAGTATGTGGGCGTCGGGGGGGTGGGTCGTTTCCGGCCAGACATCACGTACATGAAAAGCTCTTGGTATTGCAGCGGCTGTGTGGGATCTGCTGGGTTTTGTGCTGCGCCTGCTGTTGCCTGCCACATGTCCCGGCGCGGAGGTCATCATCCGCCCCCCCCCCCCCCCACCTCTTCTCCCCCGGCGTGTGGAATGACTGCCTTGCGCAATGACCAGCCCCTGGTCAACGGGCAACCTTTGTGACACTGATTTGTATCCGCGGGGCTGTCCAACACCCACCCGCTGGTCAAGTGGTGAAACACCGGTTGACCAGCGGGTCGAGGGGGTGAGCGGGGCTGCATGGAGCAGGCACTAAGTGCCTGTGTCTTCTCAGGGTCCACGGAAAGCAACGCCCTTTTTGGAGTAACAGGACAAGGACATGCCCATTTTGGCGCGCACTGGTGAGTAATGTCACAGGTCGAGCAATGAAAGCAGCTGAAAGCCCAGGAGCAGACGTCAGGTGAGAGCGGTACACAGCGTGTGGGGGCAGCACTTTGTAGCAGAACAACGCATCTCAGCGCAGCAGTTGAAGACAAATTACCAGCGGTACACAGCAGTGCACGACATTTTTGTTTCTTAAATTGATCGGCCCCCTTTAAGTGCCAGCCGCGTCCAGTGATGGGGTTGAATGGTACCACGCCAGCAGTGCAACACAGGGAACACTTTTTGCATGCAGTGGTACGCAGCCCTTCAGCACGGCAATGCACGGTGGTCACAAATACAACAAAAGACCAGCGGTGCGCAGCAGTGAATGCACCGCTATGAGCCCACGTCTTGTCCAGTGGCCCCTGTGCACCCTCCCTCCCCCCATCCCTGTGGGATTTCGGTTGCCTTCGCCTGTGGCCTTTCCTGCCATGGATTTGTGTATCAGTGCCGCTTAGCTGCACCGCATGTTCAGTCTGCTACCAGGACTGTGGGACCCGGTGCTGCAGGCACGCCGGCGTTTGTGCAACAAGAGACCCCTCACCCCCCCCCCCCCCCGCCCCTAACGATGGTAAATCGAGCATTGATTGTAGATCTGTCTGCCTGTGACAGGTGGATGTGTGGTATCTCATCTCGATTGTTCGTACCCCCCCCCCCCCTTTGTAATAGCTACGCCCTTGTAATAGCTACAGTAGGCGTAGGGACCGTATTAATTTGGTACCTAATTTTAATTCGGTACAAATGTAGTGCAGCCGCATAACACATGGGTTTGGTGACAAATTTGCCAGCTACATAGGGTCATGGACACATTTGTTGTGATTGTTTGCCCACTTGAACCCACATAGCTCTGATTTGGGGGATATTTGTGTACTATATCCCCCTTTCTTGCACCAGCTCACCATGCAATCTTCTCTTTTTCAACCTGGGCGTCCAGTGATTTTCACACGTTCCACCGGTGAGCGTGTGGATGCCACAATGAAGGGGCCATCGGAGAAGGGGGACCTGTTTGCGGTGTTGGGGTACATGAAGGGTGGGCAGGTGGTCACACACAGGCATCTTCAAGTGGTGAGCATGTGCAGTTGTTCCGCATGGTGTATGATCGCAAGAAGGGTTTCCAATCCGAACATTTGTAGGCTTCTCATGCTTCATAGCTTGTGAGAACATGGGTGTGAATCTGAATTTTCATGTCTCAAACACTTTCTTGTGTTTGCATGCCTTTGGGAACATGGGCGGAGGTTAAGGTGCACTCATACCATGCATTCTCTCACGTGTATGTCGGTAGTTGTATGTGTCGTGCGCAAGCTACGCCCTTGTAATAGCTACAGTAGGCGTAGGGACCGTATTAATTCCGTACTTTGGCGTAGCTATTACAAAGGGGGGGGGTACTTTATCCCTTCGAACACCAGAACTGATGCAGTGGAATGATGATTGCGCCCAAACGATGGAAAACCAATGGATGGGGTCATGTGGACCGGTCAGTCATGTCCGTGTCTGGGAGGTGATTGTCGCAGGTTTTGAGAGGGAGGGTTGAGAAGCACTCTGAATGAACGTGCCGTCACACGGTATTGTAGAATGCAACAACGAGGCAGACCGACTGGCATCAGTCGGCCTCCGTGCACAGCCACTGTATCGTTCGAGTCACACACCACACAAGGAAGCCATTGTGCCGCGCACACCTCCGGGTCCCACGCAAACGTGCCAAGACTGCATCGTGCACACCCTCCCCTTTTGGAGTCTCACAAAAATTTGGTGGCGTCGCCCAAGGCCATCTCCCTGAGCTCCACCAGGGCAGACACCATCTTGCGCTCTATGGACCTTGAAATTATGTCAGAACCTGACACGGAGCTGCTGGAGAGGAGGTGGACTCCGGAGGCTCCGATGGTTTCAGCACAGATGGAACTGATACACGCCTTCCCTTTGTTGTTCTACAGCACAGCTACTGTTTCCTACACGTTAACTCTGTCTATGAATGTCTCTTTCCTTCAGCTACTCATCACACATCACTGCCTCAGACGTGTATGAGACAGACAAGGAAGGGTGCTAGGTTACACTGCCCTCAACTATTTTGCACGGCGAACGTCACATGGGGCCAGACCGTCAACCTCGAAGGCCAGAGTGCTGAGGATGACTGGCAGTGCCACCTGTGCCTGTGAGGTGCACGTGACTTTGTCCTATACCAAGCATGGATAGCCCTTCTGTCTGTCAATATGCGGTGAAACTTCGTCATCCCCCCCCCTTTTGTCCAGCCCCCCCCCCCCCCCTGTCCATCCCCCCCAGGGGGGGGGGGGGCGTCACTTGGCCCATGAACAATAAGAAATCAACAGGAAATCTCAGGCGCTGAAGGTGCCGAAGAAAAATTGTAGTTGGGTATACTAGAATTCAGGTTACTGTTGTGTGGTGCCCCCCCCCCCCCCGGGGGTGGGGGGGAACCGTCGTCCCTGGCGGGGGGATGGACATGGGGGGGGGGGGGGTAGGGCACAACCCACTGTACACATAGTGGTTTGCAGCTTTATTGTAAAGAACGCACATTATTGGACTGAAGGCCTATGGCTGGGGAATTCAGTCCATGAGAACCAACCATTGCCCTCGCTCAGCCCTTCCACCTCAGACATAAGCAGGCAGGCATGGTCACCTGAGTCTGATGGTGACAATCGTGAGGTGCATCTTGCGCCTCTGCTGCGCTGAGAAGACGCAATGGAGGTGCTGCCAGACCTGGCACACGATGGCCATGCAGCCTTTGGAAGACTGCACCACTGGGGTACAGCCTCTGTGAACTGGGTCCCATCTGCACACCGCAGGTCGAGGCTTCGCAGGAAATTCACAGAACCCTCAACAGGCGGGCCTCTGACCAGGCCCGCACCCCCTGAACAGTAACTATCAGTTACGCCCCAAGCGCACCCTTCCAACTCCAACTGCAGCTGCAACGGTTTGGTAACTGCTGACCCCCCAACTCCCCAACCACTCTTCCAACCGTGGCCAATCGGGTTTACGGGTGCTTGCCCCAGTACCAGCATTCCTTTTAACAACTTGGCACCTCAAGGGGGGGGCGGTCCCGGGGTCCCCCCCACCTTTTGACCCCCCAGCCCCTTCAAAGGATTGGGCCAACAGTTTGCTTCGGCGCCTTCGGCGCAATCGATCCATGGCCGCTTCATGGGACACACGGCCATGGGGGCTGGAGGGAGGAGAGCTCGAGAACGACTGGCCCACAGTGCCACGCCCTTCACCATGCAACCGCAAGCCGTCCTGACCAACTTCGAACAGTCGTCCATAGGCTCTGTACATCACAGCTAACTCTACATGTAGTCTGGGTGCCAAGTCACTTGCAGCCTGCTGACCCTCTGTCCAGAGTGCAGTCCCTCCATTCCAGTCACATCAGCAAAGCTACCCGACAGGCAGCCACTATCTGGTCTAAACTAACTCAATCTCTGGATCAAGTGAAGCCATATGGTGTGGTCTTTGTACCTAGTCAACCTTGGTCTCCACTGTGCCCTTGCGAGTTCTCCCCCCCACCCATTTTGTTTGCTGTCCCTACTGAAGGACAGCCAGTCTGCAAATTTTTTTCTATGAGCCTGGTGCACCCAGGGGCCATCAGTGTTGAGGTACATAAGAGCAGGAAAGAGGCCTAGGTGGTTCCTGCTATTGCAATGAATTCACTGTGTGTTGGTGCATGTATCACTGAAACTATCAATTACGCCCCCAGCGCACCCTTCCAACTCCAACTGCAGCTGCAACGGTTTGGTAACTGCTGACCCCCCAACTCCCCAACCACTCTTCCAACTGTGGCCAATCGGGTTTACGGGTGCTTGCCCCAGTACCAGCATTCCTTTTAACAACTTGGCACCTCAAGGGGGGGGGCGGTCCCGGGGTCCCCCCCCCCTTTTGACCCCCCAGCCCCTTCAAAGGATTGGGCCAACAGTTTGCTTCGGCGCCTTCGGCGCAATCGATCCATGGCCGCTTCATTGGGCACACGGCCATGGGGGCTGGAGGGAGGAGAGCTCGAGAACGTGTGGCCCATAGTGCCACGCCCTTCACCATGCAACCGCAAGCCGTCCTGACCACAGTCTTGTCCCATGACCACCCCCTGGGCAAACGGCCCTTCTTCACCCCCAAACGCAGTCCAGCGACCCCCCTCCCCACACACACGCCCCGTGTGTGCACTGGTCTAAATGCTGTGTTCCTTGTCGACCCTTGCCACAGGCACGACACATCGGGTCGCACATCGAGCAATTCGGGGTCGGCGAGGGTCCCTGCCTCAGAGAGTCTCAGACAGACAAGGGTCCCGCAGTTTATGAAACTCGTGTTCATTGCTTGTTCCTTAAACACGGGTTTTCGCCAGGCCATTGCTTAGTGACCTCAGGGGGGAGGGGCGGGGGGGGGCTGTTGGTGCCCTGGCCAGCCCCGGCCGATCCACCCACCCACCCACATCAGAAAAATCACATCAAAGAGAGGTTGTTAGATCAAGCGTAGGCGCGAGCATCCTACACCCCCCTTTTGGGGTCGTTCGCGTAGCATACCCCAATGTATGGCTTCTGACGTCTAACCCTTGTAAAATCATCACTTTAGAAACCAAAAATGATCCCCCAATGATTTTTTCGATTATGACCCCCGTACCCCCCCCCCCCCCCCGCAACTGGGTACCCCTTTTGGGGGGGTTGGGTTGGGTTGGGTCTCAGCTTGCGCCAAAGGTTGTGACCCACGGCCAATGTGACCGTACCTCACTGGCTCGACTGGGTACCCCCCTCTGGTTGTCTGGTCTCACAGCCGTCCAGATTGCTGACGACCCCCGTACCTCGTCAAGGCGCCGACGAGAGGGAGATACCGCCGTGCCTGTATGTGTAGGTGCGCACGCTGCGGGGGGGGGGGGGGGGTGCCCAGTCTGCCCTCGGCCAGGTGCCCGGTGCTGGCAGGGGGGGGGGGACGTCTGGTCACACCATGGGTTGGTGCCTGGCCCAGCTGCTCCACGCACGGTTGGTCCTGGGGGGTCCTTGGGGGGGGGGGGGGCATTCAAGGCAGGGGCACTCCTTTGTCCTTCTCCAGCGAGCCGTGGTTGGCGCCTGTGGGGGGTTGTGTGTGCCCGGAGCACTGGCAGCGGGGCATGGGTGCCCTACCACGTGGCTGCTGAGGGAGTGTGTAGGTCGGGTGACCGGCAGATTCCTCCAGCCCACGACTGAACCCCAGAGGGGTGCACGGGGCGTGTGGTCTGAGGTGCTCCTTGACTGACCCGGAGGGTCACAGGTAGCGGTACACAGAGTGCAGACCGGCTAGGGGCGTCCCAGTAGAAGGAAGGTCCTGGGGCGTGCTGAGCACTTCCCTGCCCCAGGAGCACTCAAGGGAGCGGAGCTCCTAGTGAGCCTGCAGCGCCCTGGTCACCTCTGACGAGGCGGGACCCCGAGGGTGACACCGCTTGCCACCCCTCCTGGCTTTGGGGGGGGGGGATGGGGGGGGGTTAAAATCACCTCGCAAAGGTTGTTACATTCAAAGCCACGCAGGCCCGTATACAGGGGAAAACACCACATACCCCCCCTTTGTGGCCTTTTTGGGGCTATTCGCGTACCCTACCTCAAGGCGTTGAATCGTTTGTTTAACCCCTTGTAAAGATCATTATTTTGTGCAATAAACGCACCCTCCTATGAGTTTTTGGTCCGGACCCCCCTAGACCCGCCCCCCTTGAAACCCACTTTTTTGAGGTTTTGAGGGAGGTGGGGGGGGGGGGGGTCAAAAAATGACCCCCCCTTTTTTTTGGGTCGAAAATCAAGAATCTTTTGGGTTTTTTCGGTTTTGAGCCGAAAAAGTGTTTCCGGGTCCCGACTCCATGGGGTTTGTAGGAGCGGAGTGGGACGAGCGCTAATGCAATTTATGCACTTTTCAGCCGTTTTTGCCATGTCTGCAGTTTTGGCGACCTGGGTTACCCTGTGCTACCCACTCTACGTGGTGCCCGGGGGGATGTTGTGATAGTGTATGCATACTAGGCTACGGCAGGACATTTTTTTCAGCTTCTAGCCTTGCCGAGGGCCGGTCACAACCCGTGCCAAAGACGCGCAATGACTGTTTCCACCAATAATGGCTTACCTCAGTGAATGTGCCGGTGCACAACCTGCTTATGCAGGTTTTTGCCCTAGGCAGCTCCAAAATGGAAGTTTTCGAAACTTACTTTTTGGTACCGAGAGCACCTAAAATGACCATTCAAGGTACGTAAAGCATATTTTAGGCAGCATTTACGTGTTCACCCTATTTTGGCATTGGTCGCGCAGGGGGGGGGGGGGGTCACCCAAAGGATTGGTCCACAACCTGCTCATGCAATTTCTCACCTTGGACAACTCAAAAATCGAAGTTTTCGAAACTTAATCACCTCGAAGAGAGGTTGTTAGATCAAGCGCAGGTGCGGGCGTCGTATAACCCCCTTTTTGGGGGTCATTCGCGTAGCATACCCCAAGGCATGATATTTGATGTCCAACCCCTTGTAAAATCATTATTTTGCCCAATAAGACCATCCCCCAATGGATTTTTTGATTCTGAGGCCTCTATCCCTTAAAACTGGATATCACTTTTTTGACGGGGGTGGGGGGGTGGGTGGGGTGGGTGGGTGGGGGGGTCAAAAGTTTTCGCTGACCAGGGTCCAAGCGATTGGAGGTACATTTCTAGCCGTGGTCAAATGGTAACGCACCTGCCCGCAGAATGTGCGATCGGCAGTTGGAACCCCGGTAGTACACATCCTGGTCGCCGAACGCCGGCCCTGCTTCCGTATTGGCCGCACCGGGGTTTGAGCCGCCGACCAAAAAGTCTGCGGCTATCTGCATTACCATTCGACCGCTGCCAATACTCGCACCAACAAAACTGTTCTCCCCGCTGCTCGGACATGCGTGTGCCACTCACAAAAAACCCACAGTGTGTGTTTCTGTCTGACTGACTGATGGCCTGTCTAACTGACTGATTGGCTGACTGTCAACCTCTCTTCGAGGTGCACTGCCGAAGGCAATGGAATTTCCATGATCACCTAAAATGACCATCCGTGGTATACTCACTTTCTGAGTGTCTATTTTTTTTCGATATCTGGTGCTCTGCCGCCCCCCGGGGACCATGCCCCAGAGAGCTGATGTGGAATCAACCGCCATACTCCAGCGCTTCGCAGCCCTCCCCGGCCGTAAGTCCTGTGTGAAGGCCACGCCCCCAGAAGGACAGGCAGTAAGCCCGGGTTACTCCGATCAGCAGACTCCAAGTACAACACCGACATCAGTACAAATGAGTGCGTCCATCACTGACGCTTTGGCTAGCGCGCCAGTCCCCGACAACGTCGACATCACGAAGGATGCGACGGTTCTCTCCTCGGAAAACACGGATGCCCAGCACGCTGAGCGGGCCCAGAAGATCACCATCCCACACTCTGCCCGCAGCTACGCGGCCGCCGAGGCCCTGGATGACGCATCACCCCAGGACACCTCTGACAACATGAAGGACCAGACGGTACCCCACGTGCGGGGACCAAATGCTCGGTCCGTCAAGCAGACCTTGATGACCACCCTGCAGTTCGCCAAGCACTCCCTGATCGGCACCATACGGAGATCTCAGCCCCCCAAGGAGTACGCCGTCATGCCGAACATCAGCGCGCCAAAAGCCCACTTCCCGAGGATGGTATAGGAGCAAAAGCAACGACTGCCGTCTGCGACCCGGAGCAACAGGACGCACGGGGAGACGTCACCGACCAGGATGACATGCCACGACCGTCTACTGGAGCGAAGGCAACAACTGCCATCCACGACCCGGAGCAACACGACATATGGGAAGACACCGCCAACCAGGAGGACATGCCCTTCCCAACAATGTATGCGGGACCCAGGCATTACCACTACAGCGTCTCCACTGCGTTCAACACCGCGACCGACGATGCTGGAATGCAGGACCCCAGGCAGACCGCCCAATCGCCGGTGTACAACACTACCACGTACAACGTCGGCCTGCCTGCTAAGGGCACTAGTGCTCCAGACGCTCGCCGTTCGGATGGCCCGAGAATGCCGGATGCCGCACCGCCGCGTGCAAGGTATGCCTCCCGCCCAAACATCTTCCCGACGGCGGTGCGGAGCTCAGCTCCCCGCCAGGACACCGACAACCTGCCGCCGGACGCGACCAACAGGACAGGGAATAACATGACGGCGGTGCGGAGCTCAGCTCCCCGCCCAGACACCGACATCCAACCGCCGGACACAACCAACAGGACGGAGAATAACATAAGGGCGGTGCGGAGCCTCGCTCCCCGCCCTTGGCATACCTCTGTACGACGTAACCGAATGACCTTATGGAGACCACGACCTCTGTGCTACATAGGATTGATGACACACATCATCCTGCTCCTGCTACACGACGGAGACGGTGGAGTGGAGCCCTGCTCCCCGCTAGCCAACACCACCAACCAGACAACGTACCAAAACATCACGACACACTACGGAATGGCCAACGGCGGAGCGGAGCAACGCTCCCCGCCAACAACGCCAACCATAACGACGGTGCGGAGCCCTGCTCCCCGTCCGTGCCACTCAAACCACACCGTAGCCGATGCGCAGGTTTTTGCGCAGGAACTACACCGACGACCGGGCATACACCCTGTGTTGCATGCGACACCGTTGCCATCGCATACACCGCACTGCTCGCGAACTAGGAATAGCCGCAACACGGCGTTCTCGCATCGATCCACTTCCCCCTCCCAACCCCACCCTGTGTGGCGCTATAGGTCGGTGATCGTGAGCGGCGCCGGACCCCCGGTTTGCCTTCCGGCAGCCGGGTCAGTCAAGGGCATCAAACATGCCCTCCATCACCTCACGCCACACCTATCCCCACCACAACACCAGCGGCTGTTCTACCAAGGAAAGCCGCTCGGAGACCACGACCCGACCCCGACCACGACCACAACCGGACCCATCCACCTGACGTTGCGACTGGTGGGTCTGAAGGGAGGAGGCAGACGGTCACGGAGAGACACAGACAGCGACAGCACCAGCGACAGCGACAGCGACAGCTACAGCCGACGGAAAAAGTCCCGGAAGCGCCGCTCCAAGGGCAAACTCACCCAGGCCCTGCGGGCCATGACGTCCCTTGCGGACGCTGTAGCAGGAATCTGCCGGTCGATCCAGCAACCACAGCAAACCGTGACGCCTGAGGCCCCAGCACCACAGCGCAGCGCTGACAGACACAGTGACCAGGCCCGCACCCAGGCAGAACCGCCACAAGGCGAGGCGGAACCCCAGGCACGACGACGCTACTGCGTGAGCATCGACACGCGCCAAGGGGAACGACAGGTCTCCCTGCATGAACCCGGACAGCAGCCTCAACACCCACCCCTCTGCCCCCCAACCCCTGTGGCGGAACCGCTGCGTTTCTACCGCAATCCTGACAGCCCGGAGGTGCCATGTGCGGTCCCTGCCCTCCAACACGGACATAGGGACGTAAACCGGCAGCCCCTCCCACAGCAGGCGGCCACACGCATGGAACACACGGCGGCACAGCCGGTGTACCACAGTGAACCACTGTATGTACCACAGACACAGCACGAACCACAGGTGCAATATCGGGCAGCCACACGCATGGAACACACGGCGGCGCAGCCGGTGTACCACAGTGAACCACTGTATGTACCACAGACACAACACGAACCACAGGTGCAGTATCGGGCAGTCGTCGACCGCCATGGACAGCACATACTACCAGAGGACAGTACAGGAACCTAGGGCTGGTTCAGCGAGCAGAATGCAGCTGCGCTCGAGATCCTGCGCACCGACCCACCGATGCAGCGACGCACAGATCCCGAACCGGCAACGGGATATCTGGACATGTGCCTCTCAAGGGATCGCACACGACCACTGGCGGACCCGCATGCCCCCCGCCAACAACCAACGGACAGGGGTGCCTACCCGTTTCCCGAGCCGGCGCCGGAAGCGGGGCACCCACAACAGCACCAGCAAGTGTACTACACACCGGACGCACCAGACCAGCACCCCGTGCACCAGCCCGGACCCCCCCAGATCCACGGGGAAAGGGCACCGTGGCACAATGCGCACGCAGAGCAGGCACCAGCACAGGGACCGGAACCATCCGGCTGGGGACAGTCTGGGGTTTTCCCCTTCACAGGAGGCTGGGACGTGGTGGCCGCACAGCAAGAACAGCAGGCACCCCCCCGGCAGCCGCGAGGAAGGAGGCGCCGACCCAGGAACCACAAGGGGGAACTGGGGACAGTCATTCCCAACATCCCCACCATTCCACCCCCTGACCAACGAGATACCGCGTCACCTGATGTGCTCGTATGCGCATACATATGCACGAGGGGAACAGCGAGAGACTGTGGCTACCTTCCCAACACCTGCCTTGCACCATTCTCCACAGTGAACAGCCGGAATGGACAACGTGGAACGGACCGCGTCGACCGCACGGTGACCGCACGGTGGCAAGTCGGCCGTAAGGACTTTACTACTCAGACATGCACGCTAATGAATGGTGCCGCTGGCACCCACTCGGCCGGGACCCTGGCCACTGCCTACCCGGCCGCAGTTTATTTACCCGGGTACACTGGTGTGGGCGCTTTCTTTGCCCCCGGTGATGCTCGTTGTGCTGACCAGCAACGGACAGCACAGGACAGTCAGACAGGAATGTCATATATGGCCCCAACCCGGCCATCAACAGCGCAGAGCCAGACAGACAGGCAGCGGGCCGCGAAGGCGACAGGCCATGTGAGCGTGCCCGCCTGCCGACCATGCGTGTGGATGGCAGGCGCTACTGGCACCTACCCGGCTGGGCCCTTGGCCACCGCCTACTCTCCCGCCCTACACACCGGTGTGGGCGCGCTTGACGCCCCCGGTGACGCCCAGTCTGCTGACCAGCGACGGGCAGCACACGATAATGTCAGGAATGTCATATATGGCCTCAAACCGGCCATCAGCGCGCGGGGACGCCGCGCAAGTCCCGGCAGACGGGCATGGGACTGGACAGGCGCCTGCGACAATGACCAGAATACACGCATTTCCTGGATCAAATCTCCTCGTGCTATTGCCACAGTATCGTGAGGAACCCCCCTACCCCTCGGGACAGCCCCCCTCCCCATCATGGGAGAGAAACTGCCTTACGACCCACCATCTAGGCAGATACCCCCCAACAATCGACGACACTCCCCCGCCCTCACTAGGTTTTTGCGAGACCGCACGGTCGACGGCGATATCGAAAAGAACCCGGGGCCCGAAGATGCGCAGACCACAGGGAACGACATCCCCCCCCAGCACAGAGAGATGGTCACCCGGCTGGCTAGCGAGATCGAAACGGCCTCCAACCCCGAATACCCCGCTAAACTATACAAATCCGCGACACAAGCACTCACGGAGGCACTGCAAAGAAAGCGACGCGCGTCCACCCCCCCCCCCCCCTTAGGACACCCCACACCCGCACCATGTGCAGAATCGTTTTCCACACATGACATAGTGGAGACATAATGGCTATCACCAGAGGCATCCCCGGTGCACGGGGTACATGGCCCAGGCACACCACGACCCGCCCCCTTGGAAACTTCCGAGTTGACTGTGAAAACACAAAAACACCACTCGCCGTTAGGATTAAACATGACCACAGCCATCGATGTAGTTTGCCCCCGATGTGACATGGCCGACTTTGTGTACTTTCGCTGCACCACATGCAAATATTTTGCCATACACCAACCGGATACCCCAGACTTAGTACCACGGCGACTCTACAACGTGATGTCCCCAGACCCCTTATACCCGCGACAGGAATCCTGGCAAGAGGCCATACCAGCCACCACCTCGCAAACCTACCACACGCCAGTACCACACAAGACGGGCCCCCGACCGACCGTGGAGAGCACCCCGGATGGATGGTTACGCGACGTCACAAGTGACGGGGATGTCGAACCTAACCCCGGTCCCAGCCCATCAACACCCCCTGCAAAACGCACGTGATACAACCAAGACACACCACATATGTACCAAACACCTAGGATGCTACGCAAACGCACCGCGGACAACACTCCCCCCGGACAAAAACGGAGGCGCACAGACCACGTACACATGGCGAACCAGGGGCATCAATCGCCAACACTGGTATATAACCACCACAAACGAAAGGCGGACGGGGAACCTACCCACCAAGCAATACCCAAAAGGCACCAGAGCACGACCCACTGGGACGAGCAACACGCCCCCGGGAACCAAGGAAACCTACACATGAAACGGACATATGAAGACACCACTGACCAAGTCATGGGTGACTCACCACGCAGGAAGATTCGCCGAACACAACGCCTACGCAATCGCCCCTACCCGAGACCAACGAGCTGGGTCCACGACCCGACTCAGGACGGAGACACGGAGCCCAACCCCGGACCAGCCACACCCGCAGTGGAACGCGCAGCCCAGACCACACCGCCGGGGGACATGGGGACTGAGGTGCACAACGCACTGCTACCGCTCTTGCTGGCGGCAGCACCACCCCGCCAACCCGACGACGACGTGCACAAACACGCGTGGAACACGGATGACGGTGGACGGACCCTAGATGACTGCCCCGTATGCTTGGACAGCCCCGCGGATACACGCCTAAGCTGCGACCCCAGGCACAGGCTGTGCCAGGACTGCGCCAACGACCCACGACTGCTAAGATGCCCACTGTGCCGCGGCACGCTGCAACCAAAGATCACCCCCCCACCCCCGGATGACCCAACATATGCGTATTTCCATATACAAATCTACAACAACAGGCTCCTCACATACACGGATCACTGCGCAACTCCGAACCCGCCAGTGCATTTGGCATACAAGGTATGGAGGAGGCTTACTAGCACACCAGGCCAACTGTGGGAGGTACACCTCAGGACTGACCTCCCATACTACCACATCGCAAGACACATACTGCATGTCCTCACGGGCACGAGGGAGGGCTCCCAAATGGCCATATCCATCCGATACTGGCTCTTTCTGGTCCAACCCTTGCAACACGACCTGCTCCTGGAGTATAACATCACCGACTGGGTGCCACCAAACCACCCATCGGACGTACGCCACGAAAGGATCACATCCGTCACCCCAAACGTGGTCTACCCACAACACACCCAACGGGTACCGGATGCCACGCAGGATGGGGATCTGGAACCAAACCCCGGCCCGGATAGCAACGCCCCGCCCCATGGCCTGGTGCGCACTCTGACAGAAAACTACGAAAGAAATGCGTCCGGACTGAACACTGGTGTGCAAGACCAAGGGGACGCAATGGAAAACCCGGACATCCTAGAGTCAACCTCAAACCCCCCATCAGAAGGTACCACAGAGCGGGAACCCCCCCAGAATGGGGAACCTAGCACACCACCTGACCAACACACCGATGGGCTAAGTTACGCCCCCCCTCCACCCCAAGAGGATACACAGGCATACACATTCCACGAAGACGGCAACAACCCACTGGACAAACTACCCATACACACACCAACAGAGTACCAGCTCATAGAATAACTCGTAAAACTCAACACAGGCGCGTCACAACAACCAATGACAACAGCAGAACAAGACACATTGAAAGCTTCAGTTGTGTACAATGCACAAACCAGGCTCAAAACTTACTTAACAAAGCACCCAAACCGTGCAGTGACCACAGAGCACACCAGGAGGCAAACACAAGAAGGGGTATGGTATGACAGGAACACCTACCAACTCCCTCTGTTTGCGCAACACAAACTGCGCGACGTCATGACGGTGAGGCATGAGGCAGACTCTGACGGTATACACACGGTATCCGAGATGGCCGACGCACACCAATACACAGTACACACGGAAGCCGACCATCAAGGGAATCCGGACATCCGGAACAAGACATACCTACTACTGCAACAGGCAACCGGGACCCGCCGCAACCATGAACGACGAATGCAGCGCGCCGCCATACAAACGGAATGGGGCGGGAGCGAGGACGAACGGGTTGACCAAGTCCTACGGGCACTCGGCGACCCGGGGGCCAAGGAACTGATCCTGGCTTATGAGGCAGACCGCCAAGACACCACAGCACTACAAACCTACCGCATGGACTGCCTCCACCGCGCTCCCCTGCGCAAACTGGCCCGCTATGTAAGGGGCGTATACCAATTCGACAAATTCCCCGTACGCAAGTGGTCCCCGGAACACCAAACTATGGTCGACCACCTACAACCCAAGCCCATCATGGCCCTCCACCTGCACAACACCATAAAGATGGGACACGAGCCCGCGCACAAAACATACGCACTCACGAAGGGCACACCCAAGTCAAGTGGGACTGGAAGACCGCACAGACACACTACAACCAGAACCGGCCAAGACTACAATCGTAGTGGAGTGCCCACCGGAAACGGGCATTAGGACGCGAGACGCATTTATGAAACGGATCAACGGCCACCAGTCTGACGTCGCATCCACCATAGCAAGCAAAGACCCCCACAACACTTTTCGGTGGCAGTGCGCATCCGAACACACCGCGGGGCAAAGTGGGTCGCACGCCTGGAGACTACACCCTTAGGCCTCACAAGTTGCCCACCCTCTAGGACCCCGTATACGCGCGATTTGACAATATTCTACATTTCTACTTTGAGTATGTTGTTTGACGTATGTGACCAAAGTTGTTGGCAGAGCTGTGTGACACCCGTTGAAATACGTGTTGATGTGTTAGCCTTGTGTATACCCGTCTTCTAGTGTGTTGTATTTGACGTTTTTCTGAAGCTGGCCGAAATTTCACCCAGGTTTTGGGTAAAATTGCAAACAACTATGTGTATATGCAGTTTTTGACCCTTCTGGCCGAAATTTCGGCCAGCTTTTTGGTTTCCTGGTGAATAGGCATGATTATTTTCATTTTTCTTAGGGCTGGCCGAAATTTCGGCCAGCTTTTTGGTCTGTTCACTATTCAAGCACTTATATTCTGGTTTTTGGGTGGGCTGGCCAAAATTTCGGCCAGCTTTTCCTATTGTTGAACATGTAAGCAATTATTTCCCCTTTGAACACACCTGGCCGAAGTTTCGGCCAGCTTGCAATTGTCGTTGTTCATGAGTATTACACCATACACTCCTACATAACTATTTTCTTGTCTCAGCATTAATGTCTTCTGCTATTACTGTCAATGTTGTACATGCTGCAGTTACTGGTGCTTTTGCTACTACAGCCAAAGGGCTGTTGCGAAATGCATTACGTGGTGGGACTCTGCAAAAGCTTTTGCAATTCTGCCTCTTCTTGCGGAAGAATCGCAGGAGCCGGCACTCCCTGACACAGTTGAAGGCCGCCGCCACTGAGAAGAAGCCCCCACGATGGTACATGACATTTTTGTCACAGTTCCATGCCCTATACTGCCTGCTGCGCCGTATGGCCCTCCCATACTCTAACTGTGGGTCTGGTTACAACTGGGGTATTATGTCCTGCCGCCAACGCCGTAAGGTAGGAGTCCTTGGTCAGTGTAACACTAAGCAGGAGTCCATTCACCATCGTGCTGGACTAGCAGCACACAACTTGTGGAACACCATGCAACGTAGGCAAGTTTGTATATGGTTTGATAACCTGAGGCGTTACAGGTCGGGAGCTGATCCCCATTCACCCGACTTAACCCTAAATTGTACAGTTGTTGCTGTTTTGCACACTACTGCCCTACCTGCATACCGGGGTCTGCCGGAGCTGGCCGAAATTGAGGCCAGGGTACCAAAGGTTGCTGATGACATCTTTCGCTCACATAGAGCATTGTTTGATCGTATTGATGTTGCCAACCAAGGTATTCAGAGAGTTTGGGTTCGTGCTCCTTTGGATATTGCCAGAAAAAATGTTCGTTCCCTCAACTGGAGACCCTTTTTCTTGTCTGAGCTCCGCTCCGGCACACACAAAGAGCTTTTGCAACTCGTGGTTGATTTGTCATGTGTGGAACACCGCACCAGACACTGTGTTCCGCTGCTTGTGGACATGAAAATACACTTTGCCCTACTTAAGCTGTGTTATGGTGCTGCTTATGTTCCCTGGAATGTACAACAATTACTGTTGGGTTTTCCTTTGGTGTACGGAGTATGGCATAGCTATAAGTATTGCGTTGAATTGATCTACAGGGCGTTCCTGCCGTTCATTAAGTTTTTGGAGCAGGGGAACAGCCTTCAGGTTGGGTCTATCCTCCCTCGCAAGGTCAAGGTCATCCATATGGACAAGACGTTGCTTGGACTCATGCTAGCCACATCGTCCAATAGAGGCAAACTAGATGAGCGCGTCACTTCCCTGCTCAATAGCCAGCGGGACCTGACACCCATTCAGCGCAAGGGTTTGCGTATGTTATTAGCCCTTAAGGCTTTGCTGTACACATACTGTCCAGCTGCTTTCAGCATTGGGACTTTGGTTCGTGAGTGCAACTGGGAGGGACGGGGGGCAGGTTCCGGTATTGTAGCTAAGCAGGCACTTGAGATGTCCCTACTGCTCATGCTGAACATCCTAACGCCCGAGGAACAGTTAACCACGGAGTATGTGAAAACCACCGCTGTTGCTCTTTTGTTTTGGAGTCAGTGGCATTCCGCCTCCCTAGGGTGTATCCACTCTGAGGAGCTGGGTGAGGCACTTCTGAGTCGGTTCTCAGCCCACTGTCGCCGCAACACTGCCTGTACTAGTGTCCAACAGTAGTCTGATTTATTTCTGACACTTCCCCCTGTCCAACCGGGAGAGAAAGTTTTGCGTGGTGTGCTGACTGAGAGATCCGTGGCAATGTTCTCTGCCAATCTTAAACAATTCATCTTGACAGCCCATACACAGAGCCTGCCCATTTGTGTTCCCGTTCCGGACTATAAAGTTGAGGTGAGAAGACTGGATGCAGTTGAGGATTTGACGTTTCCCGGTACCATGTCTAGGACACGAATCACCACAGACCGTTTAAAAGTGGTTCTGTTGCATGCAATGCAAAATCTGGTTGCGTGTACCAGGGTTCCTGAGGGTGTTGAGGATTTTTTACCGACAAATGCACCTGCCCGCACTGCTGCCGAGCAAGGGGTGTTGCGTACTGCACATGCTTCTATTCGCGCTGCCAACCGTGCACCGCTTGCTGCTGCTGCTGCTGCTCCTGGTGGAATTGCCTTGCCCCAAAGCCACCCCCGAAGCCCCGAGCCAGAGGCCCCCCAGTACCCCCCCCGGGCCCCCCCCGCCCAGTACCCGCCCCCGCCCTTGATGATTCCATTGCTGTCGACTCTTGTGATAGTGACCAGGATATTGATTGTGATGCAGACAGCGTTGCCTCCTTTGAAGCCCTAGATGAGGCGGAACACATCGGTGTGGATACCCAGGATTGGGACTGATTTCTGTTTGCAGCTGTGTTTGTCACTGTGGTATGGGTTCTGCCACGCATTGCCAGTGATTTTGGTGTGTCTATTTGCTGTTTCATGTTTTTCTGGCCGAAATTTCGGCCAGACTTGTTGTTTTGTCATATGGCTACCCCCAGAACACGAATGACTTAAGGTTCTGGCCGAAATTTCGGCCAGCCTCTCAGAATGGTATTTGTACCCAGTGGTTTGGCATGCAGAGCAGTGCTGGCCGAAATTTCGGCCAGGTTTTCCGAATTTCCTGTCAGGCAATCCGTTTTGGTCCTCTTTTGGTTGATCTGTGCTTGTTATTTGCTATCTGGGAACTCTCCCCTTCATGAAATGTTGCCGTGTAGCCCTTTATTTTATGACTGAGCCTTGAGGGGTATCGCAGGACATGGCTGTTTCGCCAGATGGTGAGCCTGCAGCAGACAATGGGCAATCTCAAGTGCAATCCCAGTCTCAAGAGGACCAGGCGAGCACAGAGGGACTTCAAAAGAGGCCTAAGGCCGCACCAAAGAAAAATTCATCATCCTCCATCAAGTTATCCGACTGGGTTACGTCAACGACGAAAATAAAGGTTCGGTGGGATCAGATTATTATCGACCACGACCGAAAATTTGGGCAGGTCCGTAGGATTTCGGATGATCGCGTGCAACGCCGCTACGACGATCTGAAGGCAGCCCCGCCTGTGGATTACATCCAGGATCTTCTTTTTTATAAAGTCACTCGTATGTGTGTTGTGGTATTCTTCTCGATAGTACCGTTTTCGCGTCTGAATTTTCGACCCTGCTGTTACGAATATCCCTGTTGCACAGCCACTCGCTGGGTTCTGTTGGGGGGTCAGCATGTTTACACTGCTGCCCAAAAACACAAGACCGAATTTGAGATGAAAAATATGGAGACTCCGGATTGGACCCTGGTATTTGGTGGTTATGAAGTCAAACAGGACTGCCCCCTGCGGACTAGGCGCCGGCTTGCAGGCTTACATCAAATCCAGACCACTGCTGGCTGAGCATCCACCACATCGGAGCGAATGTCCCTACTCCTGGATAGGCTTGAGGATGAGGATGCCAATGAGTACACCCTGTACCATCACATTACTGTTATGCTTGAAGAGTGTGGTGTTACTGCCGAGGAAGGCACTGTGGTGTGTTTCATTTATTAATTCGGTTTTGTCGATCGACCTGGCCGAAATTTCGGCCAGCTTCTGTCTTCCACATGTTCTCCTGTGCAGAGTGCTGTTGCCAAACGGTGGGGTGGCGTTGGGCGTTTGGTGAAATTTGTGGGTCTTCCTTGAGTAGACGCCATGGCAGCCATGGAAAAGCGTGGACTACATCCCGCACTGGGTACGTTCAAGGAAGTGGAAGGTATCACGCCTGACCGACTTCGCGAGATCGTAGGTTACATGGATGGGACAAAAAGTACCCTACCTGGTCTCAAAAAAATTATAAAAGATGTTAAAAAGGCCCAGATGTGGTCCTGGCACATTCTTCATCCCGAGGCGGCTACCAATGGGCTTGTGAACAACACCAGAGGTATGTTTTGGTCAAACAGGGGTTTGTATTCGAATAAATCGACCGACCTGGCCGAAATTTCGGCCAGCTTGTGTGTCGTTCAATTAATGCACAATAGGGGCCCACCCTGTGCTACCACCTGTCTGCAACTACACTTGGTACTATCGAGATGGCCAAAAGGCAGTGCGCTATTGCATCACACCTGAAGGTAGCCTATGGCAGTTGGACCTGGACTGAAGAAAACCTCTGGCCCCCGTGGTCAGCAGTAATTAAGGCCCCTCTTTGGAAGGAACCCAAATATGAGGGGTTGCGGGGATTGTTGCAGAAGCCTGTTGCTAAGCCTGTTTGTGAAAAATCTGATACTGGTCTGGTCAGTATCCAGTGTGCTAGGGAGTCCCTCGTTGAGTCAAGCACAGGCAAACTCATTGCAGAGTCGGGCCGTGTGGAACTGATGGCAATGCGTTGTGGAGTCCCTGTTCCCAGTATCATTAGTTCACTGCCCTTTGCTGCTTGTATCATTGAGGTGCCCCGCCTCTATACAGCTGGTTTGCATAACCTGGTTGCGCAGCTGCTTTTGTCCGGTGTGCCTGTGTTCATTGCGGGTGAGTCTGCTGATGTGAAAGCCACTGTTGCTGCTTTGAAGGCCACTGTGGCTGAGGATATGTATCAGTGTGATGTTGCACTTTACAATTTGTCAAGCAAGACCCCGCTGTACACTTCTACGTCCCATCTGGTTTCCATTTGTTCTGCCACTGCCTTTGATAACAGGCTTCCCCGTTACGTGGCTTTTACTGAAGGACCCATGTCGTCTGTGATGCCTGTTGAAATATTCTCATTTCTTTTGAGCCTGGTTCCGGTCCCAGAACGGGCAGGCAACTGGTTTTTGCTGGGGACTCTGTCTGTGTATTTTGCAAGCATGATGTCTACCAGGTTTTCCAAGGACTGTAATGTTGTGTGTGCCCTTTTGGGTGAGGAGACTGTTGTGCCCGATGACTTTGTTCAGCTCATCAGAGCAGGTATCACCAACGCCGACACGTGCCCCCCCAAGTCATGGGAGGATGTGTACCACGACTTGGGGGCAGGTTTTCCTGTGGATTGTTGTGGGGTTAGGTATGTAGATGAGGATCCTGAGGAGCAAGATGGGGAGGCAGAGTCGCAACCAGAGACACAGACTCCAAAGAAGAAACCCAAAACTGCCCCTGCCCCCTCACCCAGTGGCACGCAGTGCGCTCAGGGCACCCCAGCTTCCTCCTCAGGCACTGTTGCCCCTACTGGCAAAGGTATGAATACTTTTGTGAATCATTTTTCACCATCCCAGGGTGGAAACACACAGTCACAGAACTCTGCCACTGCCAAGTCTGGTGCTGCAGCCCCTGCCAAGCCTCCTGCTAACGCAGGTGCTAAGAAGCCCCGTGCATCTGGTCTGCGCAAGCGCTAATGCCAGTCCTGCTGCTTATATTGCCTGTCAGCATGAAGTCTGGCCGAAATTTCGGCCAGCATGCAGTCCTCAGCCTCTTCAGCCTTTTATTATTGTGTTTCCCCATAGGCACTGCAAAAGTCTGCTTTGATTCGTCAGGTGGCAAGTATTTGCTTGTAATTGAGTATATTATGTTGCACACCCTGTTCAAATGTCACTGCTCCTGTGTTCCTTGCTCATGTCTACTGTCTTAGGTACCCATTTCAGTGATCATATTCGGAGTTTCGATGGACCTGGCCGAAATTTCGGCCAGCTTAGGCCTGTCTGTCAAATAGGACCATGTGTTTGGACATTTTTCGAAGAGCTGGCCGAAATTTCGGCCAGGTTGGTTAAAATAGGAAATACAAGTACATGCTTTGGGATAGTTTTTTGTGTGCTTTAATGAAAGGTATGTTTGGGGTTCCCACATCTGTGGTGTATAGGGGGGTTCTGTGATCAACCTCGAACAAAGGGGAGAGAAAAATAGGCAGCCCCCCCCCCCCACACTGGAATGCAGTGGTCTAAATGTAAAACAACACTATATTTTGGTGATTGAATGTCTTTATTTTGAAAATCCGTGTGTTTCCAGAAATGCAAATAATGGCATATATTCGAAATACACACCTTGCTTTTGCATGTTGCCACCAGGGGGGTTTGGGTACCCAAAAAATTACACCCCTTTTCACATACTTTCCCCCTCATTACAACATGGACTTCTGTGGGCCATAGCGCCAGGTGGGGGGTGGGCAACTTGTGACGCCTAAGACACCTGCCCATGCAATTGCTACCTCGCTTGACACAAGCACTGCAGACCATAAAACAAGAGGAGGAGAACGCCGGCAACCCTGGACCCTACTGGCTCACCGAAACGGACTACGAGAGCCTGTATATACTGAGACCACAATACACGGAACACAAAGAAGACAGAATAACGTCCGTACAGGAGATACTGGACGACCTGGACAGGGAACAGCTCGAGCTAGGAAGGAGCATCGCATCCTTCCTCAAGGGGTTCCGACCAGTGGACTCATACCGTCTACTGGTACGATTCCACCCCGACGCAGACCGACACTTAATTGCACAACTACTAAAGGGCATGAAAAGCTACGAACTGGTCCGCGTGATGACCAACGTCATCCTCAACCGCAATAACTGGACACAGTCAACAAGCCGCTCTAGGGACATCAAGCGGCCACCAAAACCGACTAGGCACGACACCACGACGGTGTTCGTAGGGTGGACACAGGGCGCAGGAGACGACACGGCGAAAGGCGTGGCATCATTCTTTGGATGCTGGACCAGCTGGAAGCCGGAACCCAACATGTGGAGCGACGCGGGCTGCACCTACGCCTCCCTCCAATACCAGCACGCCACAGCAGTGGCTCTCAGTGCCGGACAATACATCGGAGTGGCACCCGGTGAATACGTCCACATCACGCTAGGAGACGACAACACGGACTCACAGGCGGCAGAGCGCATCGACCAGATGCTCGCACACAAAATGCCGCAGGAAACGGGCGACGACGCGGCCTTCAGGAGACGAATGAAGGCAGGGAAACAACTGGGCTCAGACATGATGACTGAACGCGTCATCAAGGAAATCAACAGGGAAAAGCAGCTGCTCGCAGAGCCGGAACCCATCAACGTGGCGGATTGGGACGAGGCCATTCTGAACGAACTCGGCCATACCACTAACGACGACACCCCATCAGACACCCACCCAAATATGGCCACCATGGACACGGATGAAACCCCCGTCCAGCAACCAGACAACCCGGCAAAACCAACCACAACACACGCACGGCAATCACACCCGGCACAGAAAACCAAGGCCCACAACAAGACACCACAGAAAACGCCCACAAAAACAACGCCACCACCAAAAAAGACGAAGGCAGCACCTGCATCGCCACAAATCAAACAACAAGCAGACAGTACGGCTGCCTTCACCGTGGACAACAAACAGGAAGGGGCCGCCAAAAAACCCGCAAGGCAAAGGAAAAAAGTGAGGTGCCTGTTCCTCGTGCCCTGCATCGCCATCATGGCCCTCCTCCTACTCTTGGCCCCCACACATACGAAGGGGCCGGTATATCTACTCCCCGTGAACCGGAGAGTCCGCAGACAATATACCCCGCCGCTACGGCACCGGCACGGCTACGCTCGGGGCCCCAACCCCCACAGCTACCGTATATGGCGGCCAGGCCTACTCCTCCTCTATATCGTCTGTTTCTTCCACACCCCGACCGCCCCTATCACGGCAGCACCATGCCGCTACCATGCACCTGTCTCGATCACCACGGTAACCAGCCCATATAACACGCGGTATAACACCAACCGGGTCCTCCAATGCGGGGATGTGCACCACAAACCCGGGCACCGTAGGATATATCAGCTCCGGCGGGGATGTCGGGATGTGCGGGGACCCCCCATATCGTTGTTTGACATTGAGGAGTATGCTCAACACCTGGTGGTCAACACCAATCGACGGTATGACAGTCTAGACGACGCAACCACCGCAAAGGACCACGACATGAAACTTGCCTCCTGGAACATACAAGGAGCACAGGGGTCCGTCAGCCTACAACGCTGGGCCAGTACCCTCCACCTGATCAGCCAGTGCCGTATCGACCTTTGCGGCATCCAGGAGTATAACCCGTGTTTCCCTAAACCAGAGGCCGCCACAACAGCGCTCAATAACGATTGCAAGTGCTACGCTGCGCCTGGGACCGAAGCACAGATAGCTTTCTTTGTCCGCAACTCTGTGGTCCCCCACATACTCGAAACGTTATACTCACCCAACGGTTTAGCAGTGGCCATCAGGATACAGCTCCCAAACAGCCCCCGCCGCACCATTGCTCGTGTGTACTCCAAATTCAACCAACAGGACAAACAAGAGGTAGACCTCTTTCTGCAGTCCCTGAGACCTTACGACATCATTTTTGGGGACTACAACGATGACATCTGGTCTCCCACCCCGACACGCCCGGGGCAGGAAGACCTGGCCAACGGAGTGTTCCTAGACCCTTTGCACGCTAGCAGCCAACCACCGGACCCCCGGCAATACTATACCCGCATCCCTAGGCATGGACGCCCTCGTCCCCTAGACGCCATCTTGATTAAACAACAAATACCGAACATACCCTGGACCTACTATGACACCATACAAATGCCCATATCGGATCATGCTCTGGTCCTGCTTGGGGTCCGATGGAGGATAGGGGCCCCCGACCCACCACGCAGAAAACCACAGCCCACAGTCGCGAAGTGGTATACCAAACAATTTCAACGGTTTACTAACACCATATCCACACTACCCGTAACAAGCAACGACCCACCCCTACGCACGGCACGACGGATCCTATCGGCTATAGCGCACGCGGCGCGGCCACGACAACCCACGCGCGCAAAGACAACAGCCACCGCAAGCTGGTCGGAAACCACGGACCCCAAAGCACGGTTACGTGAGTACGGCGAAATCCAAGAACAACACATACGGAGACGAATCGGCAAACTGCGCCGAGCAGCAGTGCACAAATCGGGATATTTTTATAAAATGGTCAAGAGATGGCGCACGGGACTCATTGCCCAAGACACGCCGCAGACCCCAATAGGAGGAACACAGTACGTACTCAACCACTTTGCGGGCGACCCACCATACGACGAAGACGCGTGCCGGCAACTCATTCAGAAACATGTGCGGCACCGCACGTGGAACACAACGACCCCCACATACGAAGAGTACTTGCGGTGCCTTCGGGCACCAAAGAACAAATCTGCCGGGCCCGACGGTGTCCCCCCACACCTGCTCCGGCACCTACCGGACCACGTGCAGCAGCAACTTTACCAGGCGATTGTTGCAGTCTGGAACGGACAGCACATCCCAGTGGCTTGGCTGCAGTCCAGGGTTGTGCTCATCTATAAAAAGAAAGATCCCCAGGACCCACGAAACTACCGGCCAATCTACGTATCCACGGCCATATATAGCATACTCACACGCCTACTCCTGACGCGTATATCGGGGGCCTTGACCCCGGGATTATTGGACATACAACACGGTGCCACACAGGGCCGAAACACCACAACGTTAGCCACAAAACTATTAAACGACCTGCACGTAGAGGACGGGTACGTGGCCCTACTTGATGTGGCCAAAGCTTTTCCTTCAGTCCCCCGACCCATGCTGACTGGGATCGTCAAGGAAGCAGGGGCACCAGAAAACATTATACGGATGTTGGGGGAAATATACCATCATACACCGGCCGTACTAACCCTACACGGAAAGGACCTACCCATACGACCCACCAGGGGTATGAAGGAGGGGTGCCCCCTCTCCCCAACACTATTTCTCCTATACTACGACATACTACTACGTGAAACCATGGAACGATGCCCGGGAGCCCGACTGTACGTGTTCGTTGACGACATAGCTGTGCGTGCACCCACGAAGGAAGCATTGCTGCACACCCTAGATACCCTCCATGACGTGGCCTACACAACGGGGTTACGCTTCAACAAGGACAAAACTGAAGTGTGCCACTGGGCTAAGGATTACGACCTAACGCCCATCACGTGGCGGCAACAGCTCATCCCCGTGCGGCCTCCTATAATGACTTACCTGGGGCATGTGCTTGCCCACCCCACACAAGAAGACACAGCATGGGACATGGTCACTACACAACTACACCACGACGTAGCGGCGTACAGAACCCTGCCGCTCAACGCCTACGAAAAGGTGGCTATCATCAACGCCGTCCTCATCCCCCGTTGGACGTACAGGGGGCTTTTCCTCGGAAACAGGACACGAATGGCGCACTTGGACGACATACTGCTGCAGTTCATTAGGGATACACCCGGGGTAGAACAACAAATGAACAAACACCGGCTGACTACCAACCTCAGTCACGGGGGACTTGGCCTACGCCAGCTGTGGTGGTCCTACATCACCCGGTGGGTCACAATTGGCCAACAGGAACTGCAGCACACCGGCCCAACACAACACCTCACCGCAACCCAATATAAATACATTGACGCCGTCCGAGCCCTAGGGGGCACGGTGGGTCAGCGTATCTCCCAACCCCGACAACACCGACCATTGTCCGCAGGACTCTACGACTCGGAGAGCTCAGAGGAGGACCAGGAGACACATGCAGGGAAGACACGGCAGCCACCAACCGCTTAGACTACAACTGGATGAACCCTCCAGATGAGCCAACCCCTGAGGAAACCCACGAAGTATGTCAGGCACTCCCCCACCAGCAAAAACTCCACGGAATCACCATACACTACACAAGAGAACCCACCACCACCCGGTGGTACACAGACGGGTCGAAACAACACGGACGAGCAGGAGGGGGCATCTACAACGGAACATACCGTGCGGCCTTCCGGGTGCACGGGCCACAACAGGTATATCGGGCCGAAACGATCGCTTGCGCCTTAGCCTCAGAGCTGGCCAGGCCTGGAGACGACATTATACTAGACAACCAGGGTGTGGTGAAAGCCACACCTATAAAACGCAAAGGGGTGGTCAAGGACCAGGACTACCGCGACATAGGATACCTCAATTCCAACACGAAACGACTGACGATACGATGGACACCAGGACACCGCAATCTAGAACAAGCCACCACGTATAAAGACTACCAGGACATACAGGGTAACAACCACTCTGACGTCCTCGCCAATATGGGCGACAACCTGCCCATGGATTCCCAACAACCACAACCCCATGATATTGTCATCACAGGACAGATCATGCCCACGCCTGCCAAGGCATGGATCATGCAAGTGCGTAGACAAAAACAAACACCAGACGTACACTGGGTGAGCTGGCTTCCCATGAAGCATTACAGACGGAACGCGTGGACACCCTGGCTGTGGGGACAGGTGCGATGGTGGGGGATGGGCGCCCCCTGGGAACGGACACCCCGCCTCTGCTCCCAGTGTGGCCACCAACACGGAGCATCAGTACAGACGAAACTAGCTTACTGTCCTGCCTGGAGCGATTTCTGGGACCTGTGGCGCAAGAGCTGGACTGATTGGGCCCCATACACGCACCAATGGCTGCAAGCGGCCGACAACCAAGAACTATGGCTCTGTGTCAGGCTGCTCATACCACTATCCCTCGTCGCCGCCATACCCACTGCGGAACGACACAAACTGCGAACGGAGGTGGGCCTGTTCCAGTTTCCCATGATACAGTCCGTCCAAACACTAAGACGAAAGTACGCCGACCCAACACCACAACAACCACCATCGCCTCTGTGGCTCACCAAATACGTTGCACAGGCACTTCCGCCGCGAGAAACGCCCCAAAACCTACGGAACCACGTCCGGGCGCCCACGTGGTGCGGCGCGAAACGCAAGCGTAAGGCCGAGGTCACAATGGCTGTCCAAATCGATTCCGGCCAATGGTTACAAGATGCACGCAGCGCGGGCGATAGTGAGGCAGTGGCATGGTTCGTCGCACGAGCATCTAACACAGGGCAAGACGACCACATAAAGAAACGCCAGCGCCTCAACGTTGACACACCCGTATATAGGGGAAAACGCCACATACCCCCCCTTTGGGGCCTTTTTGGGGCTATTCGCGTACCCTACCTTTTTCAGCCTGTATAGCTCAAAAATCGAAGTTTCCGAAACTTATTTTTTTTGATATTGTGATCAGCTAAAATGACCATCCAAGCTACGTTCAGCAAGTTTCAGGGCGTATTTATGTACACTTTAGCCTATTTCGGGTGCGTGTTGCTAGGGGTGGGTTCTCTGCGAGGCGGACTTGCCAAAGAACCAGAATTTTCTTGGTATTCTGACCACTTACAATGATGAAATATGCATGTTTTAGACCCTCTTTGTGTGTTTTTCAGACCTCTTTTTGTACGCCTGCACGTGGCAAGGTTGCGTTAGCCAAGCTGCAATCACCATGTCTCTGCCGCGGGGGGGGGGGGGGGGCATGAAGGGGGAGCTTCCCTGGCACCGTTTCGTTACATCACAGACTGGGAGGACCCTGGGGGGGGTTGGCTCTTGAAGGGGGGCAGATCCTTCTCGCTCATGCCGGGCCGGACGCTCGCCGCTTTCGATGACGAGCGGGGCGTCGACGAGGACGTGTTCCTCGCTTGCCCGGCGACGGACCCCCTGGGCATCTTGGGGCACCGGGGGGCGGTCCTGCCCCCCCATCGGGGCGTGAACGATGCAGTGGCGCAGGCGCCGCCGCCACCGCCCGTAGCCGTTCAGATACGTCAGGGAGCCCTGCGGAAGGAGGGGGACGTTGGCTGGCCCTCCCTGCCCCCCGCGGTGACGACTGTCCCGGCAGCAACGATGGTCCCGGCGACCGCACGCCGCCGCCAGCGTCGCGCAGCGGTGGCCCTACGCCGCAACGCCGCCAAGGTAGCGGCCGCATTGGCCGCGTCGGCGGCCGCACTGGCTGCCGGTTTCTTGGGCAGCCGTCAGGGGGCTACTGGGACACCGGGGGCAGGAGGGGATGCGTCCCTCGGCACCTTGGCCTTGCAGGCTGTGCCTGGCGCGGGGTCATGGGCCGACCTCATGGACGCCGACGATGCGGCAGCAGAGAAGGCCGCGGGGCTGGGCGCAGCAGCTCTGTGGGGCAGCCAGCGGGCTGAATATTGCGTGGACATTGTGGGAAACGCTGTGCACATGCCCTTGGGGGGCCGACGCGCCCCCCCACCAGGAGGGTGTCTATACGGCCATAGCCCAGGTTGGCGCCGTGGAGGGGCGCGACGTCCCTGGGCACTCCGGGGGCCTCAGCCCCTCCGTCAGTGGCGCACCCAGGGCCCAGATAGCGTCAGGCGACGGTAGCACTCTAACCCCCTGCTGTGGCCCTAGGGCAGTGGCGTCCAGACCACCAAGTTTGGCGGAAGTGGCCGCACCGGCAGCGACGTCCAGACCACCAGGTCTGGCGGAAGCGGCAGCACCAGCACTGACGTCCAGGCCACCAGGTCACCATGTGTGGCGAAGCCGGCGGCACAAGGAATGGCGTCCAGACCACCAGGTCTGGCGGAAGTGGCCGCACCGGCAGCGACGTCCAAACCACCAGGTCTGGCGGAAGCGGCAGCACCAGCAGTGACGTCCAAGCCACCAGGTCTGGCGGAAGTGGCAGCGCCAGTAGTTGCGCCCAGACCACGAGGTCTAGCAGAAGTGGCAACACCAGTAGTGACGTCCAGACCACCAGGTCTGGCGGAAGTGGCAACATTGGCAGTGACGTCCAGACCACCAGGTGTGGCGGAAGTGGTAGCACCGGCAGCGACATCCAGACCACCAGGTCTAGCAAGGCTGGCAGCACCAGCAATGGCGTCCAGACCACCAGGTCTGGCGGAGGTGGCAGCACCGGCGGTGGCATCTAGACCACCGGGTCTGGCGGAAGCGGCAGCACCAACTGTGACGTCCAGACCACCAGGTCTGGCGGATGTGGCAGCACTGGCAGCGGCGTCCACACCACCGGGTCTGGCGGTAGTAGCACCGCTAGACCACCAAGTCTGGCGAAGCCGGCGCCACCAGCAATGGTATGGCCGTGGTGGCACCAACCATAATGCCCAAGCCACCAATCCTGGCGGACGAGGCAGCACCGAACAGGAGGTAGCCCGGGGGGGGGGGGGGGGGTGCAGAAACTAGCAGACCCCACGCCCAATTTGGGGCCCTCCATGACGAGGAGGGATGCACCCGCAGGTGCATCCAAGACCTGCAAGCTGCAGTGCTGGAGCTGCTGCTGCACGGTTTCTGGGAGCAAGGGCTGCACTGTGCTGCCCCCCCCCCCCCTCCCCCATTGATTTTTGCGCTAACCCTCCCCCGGGACGCCTGCCCTATGCGGCGCCATGGGGGACAGCTTCTGTATGTCGTAGGGAGGGGTGGGGCTCCACCCCTCCCCTCCATTGCCCAGATGTCTGCCCCCTGCCCCCCAGGCCCCAGGGGAACAGGGGGGGTGGTGGCGACGGCGCTACCTTTGCAGCCACTAGTGCTGCCAATGTTGCAGGGCGTTGCCGGTGCACTGCCTGCGGGCCTTGCCGCCCGCCCACCAATGCAATGCCCAATGGCGGAGCGCTGCCAGAGGACGAGAGCCTTGTGCCGAAGAGGCCCTCAAGACAGCCTCCTCGCCCCTCCCTTAACCTAACCCTAGGGCAGGGAAGGGCAGAGTGCTGGGAGGGGCGAGGGCTTGGGTACCCCGACCCCCCCCCCCCAAATTGACAGTAGGGGAAGATCAAGACCTCCCCCTGCCGGCAGCACGGTGCCCCGATGGAGGGGCGTCTCCAGAGGGGCAAGGGGCGATCGGGGACCACAATCACCCCCTCCCCAAGGCGAGTGCGCATATTCCCCCCATAATCCAAAAGGGGGAGGAGGAGGTGGTGCAAGGCCTCGGCCTGTGGCCGGCCCCGGAGGGGCTTGGAGTGATGGGGGGACACGGGGTGACCGACTCACCCCAGGCAGGGTACAAGGGCGCGCTGCAGGGCCTCGGCCTGTGGCCGGCCCGGGGTGGAGGGGCGAAGCGGCGGGGGGCGGCCAGCAGCAGCCCCCAAACCCTCTAACGGGACACTCGTGGGTGTGAGGAGAAGTGCACAATAATAAGCACAACGTCGTGGCACTATAGTGGACAGTCACTCCGCCCAGGGTTCCCTGGGGGTAGGTTCGAATCCTGGGGGCTCATAGCGGGTGGGTTTGGCGACATCGTCCATAGATATCTCCCTCCCGTTGGCCACTTTGTTTGCTCTTATATGTATTCACCATCCACATTTTTCTTGGAGTCAGGTGATACACCGGGGATGACGGCCGTTGACAGGTTGTGGCTCCTCCCTGCTTGTTTGGTGTTGTCTGCTCTGCCTGCTATGTTGTCAGATTCTTGAAATTTTGGCCGGTACCACACAGTTCTTATGTTGTACATAACAGGCTTTGTCTTAGCTTCTGGATGTAGCATAGCAGTTTGATTGTGTGCTGAACTCTTGGAACATTGACTGGAATTGCTTGGGCGGGGGCATCCAGTATCTTTTACCGACCATGATTGAGCCCAAAAGGGGGAGGAGGTGGTGCAAGGCCTTGGCCTGTGGCCGGCCCCGGAGGGGCTTGGAGTGATGGGGGGACACGGGGTGACCGACTTACCCCAGGCAGGGTACAAGGGCGCGCTGCAGGGCCTCGGCCTGTGGCCGGCCCGGGCTGGAGGGGCGAAGCGGCGGGGGGCGGCCAACAGCAGCCCCCCATTGACAGTCGCGTCCTCCGGGGCGCCGGTTAACCCAGCCCGGAGGGCAAGGCCGCCGCGGCGGCGGCTGCACGGGAGGGGGAGCTCGGAAGTGACTTAGTCATGACCGCCTCGTCCCTCCTGGCCGCCGTGCGGGCACAGACGGGGGGCCCGTGGGGGCGGACACGGGCGCCTGAACTCGACTGGGCCCACCTCCCCGCCCCCCGACCTCTGTACATAGACGAATGCCCTCCTGTGTGTTTTTCACCCTATTGGATGGGGGGGGGAGGGCTCCCAAGGGGGCTAGCGCACAACCTACTTATGCGGTTTTCCAGCCTCGGAAGCTCAAAACTGGAAATTTCCGAAGCTGTTTTTTTGATACTGTGACAATTGAAAATGATCAAATATCCTATGTAAAGCATGTTTTAGCCCCTCTTTATGTGTTTTTCACCCTATTTGGGTGTTGGGGGGGCTGACGCTAAAAGACGAATGCCCTCTTTGTGTGTTTTTCACCCTATTGGAGGGGGGGGGGTCCCAAGGGGGCTAGCGCACAACCTACTTATGCAGTTTTCCAACCTTGGAAGCTCAAAAATGCAAACTTCCGAAACTGTTTTTTTGATACTGTGACAATTCAAAATGATCAAATATCCTATGTAAAGCATGTTTTAGCCCCTCTTTATTTGTTTTTCACCCTATTTGGGTGGGGGGCTCCAAAGGGGGCTGGGGCACACCCTGCTGATGCAGCTTTACAGCCTCGGCGGCTCAAAAATGGTCGTCCCTCTCCCCTCTTCGAGGTGCCTTGCCGAAGGCAATAGAATTCCTCCTGAGGCAAAAAATAAAACTTATTACAGGGCCCCGAAATTTGAGGCCGATTTCAGGTACACAAACTTTTTTTATTAACCCCCCCCCCCCCCACCAGCAATGGCCTGTTTGGGGCCTCAGAATGGAATTGTTTGTCAACATGGTCCGTGCTCTGCCGGTGGGGGAACGTGTGTTCAGCGCCGGAGGATGGGGCGGTTGTCCCTCTGCTTGCAGGCGCTACTTCACCCCCCCCCCCCCCCCCGTGGATTTCTTACAGTCAAGGATCTGTTTGACACTACAGCTCAGCCGAAGGCAAAGCTACTTTCCATGATGGGGCAAACTTGGCAAGCAGTTTATCCTGCGTCTCTCCTCACATTCCAGGGGCTCCCGTCCTCGGAATGGTCCCTCAATTCTGTTTGGGTGGGCAGTTGGGGGAAATCAGCCTCTCTCAAAAAGATGGCGCCTGTACCTTATGTGCCGCATCGCCAACCATCCCAGGTCTGGACTTCCTTTTGGGCGGCCAAGCTGCCCCCTTCCTTAAAAGATTTTGTCTATCAGTCACTATGGTGTAAGCTAAAAGTAGGTGAACGGTTACAAAACAGGACAAAATATCCGTGGTGTCCAGTCTGCACCCAGCTTGAAACGGTGAGCCATGCCTTGCATGAGTGTCGGTTTCATCAGTTAGCCCGTGATATCATCGACTACAGTTTAGGGCCTTATTATCATGATGGTCAGTCAGTCTTATGCAAGTCAATCCCTACGAAGTCATCGTTTTCGGTCCCTCAGGGCATTGCCTTGTGGGCCAGCAGGTCGGCACACTGGGGGACCCGTAATGCGACTAAGTTTCACGGTGTCCCCCCCGAACGTGACGTTTTTCTGGATGCCTGGGCACTGACGATTCTCACGCTCACAGAATGGCAACCACTAGCAGGTTGGGCACAGGTTTTCATGCAATTTTATCATGTTATCAGCACAGTCAGACAGTCAGGGTGTCTTCTAGCACACCGAATCACACTTCAGTATGTTGCACAAGACACAGAAAAGGAAGCCAAACGACAACGCAAACTGTTACGCAAGGAACAGTTGGCAGAACAGGTAATCAGGACTATTGACTCTTTGGAAAGTGAGGGATGGCTATTGGCTTACACAGACGGATCAGCAGAATACCATGCACGGGTGGGGTGGGTAGCAGGCTTTGGTTGCACCATACCAGGACAATGGGATTTCTCTGGCTTCTTGCCAGTGGACATGGCTCAGTCCAACAACAGGGCGGAGCTCACAGCCATAATACGGCTCCTTGAGCATACTTAAGGAACATCTGCATGGTAAACTAGCTATCGCAACAGACTCTCAGTATGCATATGATGGTGTCGCAGGTTCGGCCTACCGTTGGAGAGAGCAAGGGTGGGTCAACAAGTGCGGCCCAGTGGCCAATGTTGATCTTTGGATCCAGTTGTTGTCCTTGATTGATAGTGCCACCATGCGCTTACGCTGGATTAAGGTTCCCAGTCATACAGTAGCAGTCATAGCAGGCAATCATCATGCTGATCACTTGGCAGAGGTACGTAGGTTCAGCTCTCCGTTATATCATGTTTTATCAGTGCCAGAAAGGCCCGTCATCTCACTTGAGCTACCGTTTACCCCGACGCCACGAAGGGCACAGGCGGTCCCTCGATCTGTAGACATCCTGGAGCTCACCACTCCTCTAAACGAAACCCCCGTCTTGGTCCCTGGCTCGCACCATCGGACCCCAGCGGCCCCGCCATCCATCCAGCATACGCCAATACGTTGCCTTTTTGGATCCCCACAAGGATCCCATGTGTCATGTCACAGCGTGTTTTCGACACCACCGCGAGTAAGTGCCTCTGCACAGCCCAGTGGATTATCTTCACCGTCTGGGTCCACGGTCTCATGGGCCCCCACGACCCCCACTCTAAGTCCACCCCCTGATGTGATGTGGAGGGACATAGGCCTGCAGCCGATGTCCACGCCTGAGCCCAGACATCGGCGCGTGCTCTTTCACACACCAAGTACTGATGTCAGCTCACCCAGGTATCACTCTGATATAGGCTCGCATATGGACTCGGGGGGGTCCCAGCCCGAGTCCCCGATGTCCGAGGACTCTCATTAAAACGGCCTCAGTAGACATGTGTCTTATGTTGCAAGCACCACATTGATGAATGACTGAACAACTCGGATGCATATACGGATACTTAGTCTCAGGCAAGCCAAGCAGTATGAAAGCATAACACACACACACACATCAACCTCCCTGCCTTTGGCTGGGGGCAAGCACAGCAAGTTGGCTGATCTTGTGCCAGCATCACGCAAGCTTGAAGTGCAAGCCACCAAGTCAGTCCTCCCCTCTCACCTGTACTGTGCCATGTAGGCTAGCTTTGTTGGCCGAGAAAAGACGGCCAAAATGAAGGTATCACAAGCTGGCGGTATGAAAGGATGTACATAGTGTCTTTCCCTGAGAAGGGAAGCAATATGCGGAGAATTGCCGAACATTGCTGCATATGCATACCAGGACGTGCATGTGTGGAGCGCTTTGTTGACCTGCATGCGGCCCCCCGTCCCTCCTGTGCTGGCGCCGGTGATGCTTCACACACCCAAGATTGTGAAGTTTGGAGGGCCCTCACCCACATCCAATGTGGGAAATGTCAACACAGGGTACCCACCGGCACGTTTACTCAGCCTTTATGGCACCCCTCGCCCCCTCCTTCGGGCAAAACTGAATGAGCTGTGGCCGTATCGCCTGTGTCACCGGGGCTATATCGGTAGCTAAGTATCCGTTGCTTCACAGCCCCCCCCCCCTTTGGGCAAATGGCCAAACATTGCACACGGGGGAGGGGGGGCAAAAAAAATCATCAGCCCGGCAATTCATTTGGTGCACAGTCCTGCTCCCCCGCTGCACATCCCCCGCTCCTGCATGACGGTCGTAACAGCAACGGACAGCTGCTTGGCAAAGCCTGCACACAATGCGGCTCCTCTGTAGAGCCCATACAAATGTCAACATACAGTCTGAGGCCGACATCGTATAGAAGATGTGTAATTATCTGCGGCACCAATGAAGGGGGTCCACCCCGGGCGACCAGACGTTTGACTGGTCCATGTGGTCCGCGCGCTCCCCACGCCCGAAGTGCGGGACATGCACCAAGCGATCACGTCCCTCAAGGAAACAGGAAATTTGCAGCACCCCAGGCTGAACCAACCTCACCCATCCCCCCCCAGGCTCCGCAACCCGCGGCCCAGGAAGCGCAAAAAGGACATGTATGGTCCGGCGATGGCGGAGGCACATCAGAAAGTCATTGATGAGTATGTGGCAGAGGGATGGGAAGCCATCTACCCCGACGGCTCGTCGGAGGTCCATCCGGAGGCGGGAATGGTGGGAGGGTTTGGGGTATACTTCGGGGATCACACGGACACGGCACAGTGCATCCCCATCACCCGGAAACAAACAAATAACAGGGGAGAGCTCCTCGCGGCCCTACATGCCATTCGCCATAGGACACCGCATAAGCGCACACTGATCTGCTCTGATTCAAAACTAGTGGTCATGGGGGCCACGGGCAAAGCCAGCAAATGGCGGCGCCATGACTGGCAAGGCTCACGGGGGCCGGTGGGCCACGTGGACCTGTGGGAGCAACTCCTCAAGGAAATTGAACAGGCAGGGGCAGCGGTACGCTGGCTGCATGTCCCCTCACACGTTGGTATTGTAGGAAACGCACACGCGGACACACTGGCTGACATGGGCCGCTGCAAATCCCCCCTTCTCCGAGGATATGTCACCTCAGCCCGGCGCCCACAGCAGGAGAGTCAGGCACAGGAACAGGAAGACGAGTCCGACCTGGATGAGCCACCCATGTTTTCTCCCGAGGAGCGGACGGCCGGCCCGCCTCCTCGTGGCACTCCCCCCCCCCCCCGACCCCCCGCAGACAGGGAGTTACTCCACTGTTGGAAGTCAAGGACTGCACCCCAGCCTCCAAGAGACCATGCCATTCGCCGGACTGCACTGACCCGGCCTCAGGATGGAGGTCGCGGGCGGTCTCCCGCTCACCACGGGCGACACCAATGCGTGACGTCAGGCAAGAACTCTCCCCCTCTTCAGCCCCCCCCTCCTCCCCAGGCAGTTGTGATGAGGCCTGGCTGGCTCCCAGATCACCGGCAACGGCCTCCACGATCACGTGCGGCACGGAAGGCTCACGGTGTGGGACACCGGACCCCAGCCGCCCTTTGTTTGGCACGCCATAAGGCACGCGACCCCACACCCCCATAGGATTAGACCCCATAGCCGACAGACACCCCAAACAGGGCAAGAGACCGGCACGGCCCAGTAGTGAGAGCGGTAGTCTTCAATCGTCCAGTGCGGGGGTTCGATCCCGGGAGCTGGTGCTCTTGGGATCCCTGCACGTAGAGCTCTCTAGTCGGCGTCGTGGGAACCACCCCCCCCTACAGCAGCCCGCGCCACCACCGGTACCGGTGGATAGGGTGGAGGTCTCGTCCGTTTTGCCCCAACCCCAAAAAGTGACACGCAGGAACCACACACACCTGCAGCAGTGCGCGCCGCCACCTATACTCGAACAGGTCGACGGGAGGTCCCGTCCGGTATTCGAAGGGATCGGTGGGAGACCACCGATCCTGGGATTCGAACCACCTCCTTCACGGCAAGCGCCGGGTGCGCTGCCACTTCAGCGGCCGCCTTCTAAGAGGCACTGGAACTTCGCACAAGGAACGACCACACAGGCGAACACACCCACAACACATGCAGGCGCCCCGGCGCCGCCCAGCCTCCCCACCCTCTGTATGGCTGTATGTTGACCTCCGAAAAGCCAGTACCCACTGGGGTTTCTTAATCCTAAGGACCTAAATAGCCCAGGGCCGGTGGCAGTGGCCCACAAGGGTGACCTCTGACCGCCCCACCCCCCATGACCAGGTGATCCTGAAACACAGGTGTGTGGCCGAGAGGGGCCAGCGCAAGCAAGCATGCCAGTGCGACGGTGGGAGCCTAAGTGGGACACATCATACGCTACGCCCCAAGCTCAGTCCGAAGGCGACAATGCCCTGAACCCTGTAGAAGCAGCCCCACTCTTACCCCATCCAGGGAGGAGGGAAGGGACGAACTGCAAAGCACTGTCTGCGTGACACGGACAATCATGGCACTGAGAAGGCGATGAAGGTCGTGAGGCAGGCGCGGCTGGAGCTAAGTGGCGGGTCCACACCTGACCAATTGAGGCCCCCCTCCCCACGGGGGAGGGATGTCACTAAGCAATGGCTTGACCACACCATATACTACCACCCCCATCACCCCACCCCCCCACTTTTCCACATTCCCCTGCCTCCGCCCCCCCCCCCCCCCCGCCCACCCCCCCTGCCGCAGAGAGAGATCAGCCCCCACATAGCACAAGGGCAACACTAGATGCTGGGGCTCCCAACCAGGATCCCTCCAGTGCGCTCAGTGGGACCGCAGCAGGGCCAAGTCCCGGCGTTTCAACCGCATTAACAGTAATGTCAGGGCCCCTGTCCCTTGGATCCCCCTGTGCTACTCCACTACTCCGCTGCTCCACTATCGTTAGTGCTACTGCTGCTCCAACTGCTAGTGCTAGTGCCACTACCACTGCTACTGCCACTGCTGCTGCTGCCACCACCGCCGCCGCTGCTGCTCCTGCTTGCGTGCCAATTCCTTTGATAAACAGAGGTTGGTGGAACGAGAGGTCTTACCAGCTGAACACTGAACAAAGAATGTCCTGAGCGCAAGAGCACATAGTCATGTCATATCGTAGATGTCAACAATGAACTGAATTGAGTTGGTTCAAAATGGAATGGAAGGCTTACGATTACTACAATCACTACCGCCACCACGATTGCTACTGGGGCTGCTACTAGCCCCCCCCCCCCCCCTTTGTCCTAGCTACACCCTTGTCCAAGCTACAGTAGGCCTAGGGACCGTATTAATTTGGGACCTAGGGAATGCCGTGCACGCAGTGAGCACGCAGTGCAAAGTTTTGTTTGTCGGCAAATACTCGAACCCTAGTTTTGGCCCCTTGGGGGAGCACCTGACGCGGCACGCGCACGGCGCGTGCGCGGCGAGGAGATTCAGCCTTCTGGCCCACCCAAGCACCCACAGTTCCTACCCTGGGGGCCCCTCATCTAGGGATTTTGGGCCTGATCCGTGATACTCTTGAGTAAGAAATGTCGTTTGTTGCTCTTTGAAGATCCCGCCCTCGAAGCTCAGCCCCAGCACGAGGTAGCAGTAGGTGTGGGGCCAAACTTGTCGTTGGGCTGCGATACGACAGCTATCGCAATATTTGGAGGGGCAATGGGACTACCCTTCACAAATCTATTCGCATCTTCGCTACCCCTCGTATGGCCCTTGGCCCCATGTGCCCCTTCATGTGTTGGTTGTTATCTTGTGGGCTTTGCTGCATTGCTGTGCTAGCGGACATGTGATCTTGGGTGAGTTTCCCTTCAGGTGCACACAGTTGCCACGCAGTGCCCACGCAGTGCAACAACTTGGCCCTTTTTTTTTTCGGTACCAAATGTAGTGCAGCCACATAAGACATGGATTTGCTGACACATTCCCCAGTTACATAGAGTCATGGACACATTTGTTGTGTGTGTTTGCCCACTTGAACCCGCATAGCTCTGATTTTGGAGATATTTGTGCACCATATCCCCCTTTCTTGCATCAGCTCACCATGCCGGCAGTTGTATGTGTCACGCGCAAGCTACGCCCGTGTCCAAGCTACAGTAGGCGAAGGGACTGTATTAATTTGGGGCTTTCGCGTAGCTAGGACAAGGGGCTGAGGGGTACTTCAACTGCAACTTCAACTGCGAGTGCTATTGGTGTCGTCAGTGTGAGGCGAGTTGTCATCAGAGGAGTGAAATGGTTGTGTCGAGAAGCACAAGCACAAGCACAAGCAGGGCGTGTTGCACACGCTGATGGGGGGCAGTGGCACTACGGGATGGCATAGTGCAGACGGAGTGCATCAGTTTGTGTGTTGACAGGCCACTTTAGAAAATCGATGTCCAGTGCCCAAGGAAGTCCGGAGGAACTGCAGTACTTATCAGAGCTCGGCGTCGCACAAGTCCTAGAGCAACTGATCAGAGATGTGTTGCAGCAGAAGCCCAAAGACCGGGCCGAGCTCTATTTGGGAATGGCGCGGCACATCAGGGCCTGCGCCGGCCAAGACTGCAGCCGCCGGGGCTCCGCCGCCAGCGCCGACGCCAACATGAGCCTGCGCGTCCGCGGTGGCAGCGGTCGCTCCGGGGCGACCGCCGCCCAAATCGAGCGGGCACGCGACGGCCTCACGGACCTGCACTCGGACCGCCTGGACATTCTGCGGGGCTGGGCCCCGCCGGCGGGGCTGGGGCTGCTGGACGCAATGCGGGCGCTGGACCTCGGCGACCTCAGCGAGTACTGCCTCTGCCCCATCTGCGGCCGCAGCACCTCCGATCTGGAGGCCCATCTGCGGGACGCGCACCAGCGGCGCATCTCGGAGGCCCCGGCGGCGGCGCGCGCGACGCTCCCGGGCCTCCTCGACCTCGCGGTGGCGTTCGCGGACCGGAGGGAGCGGGAGGGCTGCACGCTGCGGCTGGACCATGTCCTTGCACAGCACCTGTACACGATGGAGACCCCCATCTACCGCGTCGTCAACCGGCTGCTCCGGGACAAGCAGACCGCGGCCCTGCAGCCGTGGCTGCCGTTCTTGCACTTCCTGAAGGAGTCCCTTGTCTGCTTGGAGCCGTACGTGGGCATTGCCTACCGAGGCATCGACGTTGCAGTGGTCCCAGACATGTACAAGATCGGCCGCATAGTGACATGGCAGGTCGTCCCGTCCGATCCCCGCATCCATTTGGAGCAACCCCCCCCTCCCCCCGCCACATGCATGTCTGCTCCCCCATCCCCCCACCCACCCCCACCCCCCGGCCCATGTCAAAGTATACCTGGCCAGTGAATTGGCTAAAAGCGGGCTGGAGAGCCTCCCATTCTTTGCAAGAGAATCCGCTTCTTCATTCCCTTCAATGCCAACATCGGAGGGTTTTTTTACCCAGGCCACTTCACCGTCATGCAAGTCCAATTCAGTTAAAAGTTCTTTCCGTAAAATCAACATTGCTCAGGGGCCCATGTGAGCATATGAGAGACATATGTGTTTTGGGGGGGGGGGGGGGGCAGCAACAGCAGAAGCGGAGGAGGACAGTGGCACGGGCAGACGATGGGGGAGGGCAGGGACAGAAGACTTGCGTTGGGCTGGCATGTCGTTGTTTTGGATGCCCAAATGGATGCCGATGGTGGTTGGCTCATTCCAGTGGGCACCCTGTCTGCCTTTGTGAAAACCGCAAAGGTACCAAATTGTCCTCAGTTGCGTGTAGGGCTGGTGTGGCACATACCAACGTGCGGCCCGCGGAAGCAACAGAATTTTGTTTGTTTTGTGGAGTGGCCATTGCTTTGGCAAGGATGCGCAATCATGTGGCAGTGCACTTGTAGAAGGGAGAGGTGGTAACGGACCCAAGGATGCGTGGTGAGGCCGAACCTTGCGGTTTCCGTGGTTGCACTACAGGCACGTGTACCACAAGTATTGTGCGCAAGAAAATCAGTAGCACATGCCCGTGTGTGGTCCCATTGAAGCACGCAATGGCCATGCACAAACAAGAAAACATGCCCCGCCAATGTCCTATTCCTGGGTGCAGTGCCACCCCGTGGGTTTTGAACATCAAAACTCACTTGGCACGTTGCCATCCCACCGTGGCACCAAACACCGTTGATTTGACGGAATTGGTTGTAGTTAGCCAAGATGATGAGAAAAAAAAGGGGCGAGCCAAAAAATCCCCATGGTGATGAAGCTCAAGATCACTTTGAAAGTGGCACAGGCGGTTGACAATGAGGGTGCATCCTTCTCTGAAGCCTCTCTTGGCCGCTCGGATTGGGAGTGGAAACTCCTGTTTACTGCAGGGAAACAGGGGTTTTACGCAGTTTTGTTATTGTTGTACACTGTCTCCATTTAGTTTCTTATTTAAATATTGCCTGGGGAGTCAAAAGGTGCAGGCCTGAGACTTCGAACAATCTTGTGGTAGGCCCACCTTCCCTTCAAGCTTCTCCCCTTTTGCCTGTCGGTCGCTGCCCTTCAACATGTCGGAGTCCATCGATTTCCAGGATTATATCCTGGCGGGGGTGCAGGAGTCGGTGCGGGGAGATTCCCCGGCACGAGAATGGGCTCTGGCACGTACAAAGGTATTAAAAAGCCTTCGGGGACTGGGTGCCAGGCGTACCGAGTGGATACGGCAGTTCGCGGCTTCGGTTCAATTCTCGGGCGATGAGGATGCGTTTATTGAGTACATCATCGGATATGTCCTGACGGCTGGGGTATCTTTAAATGTGGAGACAGGCCTCTTTACTGCGAATGCCCAGGTGTCCCCGGGACCTCTTCATGACACGGCTCTGCAGACGCTCTTGGAAAACCAACAGAAAATGATCTCCGACTTGCATGCACAGGTCGCCAGCCTGACTTCTGCGCCAGCCAAACAGGAAATGGCGATACCTCCCCTGTCTCTTAAAGCTCTGTACGACCTGCACGTGGCGTACAACCACCCCCAGTGGGTGGTCCGCATGATTTGGTTTCTTCGTGCCATGGTCCTGCGTTTGCCGATCCCACAGCGCGAGATGAGGATGTCTGACAAGTGGGGCGACGAGCAACAGCGTGCCCTGCTGCTGGAGTTCTCCGATGCCCAGAAGGCGAATGACACGATGTGGACTGACCTGAAGCCTGACGGGGACGACGTAGCGATGGCGGGTGGATCTTCCGACAAGGATCTGGGAAAGGCGAACCCTTCCGCAGGCCCCGATTTGCCTGAGGGTTTGGTCCAAATGACGGAAGCCATGTGGCTCTTGACTTACACGGCGGTGCACAAATACAAGGAAAAATACGAGTCTGATGCCACGCAGTCCAAACAGGTGTCCAGTAATTCGGTGTTCACAGAGGGCCTGACGCCAGCGGGAGCACGAATAAAGAAAACCATGGCCAAACGCTTTCGGATCCAGGATGGAGTGGAGTTCTTTGAGGTGCACAAGAACGAGTGGGTTCGGTCATCCGACCCACCGGTGGGCCCGTGTAAAACGTGCAGAGAAAAAGGAAAGATTGAGCGCCACTGGGTCTGGCAGTGCCCTCTCCTGGAGTGAAAAGATGCCCCCCCGCTGGTGGGGGGGTTTGAACCGGAATGGGCCCCCCGTGCCCCTGCCACACCAGCCCCCGGCCCGTCGTCATCACAGATGGCTTCCGAAGACACCATCCACTGGCCCTCGATCTTGGACGCATGGAAGGCCTTGGGGTATTGCGACCCGCACGACTGCGTCTCCGCGGCGATTCTATCCACGTGGAAAGGAGGTACGCGAGACGCGTATGCATCCCATCTCCGACGTCTGGCACAAATCGGTGGTCGAACAGCCTGGAATGACGCGCAGCGGGTGGTCGAATTGGCACTCTTCCAGATGTTCAAGATGGGCTTCCGAAAGGCCACTCTCCGTGGCTGCGTCTCCGCGGTCAAAGCATGCGTGGTACTGGGGTGGCTACCGGAGCTCAATTGGACCCGCCTGTGGAGGATCACAAAAGCGCCAGTGGATTCCGAAGTCCACAGACCGTACGGAGGCCCTGACGTCCTCCAGTTCATCGCTGAAGCCTGCACATCGGTGGAAGACTGGATCACGTATGCTGGATGTGTCCTGTCGTTCTCCTCCCTATCCAGGGTGGGTGAAGTATCCTCGGCGCGAAGGAATGGAGTGGGAAAGTCGTACTTCTCGTTCTGGGGCCTCAAACGGGGGGAGCGCTGGGTCACACGCCAGCTAGGCCCCTATGCTGCAGTCTGGGCGCGCTGGCTGCGCCGTATCCGACCAGGTCGCGGCATCCTCTTATTCTCCGCGGCGCAGTTGGAGGAAAACATGGAGAAGCTTCTCAAAGGTTCGATACGAGCAGAGGCACGCTGGCATGCATGGAGACGCGCGGGGGCCACGTACCTGCGCGCCTTCGGTCTGCCCTGGCGCTTCCTTTGCTGGTGGGGGCGTTGGGCCAGTGTTAAAATGGCCCATTACTACGCTACCCCGCCTGATGAGTTCGACATGGTCGATGAACCGCGATTGCCTTGGCCAACAGACACGGGTTTCACCTGGAAGGGTACCCACTTGGCCCTCCTGTGGCCAAAGTCTCTCCGGGACCTGTTCGACGAAACGCCGACCATCAAGAAGCCCTCCTCGGAGTCCAGAAAGAACGCCAGAGATTCCTCAAAGCAGGTCGTGGATTCGGACTCGGAGGGAGATGCAGCCTGTCCTCCGCAACAAGGCCGCTCTCGGTGTGAGCCCATCATCGTGGGAGAGGCCCCACCTGCCACTGCCAAGCGCCGCAAAGCCCAGGGGTCCTCCTCCAACGGTCGGTCCTCGGAAAATCGGGAGCAGCCAAGACCCTCTTCAGTGTCCACGGCCGGAACGACAACCTCGGCCAAGGCCTCAGTCACTACCCCTCCTGGGCCACCTTCCACAGCCACTTCTTCCGGTGGTGATGGAGTGCAGGCATGCGCCCCAACAACGGATCGTGACAAGTCCACCGACAGCGGTCAAGCCGCCTCAAAGTTCGCAGGCAGGGTGCGGTCCTCGGTCACAGGGGCCCGGAGATCAGTGCAGCCAGTCCGACTCAACCCCAAGGAGATGGCCCTCAAAGTCAGACGTGCGGCGGGTGGCACCGCTGGACTTCTCCTGCCCTCGGTTGCAGGCGGTGGAGCAGTTGCTCGACTCTCCAAGGGGTCTGGGCTGGGTAAATAATACCCTGGAGGGGCTTCGGTTGCCCGACTCTTTGAGACCGTTGGTGAGGGGTCGGATTCGGTTGCTCCTTATGCGAGGGGCCCGTGTGGCCTTTGATATCTCTATGTCTTCCTTTGACGAGAGGGTCCTGCAGGCTTTGGATGCCCTTACCCCTGAAGTCTGGATTTGCATCTTCAAAGATACTACCTCCCCTATCACTCTGCTTATTGGTTTGGACAGGAGCGTCCTGGACAGGGGAATAGGCCAGATTGGTTCCATCAGCATACCCCCTTTTATTTGGAATTTTTTGGCCCCGGAGGATTTTGAATCCGTTGCTTCGCGGGATCTGGGTAGCATGCGTAGTATGTCGGAAGAGGGCCTGGTGATGGCCAGGGCATTGGTGCGCGACGGTGTGCTTAGCGAGTGGGGGGGGGGGGGAGGGCGAATGGGTACATGTTCCCGGTCCCGAAAAACTCCACAAAGGCGTCCATGATTGTGCACTTGGTGAAGTTTAATAAGGCTCACGAACATAAGCCGGCGAGCTTTGGACTCCCTTCGGTGGAGGATCTGGCTCTTATGGTGCAGGTTCACAGCTTGCAGTTGCCACGTTTGGCTTTGGGTGATGCAGATTATTTGCGTTTTTTGTCCGACCCTTTTTTGCAATCCCTGGAGCACTTGCGTGTCGAGTCAGAGCCGGGTGCGCCCCTGGTTGCTTGCCATGTGGACCTGACGAACGCATTTTGGTCCCTACGGCTCCCCGACCACCTCCGGGGCGCCTTCCGGGTCTGCGTTGATGGAAAGATTTATGGATTTAATTGCCTGCCGTTTGGTTGGCAGTACTCCCCCATTGTCTGCCAGACTGTTTTGGGGTATATCCTGGCGTCCCTGGGTTTTTCGAATGTTTTGGTTTTGCATTACCTCGACAATTTTTTAATTGTAGGTTATGGCAAGAATAGGGTGCGAACGGCCGCTGCCTCTTTGTGCGAGGCTTTGAGGAAGTCAGGGGCTATAATCAGTGTCAAGAGCGTTTTGGAGCCCGTCACCAGGATCCTGTGGTTGGGGAAGGACCTGAATTTTGATCCCTTAAATTCGTCGATCCACACGACACCACAGGGTTGGGCCTCTCTGGTTGGGGTTTGGTTAAGGACGGCTCTACAGCCTCTTACCCGCAAGCGTGCTCGTAAGGTTTTGGGTCGTTTTACCTGGGCAGTGCGCCCTGCCGTAGGTGGAATGCCCTTCCTCTCCGGTTGGTGGAATTTCTGTCAGTGGGGCCCCAATTGGCTGCAGAATTGCCCCATGCGCCTCCTGCTTAGCCTGACACATGTTTTGGTTCTGGCGTTGGAGGGTTGGCGTCCACCACCACTGATTCCATTTGTCCTCGCCAGGCGGGGCACCATTTATGTTGATGCCGCCTTTGACAAGGACAGATATAAAGTAGGCCTTTGGAGTTCGTCCCTGGGGGGCAGGGTTTTTCACTGCAGCAATTGGGTGCGCACTCAGCAAGAGGCTGAGCTGGAGGCCATGATCCGAGGGGTGCGCATTTGTGAAAAGATTGGCTGGCCTGCGTTCTGCCTTGTGGGAGATAACTGGGCGGCCCTGGAACAGGTGGCGTCGTTCCGAGCCCGATCTGGTCTCAAGCGTCAGAACCGACACCTGCGTCGTCTTTTCTACGTCTGGCGTCGTCTGCAGTCGTCTGTCTATCTGTCGTGGGCGCCGGGCGACCTAAACCCGGCTGATTGCTTCTCTAGAATAGACAGTGATTGGAGAGGCGACTTCAGCGCCGCACACCAGTGTGCACTTGACAGACTGACGGCCCTGCAGTCGTATACAGAACGGGTCGGGTACAGAACAACATGCCATTCGTATTGTTGCCTTGTTTGATGTGTGAAACCGGAGGAGGATGCAAGCTCTGCGGAATTTGGGTCTTCCGCAGATCATGATTTGTCCAGCGGTAACGAGAGTTCCACATCTGCCGAAGACGGTAATAGCTCTTCTTCTTCCTCATCTTCTTCCTCTTCTAGCTCTTCTTCCGGGGTGGAAGTTCTCCCCAAAAAGAAAGTTGTGCCCGGCAAGGGCACAAAGCAGCCCATCACCACTCCCAAGCAAAGCGCTAAGAAGCGACGCACGGTGAAGACGTCCGGGCGGAAGAAGTAGGCGGAGCTGCATGCACACACACCTCACAAACGGATACCTCCCCCACCCCTACACCTCGTCGCTCTCCCTCTCTTTCCCATGTAGTGGCATGCACACTAGGACTGCAAGGCCCACACAATGGCGCGGAAAGGGAGGCCTAGCCCGCAATAGCCTTAAGGGCCTCCCGAGTTGCGTCGGCTAAGCAGTATAGTCACACACACAACCCTTCTTTTATGCCCGGCCCTTGATGCATTTCTCACCCTATTAATTCTAACCCCATGGTGTATTTCGAAACCCATGACCGCCGTAGAGACCCACAGTCCCGAGGTTTCTGTTACCCACGGCCGGAAATACCCAAGCCGATCACCACCACCAGTGTTTACCCTGTGAAACCGTAATCTTCCATGGACCAAGGGTAAGGCCGAGTGAGTGCCATGCATCAGCAGCCTGAGGAACATGGGTAGTGGTAGAATGCAGTCGATCCTTGATTGACGCTTTTTTCTCTTGGCGGGCTGAGTATTGGGTTTGAATGCAGCAACTAACCTGCCCTGGGCGGCGCCCACTCAACGGTCGTCAACGCAAGCTGACCTCGGCTATGTACATAGATAGTGGAGCACCCCAACCAAGAAGGGGACACTTTGCATTTGCAATTGTCCGGAACACATGAACATTCGAACTAACGGCTGAAAGTGTCTATGGCGGGGACATTCAGTCAATCAGTACCGACCATTGAGCCCCCAAGCCGATGAAACCCTACCATAGACGTTGGTAGGGGCAGTGCGAATCGTCGGATCACACCTGGGCCGCATACCCAACTATTCGGAGGTGCCCGACACTATGTATTTAATTGGGGGGGGGTTTGGGGGGCCGGGGTGCCCTTCCCGCGGACAATTCCCCCGCGCAGCGAAAAACCCCCTTAAACCCCCCCCCCCCCCCAAAGCCCCCCCTTTTTTAAATTTGGCTGTGGGGGGGTTTCGAGCAGGATATCCGATTTCCGAGAACCCCCCCCCCCCCGAGCTACTCAGCTGCTCATGTCTCTGGACCTGCCTACTTCACACCCCATGCGACAGCCTTTTGCACAAGGAGGTTAACACCCCATCCAGTCACACGTCTGCACACACGCCCCATATTTTGAATTATGATTCCGATGCAAGCGCAATCTCAGCACGACACTCCTCAGTCTCTTCGGCTAGCTCTGCTAGCACTGATATTTCAGCTCCCAGGAAACACAGACGCTTTTTGCACAAATGAATAACTTTTGGTATATGTACCACGGTTTTTCCACAGCCAACAACACACTACATAGGAAGCCCACAGTACAGAGAGCCGAAGGAGTGCTTGATTACAGTCGCAGTGGGTTATAGGACAGATCGTTCTGTAGCATGCCGGCAACACATTGCTGCTCTGTTCTTCATTTTCATGACAGCTCAGCATCGTGTAAGTGTAGATATGAAACTGATTGGTGACAGATGAATGCATCGCGGTTCATTCTGATTGTTCATAGCATATCCCTTGGAACACGAAAACTTTTGCAGCGTGAATGATGATTGCGCCATATGTTCAGGGTCCCTCAGTTTAGGTCTGCTTTTTGTCGAATTATGGTGCATTGGAGCAGTGATCTGGCTTGTAGCGCATTGAGCCCATAAGGGCATTTGCTGGGATTGCCCAGGCGGGCCCCTGAGATATGTGCTACCTCTCCTTCTTTGGCCATTGCAAGCACTTTTGTTGGGGAGGTTGCTGTTTTGTGTGTTGTGGTGTGTGTGTGTGTGTGTGTGTGTGTGTGTGTGTGTGTGTGTGTGTGTGTGTGTGTGTGTGTGTGTATGTGTGGGCGCAGGGGGGGGGGGGGAGGGGTGAGATTGCTTTGGCAGGTGTTCAGAATGGCTGCAAGTTTTGAGTATTTGTGATTCTTTTGTACACCGTCTGTTATCACTGCTGGTTGCCGCTATGATGCCGTTACACTTGATTTTCAGGGCCCACGAGATCCCTCTGCTGTTGTTTGTCTGACGTCCTCCATGCCAGTTTGGTGACTTTTTGTTGGCAGAGGGGACTTGTGGGCTGCGATGACAAACACCATGGTTCTGAGTGGCAACTGGAACACAGCTTGCATTTCTTCTGGCACACTGAACTGAGAGCAATGAAGACTGCGGTGGCAGGCGCGGTTGGAGCTAATTGCGGTGAAGCAAACCTGACCGATTGTGGCCCATCCCCATCTCCTCATGTAATAGGATGACCACAGCAACTAAGAGCCAAAGGAGTGCTTGAACACAGAGGCACTGGATGATAGAACAAACAGCATGTTGCACGAGGCAGCGAGACTGCCGAACAAAGACATCTACAACCCCGCCAGCCTTTCGGAGTTTGATTGCAGATATGAACGCAAAATTGATGACGGATGAATGCTTTGTGGTTCATCTCGATTTTTCATGGCATATCTCCGCGGGCATGTGAAATGATGCAGATTGACTGATGATTCCGCGGCATTCCCATCCCCATCCAGTGTCTTGCACGGGGGGCTGCCACTGAATCCTCCGTGGTACTCAGCATGTCCCTGAGGTTCAGGGCGCCCATGATGTCCCTGGCCTTGTGGCTGAGCCTGTCCTCGCTGTGCCTCCATCTGTCCCAGGAGCTGAGGCGCCGGTGGGGGCAACAAGAAGGGCTCCCTCTCCGCTTGTTTGGGGGGCTGGGGCTGTGTCCATGGCGCCCTTAGTTGATACCAACCACCATTGTCCCCCCATACGTCCAGGGCTTCAGCTCCGCGTCCACGACCGCGAGGGTGGCGGCCGATTTCCTCGGGGCTGGGGGGCTCAACAGTACTCTCTTCGTGCTGCACAGCAAAACGGCGCGGGACATCAAGCAGCAGTCTGCCATCGCGGCGGAGGATGAGGTGCTGTTCTGCATGGACACCCAGTTCCGGGTCCGGGGCACGATGCAGACGGGGTACAAGCAGCTGCTGGCCCAGGCCATGGGCATTGACATGCAGGTCTGCCCGGCCCCTGCATCAGCCTCTTGCGTCGTGAGGTATTCCTCAGCAGTGGCACCCGAACCGACCGGAGAGGGAGCAGAGGAGGGGGGGGGGGGGTTTACAAGGGCTGCAAATCCTCTCCAGCCCTCAGCAATGCACAACACCCTGAACAGCACCAACAACCCTCAACAGCCACTGCCAATCGTGTGTTGTTGCGGCAGTGGTACAGCCTGGCCCTCATCAACAACCGCTCACCGAGGCTCCGGGCCAGTAACACCTCCTTTGCCACCGCTGCGCCTGTGTGTGCTGTCTGTTTGGATTATGCGAGGCTCGTGGTGAAAACTGCTGATTTTCACAAGTATGAGCAACGTTTGCCGCCTGTGTAAATGCAGCATGCCTGGGACCCTTATCTAATACAAAGGGCGGGGGGGGGGGGGGTAATTTCGGGCGGGGGTAATTTCGTCGGAAACTTTCGTCCTTAAGGAAGGTGGCGAAAGTTTCCCCTGGCGAAATCTGGGGGCTTTGGCACCGCAATGTGTGCGCACGGCAGTGTAAGCTTTGGGAGTCGAAAGGGTGGCGAAAATTTCCCGTTCCGAAATTTACCGACGAAATAACCCCCGCACGAACCCCCCCCCCTGGAGTGTTACTCTTTGCCAGGGCACCTCTGTGTGTGCCCCCCACCTTTGGGGCTGGCGAGTGTGCTGCAGCCTGCATGGCATCCGGATGTGTCGCCAGGGCATCACTGTGTATGAGCTGATGGAGATCCAGCTCATCACAGCGAAGGACGTTCTGGAGTGCCTGACCGTTGAGGAGAGGCTGCGAATGCCCCGGTTAGTGCAGACCCTCAGGAGTGCGGGGGACCAGCCCTTCGATGCCCTCGATGCGGAGTCCCAGGGCAAAGACCACAACCCTATGGCCCTTGCGATCGGCGATGTGGAGCACTTCCCGGACGTCGTGCACTTGCTGCTGGTGGCCCGGGCACGCGTCCACGGCAATGCCCTTCTGCTGAGGATGCTCAAGTCCATTCAGGTGAGCGTCGCCGCCCTGAACACAAGGCACGAGGGTCGTTCCGCATGGCTGGGTGGGGGTGGGTGGGCGGGGGGGGGGGGGGCAAAACGTCGAAAAAATGACCCCTCCCCCCTTGTTTTTGTGTTGAAAATCATGAATCTTTTGGTTTTTTCAATTTTGAGCCGAAAAAGTATTCTCGGGTCCCTACCCCTTGGGGTTTGTATGAGCTTCACCGGCGAGTCTACTGAGCGGCACTGTTGCACGCTGGTTTTCGACCTTTCATCTGCCGCGTCCATCCGTCCATCCCAGGCACCGGAAAGAAACAGTGAAGCTTCCAAAGTGTGCCCGTTGATAAATTCGTCAAACCCGCCAGGCAGAGCCCTGTAGTACCACTCAACAACCCTGGAAACTGTTTGCGGGCACACATAAGTTCTACCAAGTTCTCCCTCCCTCCCTGCCCCCTGCCTCCGCAGATCGGTTGGGTGCAGTGTCTGCAGGCATCACTCCCCTGGGGCGGACAGCTACCAGCATCGGGCCCCCCATCCACAAACCCACCAACCCCCTCCCTCCCTCCCCCAATTTCCCCACCCTTCCCTCCCTCCCTTCCTCCGCGAGTGCACCGCTGGCAAACGCTGAAGGTGAAGGTATTGAAGAAGGTGCGAAGGTCGTGAAGTGTGCAAGATGCGGAACGGGAGGAGGGCCAAGGGCCGTGGGAAGGGTGACCCAAGGGACCCAGTGCAGTCTTAGATGCGACACGGAAGGGGACCCCAGGACCCCGGTGCTGTGCAAGGTGCGAAACGGGAGGGGGCCAAAGGAGTCCAGAGGAAACGAAGCGCAGGGTGCACGCGCAGGGCGCGGGTGTGAATGCGTCTGACGAGGGTTTGGTCTTCACCACGCCATTGCACTGCAGAAAGCAGCAAGACATCCCAGTCTACAAGTTGAGGAGCGGCAACAAGAGCCCTCGGTAAGGGACAGACTCCAAACAGCAGCCACATAAATGGTCCCGGGGCAGGCGGTCTGCACACCGTAAAAGGTGCTTTGCTCCAACTCCAACTCCAACACCCTCCCTCCCTCCCTCCCTCCCTCCCTCCCTCCCTCCCTCCCTCCCTCCCTCCCTCCCTCCCTCCCTCCCTCCCTCCCTCCCTCAATCCCTCCATCAATGCATACCTCCATCCCTCACTCTGTCGGCCTCTTCACCGCAGGTGCTCACTCCGCCCTGTGCCACCGCAGTTCTCGCGGCAATTGCCGCCGCGCAGACGGTGGATGACTGCGAGCCAAGCAAGATCCTGCCCCCGCGCCAGCGCGACCCCTTCGGGGACTTCGGGGGCTTCGGGGGCTTCGGGCCCTTTGGCAACAAGGAACCCCCGGCAGCCCCACAGCCCTCCACCGCCGTAGAGTTTGCGCTGCAGAAGTGCCGCACCCCAGACACGGCCTGGGAGCCCGTGGCAGCGGCGCTGCTCGCGAAGGGGTCGCCCTGCCACAAGACCGTGCAGCTGTTGGAGGCCCTGCAGCACGACCATTGGGCCCTGGCGGAGCTGCTGCTGCGGCACGGCACAGACATTGACGCGCCTGCGCCCTTCGGGTGGTGCCCCAGCCCCGACACGCTGCAGAACCCGCGACCCGAGGATTTGGACCGCCCCAACTGGGGGCCGCCGCGGGAGCCCCTCGCACACCTGAGCCCCTTGGCCCTGGCCGTGTGCAAGGGCAGTGCAGCGCAGGTCCGCGCCCTGGTCTTAGCAAAGGCCGACCCCAACGCCCCCAGTGGGGCCCGGGCCTCGGACGAGGGCTTTCGGCCACTGCACTACGCACTAGTGCACGCGCAGACAGAGCTGGTGGCCCTGCTGCTGGAGCTCAAGGCGGACCCCGAACAAACGGACGGCAAAGGGGCCGCCCCCCTGGGCTATGCTGCAGCCCGGAATGGGGCTCTGGTGCAGCAGCTGGTGGATGCCAAAGCGGATGTTAACTTGCAATTCTGGTGGCCGATGGAAACACCAAGTTTGTTTGGATTGTGCTGCATGTCTTGCGCACCTGTTGCTGTGGAGGGCAGTGCAACACAAAATGCTGCACCATACAAAAACAAATGCTGTACAATACGACACCAAATGCTGTACAATACAACACCAAATGCTGTACAATACAAAACCAAATGCTCTACAATACAAAACCAACTATTATGCAATACAACACCAATTGCTCTACAATACAAAACCAAATGCTGTACCATACAAAACCCAATACTGTACACTACAACACCAAATGCTGTACAATACGACACCAAATGCTGTACAATACAACACCAATTGCTGTACAATACAACACCAAATGCTCTACAATACAACACCAAATGCTGTACAATACAACACCAAATGCTGTACAATACGACACCAAATGCTGTACAATACAACACCAATTGCTGTACAATACAACACCAAATGCTCTACAATACAACACCAACTGCGGAACAATACAACACCAATTGCTGTACAATACAACACCAAATGCTCTACAATACAGAACCAACTACTATACAACACAACACCAAATGCTGTACAATACAAAACCAAATGCTCTACAATACAAAACCAACTATTATACAATACAACACCAAATGCTCTACAATACAACACCAAATGCTGTACAACACAACACCAATTGCTCTACAATACAACACCCAATGCTCTACAACACAACACGAAATGCTGTACAATACAACACCAAATGCTGTACAATACAACACCAAATGCTGTACAATACAACACCAATCGATGTACCATACAACAGCAAATGCTGTACAATACAACACCAATTGCTCTACAATGCAACACCAAATGCTGTACAAAGTAACCCCAAATGCTGTAGAATACAACACCAAATGCTGTACAAAACAACACCAATTGCTGTACAATACAACACCAAATACTGTACAATACAAAACCAAATGCTGTACAATACAACACCAAATGCTGTACCATACAAAACCCAATGCTGTACAATACAACACCAACTACTGTACAATGCAACACCAAATGCTGTACAATACGAAACCAAATGCTGTACAATACAACACCAAATGCTGTACAATACAACACCAATTGCTGTACAATACAAAACCAAATGCTGTACAATACAACACCAAATGCTGTACAATACAACACCAAATGCTGTACAATACAACACCAAATGCTGTACAATACAACACCAAAGACTGTATATTGCAACAGCAAATGCTGTACAAAGTATCACCAAATGCTGCACAATACAACACCAAATGCTGTACAATACAACACCAAATGCTGTACACTGCAACACCAAATGCTGTACAATACAACACCAAATGCTCTACAATACGACACCAGATGCCGTACAATACAACACCAAATGCTGTACAATACAGCACCAAATGCTGTACAATACAACAGCAAATGCTGTACAATACAACACCAAATGCTCTACAATGTGACACCAGATGCCGTACAATACAACACCAAATGCTGTACAATACAACACCAAATGCTCTACAATACAACACCAACTGCGGAACAATACAACACCAATTGCTGTACAATACAACACCAAATGCTCTACAATACAGAACCAACTACTATACAACACAACACCAAATGCTGTACAATACAAAACCAAATGCTCTACAATACAAAACCAACTATTACACAATATGACACCAATTGCTCTACAATACAACACCAAATGCTCTACAATACAACACCAAATGCTGTACAATACAACACCAAATGCTGTACAACACAACACCAAATGCTCTACAATACAAAACCAAATGCTCTGCAATACAAAACCACTTACTATACAATACAACACCAATTGCTCTACAATACAACACCCAATGCTCTACAACACAACACCAAATGCTGTACAATACAACACCAAACGGTGCACAATACAACACCAAATGCTGTACAATACAACACCAATTGATGTACCACACAACAGCAAATGCTGTACAATGCAACACCAAATACTGTACAATGCAACACCAAATGCTGTACAAAGTAACCCCAAATGCTGTAGAATACAACACCAAATGCTGTACAAAACAACACCAACTGCTGTACAATACAACACCAAATGCTGTACCATACAAAACCCAATGCTGTACAATACAACACCATCTACTGTACAATGCAACACCAAATGCTGTACAATACGAAACCAAATGCTGTACAATACAACACCAGATGCTGTACAATAAAACACCAAATGCTGTACAATACAACACCAATTGCTGTACAATACAAAACCAAATGCTGTACAATACAACACCAAATGCTGTACAATACAACACCAATTGCTGTACAATACAACACCAAATGCTGTACAATACAACACCAAAGACTGTATAATGCAACAGCAAATGCTGTACAAAGTATCACCAATGGCTGCACAATACAACACCAAATGCTGTACAGTACAACACCAAATGCTGTACAATGCAACACCAAATGCTGTACAATACAACACCAAATGCTCTACAATACGACACCAGATGCCGTACAATACAACACCAAATGCTGTACCATACAACACCAAATGCTGTCCAATACAACACCAAATGCTGTACACTGCAACACCAAATGCTGCACCATACAACACCAGTTGCCGTACAATACAAACTGCTGTACAGTAGAGCAGCCAATGCTGTACAATACAACACCAAATGCTGTACAATACAACACCAATTGCCGTACAATACAACAGCAAACGCTGTATAATACAACAGCAAATGCTGTACAATACAACAGCAAATGCTGTACAATGCAACACCAAATGCTGTACAATACAACAGCAAATGGTGTACAAGACAACAGCAAATACTGTACAGTACATCATGCTGTACAATACAACAGCAAATGCTGTACAACACAACAGCAAATGCTGTACAATGCAACACCAAATGCTGTACAATACAACAGCAAATGCTGTACACTGCAACACCAACTGCTGTACAATACAACAGCAAATGCTGTACCATACAACACCAAATGCTGTACAATACAACACCAATGGCTGTACAATACAACACCAAATGCTGCACCATACAACACCAGTTGCCGTACAATACAAAACCAACTGCTGTACAGTACAGCAGCCAATGCTGTACAATACAACACCAAATGCTGTACAATATAACACCAATTGCTGTACAATACAACAGCAAACGCTGTATAATACAACAGCAAATGCTGTACAACACAACAGCAAATGCTGTACAATGCAACACCAAATGCTGTACAATACAACAGCAAATGGTGTACAAGACAACAGCAAATACTGTACAGTACATCATGCTGTACAATACAGCAGCAAATGCTGTACAATACAACAGCAAATGCTGTACAATACAACAGCAACTGGTGTACAATACAACACCAAATGCTGTGCAGTACAACACCAAGTGCCGTACAAAACAACAGCAAATGCTGTACAATACAACACCAAATGCTGTACAGTACAACACCAAATGCTGTACAATACAACACCAAACGCTGTACAATACAACACCAAATGCTGTACAATACGATACCAAATGCTGTACAGTACAACACCAAATGCTGTACCATACATCAGCAAATGCTGTACAATACAACAGCAAATGCTGTACAGTACAACACCAAATGCTGTACAACACAACACCAAATGCTGTACAATACAACACCAAATGCTGCACAATACAACAGCAAATGCTGTACAGTACAACACCAAATGCTGTACAACACAACACCAATTGCTGTACAATACAACAGCAATTGCTGTACAATACAACACCAAATGCTGTACAATACAACACCAATTGCTGTACAATACAACAGCAAATGCTGTACAATACAACAGCAATTGCTGTACAATACAACACCAAATGCTGTACAATACAACACCAATTGCTGTACAATACAACAGCAAATGCTGTACAGTACAACACCAAATGCTGTACAACACAACACCAATTGCTGTACAATACAACAGCAATTGCTGTACAATACAACACCAAATGCTGTACAATATCACACCAATTGCTGTACAATACAACAGCAAATGCTGTACCATACAACACCAAATGCTCTACAATACAACACCAAATGCTGTACAATACAACACCAATGGCTGTACAATACAACACCAAATGCTGCACCATGCAACACCAGTTGCCGTACAATACAAAACCAACTGCTGTACAGTACAGCAGCCAATGCTGTACAATACAACACCAAATGCTGTACAATACAACACCAATTGCTGTACAATACAACAGCAAATGGTGTACAACACAACAGCAAATGCTGTACAATCCAACACCAAATGCTGTACAATACAACAGCAAATGGTGTACAAGACAACAGCAAATACTGTACAGTACATCATGCTGTACAATACAGCAGCAAATGCTGTACAATACAACAGCAAATGCTGTACAATACAACAGCAACTGGTGTACAATACAACACCAAATGCTGTACAGTACAACAGCAAATGCTGTACAATACAACACCAAATGCTGTACAGTACAACACCAAATGCTGTACAATACAACACCAAACGCTGTACAATACAACACCAAATGCTGTACAATACGATACCAAATGCTGTACAGTACAACACCAAATGCTGTACCATACATCAGCAAATGCTGTACAATACAACAGCAAATGCTGTACAGTACAACACCAAATGCTGTACAACACAACACCAAATGCTGTACAATACAACACCAACTGCTGTACAATACAAAACCAAATGCTGTACAATACAACACCAAATGCTGTACAATACAACACCAAATGCTGTACAATACAACACCAATTGCTGTACAATACAAAACCAAATGCTGTACAATACAACACCAAATGCTGTACAATACAACACCAAATGCTGTACAATACAACACCAAATGCTGTACAATACAACACCAAAGACTGTATATTGCAACAGCAAATGCTGTACAAAGTATCACCAAATGCTGCACAATACAACACCAAATGCTGTACAATACAACACCAAATGCTGTACACTGCAACACCAAATGCTGTACAATACAACACCAAATGCTCTACAATACGACACCAGATGCCGTACAATACAACACCAAATGCTGTACAATACAGCACCAAATGCTGTACAATACAACAGCAAATGCTGTACAATACAACACCAAATGCTCTACAATGTGACACCAGATGCCGTACAATACAACACCAAATGCTGTACAATACAACACCAAATGCTCTACAATACAACACCAACTGCGGAACAATACAACACCAATTGCTGTACAATACAACACCAAATGCTCTACAATACAGAACCAACTACTATACAACACAACACCAAATGCTGTACAATACAAAACCAAATGCTCTACAATACAAAACCAACTATTACACAATATGACACCAATTGCTCTACAATACAACACCAAATGCTCTACAATACAACACCAAATGCTGTACAATACAACACCAAATGCTGTACAACACAACACCAAATGCTCTACAATACAAAACCAAATGCTCTGCAATACAAAACCACTTACTATACAATACAACACCAATTGCTCTACAATACAACACCCAATGCTCTACAACACAACACCAAATGCTGTACAATACAACACCAAACGGTGCACAATACAACACCAAATGCTGTACAATACAACACCAATTGATGTACCACACAACAGCAAATGCTGTACAATGCAACACCAAATACTGTACAATGCAACACCAAATGCTGTACAAAGTAACCCCAAATGCTGTAGAATACAACACCAAATGCTGTACAAAACAACACCAACTGCTGTACAATACAACACCAAATGCTGTACCATACAAAACCCAATGCTGTACAATACAACACCATCTACTGTACAATGCAACACCAAATGCTGTACAATACGAAACCAAATGCTGTACAATACAACACCAGATGCTGTACAATAAAACACCAAATGCTGTACAATACAACACCAATTGCTGTACAATACAAAACCAAATGCTGTACAATACAACACCAAATGCTGTACAATACAACACCAATTGCTGTACAATACAACACCAAATGCTGTACAATACAACACCAAAGACTGTATAATGCAACAGCAAATGCTGTACAAAGTATCACCAATGGCTGCACAATACAACACCAAATGCTGTACAGTACAACACCAAATGCTGTACAATGCAACACCAAATGCTGTACAATACAACACCAAATGCTCTACAATACGACACCAGATGCCGTACAATACAACACCAAATGCTGTACCATACAACACCAAATGCTGTCCAATACAACACCAAATGCTGTACACTGCAACACCAAATGCTGCACCATACAACACCAGTTGCCGTACAATACAAACTGCTGTACAGTAGAGCAGCCAATGCTGTACAATACAACACCAAATGCTGTACAATACAACACCAATTGCCGTACAATACAACAGCAAACGCTGTATAATACAACAGCAAATGCTGTACAATACAACAGCAAATGCTGTACAATGCAACACCAAATGCTGTACAATACAACAGCAAATGGTGTACAAGACAACAGCAAATACTGTACAGTACATCATGCTGTACAATACAACAGCAAATGCTGTACAACACAACAGCAAATGCTGTACAATGCAACACCAAATGCTGTACAATACAACAGCAAATGCTGTACACTGCAACACCAACTGCTGTACAATACAACAGCAAATGCTGTACCATACAACACCAAATGCTGTACAATACAACACCAATGGCTGTACAATACAACACCAAATGCTGCACCATACAACACCAGTTGCCGTACAATACAAAACCAACTGCTGTACAGTACAGCAGCCAATGCTGTACAATACAACACCAAATGCTGTACAATATAACACCAATTGCTGTACAATACAACAGCAAACGCTGTATAATACAACAGCAAATGCTGTACAACACAACAGCAAATGCTGTACAATGCAACACCAAATGCTGTACAATACAACAGCAAATGGTGTACAAGACAACAGCAAATACTGTACAGTACATCATGCTGTACAATACAGCAGCAAATGCTGTACAATACAACAGCAAATGCTGTACAATACAACAGCAACTGGTGTACAATACAACACCAAATGCTGTGCAGTACAACACCAAGTGCCGTACAAAACAACAGCAAATGCTGTACAATACAACACCAAATGCTGTACAGTACAACACCAAATGCTGTACAATACAACACCAAACGCTGTACAATACAACACCAAATGCTGTACAATACGATACCAAATGCTGTACAGTACAACACCAAATGCTGTACCATACATCAGCAAATGCTGTACAATACAACAGCAAATGCTGTACAGTACAACACCAAATGCTGTACAACACAACACCAAATGCTGTACAATACAACACCAAATGCTGCACAATACAACAGCAAATGCTGTACAGTACAACACCAAATGCTGTACAACACAACACCAATTGCTGTACAATACAACAGCAATTGCTGTACAATACAACACCAAATGCTGTACAATACAACACCAATTGCTGTACAATACAACAGCAAATGCTGTACAATACAACAGCAATTGCTGTACAATACAACACCAAATGCTGTACAATACAACACCAATTGCTGTACAATACAACAGCAATTGCTGTACAATACAACACCAAATGCTGTACAATATCACACCAATTGCTGTACAATACAACAGCAAATGCTGTACCATACAACACCAAATGCTCTACAATACAACACCAAATGCTGTACAATACAACACCAATGGCTGTACAATACAACACCAAATGCTGCACCATGCAACACCAGTTGCCGTACAATACAAAACCAACTGCTGTACAGTACAGCAGCCAATGCTGTACAATACAACACCAAATGCTGTACAATACAACACCAATTGCTGTACAATACAACAGCAAATGGTGTACAACACAACAGCAAATGCTGTACAATCCAACACCAAATGCTGTACAATACAACAGCAAATGGTGTACAAGACAACAGCAAATACTGTACAGTACATCATGCTGTACAATACAGCAGCAAATGCTGTACAATACAACAGCAAATGCTGTACAATACAACAGCAACTGGTGTACAATACAACACCAAATGCTGTACAGTACAACAGCAAATGCTGTACAATACAACACCAAATGCTGTACAGTACAACACCAAATGCTGTACAATACAACACCAAACGCTGTACAATACAACACCAAATGCTGTACAATACGATACCAAATGCTGTACAGTACAACACCAAATGCTGTACCATACATCAGCAAATGCTGTACAATACAACAGCAAATGCTGTACAGTACAACACCAAATGCTGTACAACACAACACCAAATGCTGTACAATACAACACCAACTGCTGTACAATACAAAACCAAATGCTGTACAATACAACACCAAATGCTGCACAATACAACAGCAAATGCTGTACAGTACAACACCAAATGCTGTACAACACAACACCAATTGCTGTACAATACAACAGCAATTGCTGTACAATACAACACCAAATGCTGTACAATACAACACCAATTGCTGTACAATACAACAGCAAATGCTGTACCATACAACACCAAATGCTCTACAATACAACACCAAATGCTGTACAATACAACACCAATGGCTGTACAATACAACACCAAATGCTGCACCATGCAACACCAGTTGCCGTACAATACAAAACCAACTGCTGTACAGTACAGCAGCCAATGCTGTACAATACAACACCAAATGCTGTACAATACAACACCAATTGCTGTACAATACAACAGCAAACGCTGAATAATACAACAGCAAATGCTGTACAACACAACAGCAAATGCTGTACAATGCAAAACCAAATGCTGTACAATACAACAGCAAATGGTGTACAAGACAACAGCAAATACTGTACAGTACATCATGCTGTACAATACAGCAGCAAATGCTGTACAATACAACAGCAAATGCTGTACAATACAACAGCAACTGCTGTACCATACAACACCAAATGCTGTACAGTACAACACCAAGTGCCGTACAAAACAACAGCAAATGCTGTACAATACAACACCAAATGCTGTACAGTACAACACCAAATGCTGTACAATACAACACCAAATGCTGCACAATACGAAACCAAATGCTGTACAATACAACACCAAATGCTGTACCATACATCAGCAAATGCTGTACAATACAACAGCAAATGCTGTACAGTACAACACCAAATGCTGTACAACACAACACCAAATGCTGTACAATACAACACCAAATGCTGTACAATACATAACCAAATGCTGTACAATACAACACCAAATGCTGTACAATACAACAGCAAATGCTGTACAATACAACAGCAAAGGCTGTACAATACAACACCAAATGCTGTACAATACAACACCAAGTGCTGCACAATACAACAGCAAATGCTGTACAATACAACACCAAATGCTGTACAATACAACAGCAAATGCTGTACAACACGACCCCAAATGCTGTACAATACAAAACCAAATGCTGTTGAATGCGACACCAAATGCATTAAAATACAACAGCAAACGCTGTACAATACAACACCAAATGCTGTACAAAATAACAGCAAATGCTGTACAATACAACACCAAATGCTGTACAAGACAACAGCAAATGCTGTACAATACATCATGCTGTACAATACAACACCAAATGCTGTACAATACAACACCAATTGCTGTACAGTACAACACCAAATGCTGTACAACACAACACCAAATGCTGAACAATACAACACCAAATGCTGTACAATACAACACCAAATGCTGCACAATACAACACCAAATGCTGTACAATACAACAACACCCGCTGTACAATACAGATCCAAATGCTGTACAATACAACACCAAATGCTGTACAATACAAAACCAAATGCTGTACAATACAAAACCAAATGCTGTACAATACAACATGGTGACAACGAAATATATTTCCAATTTTCGCCTGCCTCCTGTCTGCCTGTCTGCGAAAGAGAGAAGGCGAATTCACTGGCCACTGATTGTTCCACACGCCCCATGTGGGGCTCCCCTTTCCTCTCTGAATGGGGCAAGAGGGGTGGGCTCCTCAGTTCTGGGTCTCTGCCACCGACCTTGGTTTTCTTATGGGTCCTAAGGATTGAAAAACTCCCAGTGGGTACAGGCGTTTTGGAGTTGATCCACACAGCCATACAAGAGGGGGGGGGGCTGATGCACAGAGGACACACTCTGTGCATGATACCAACATGCACTGCGAAATCTCCTTTGTCTGTTCATCCCCGGCAGAGGCGTCCATGGGAGCTGACGCTCCAACGATGTTGTGCGGTACAGCACGCTCACACTGCACAACACCACAGAACAGCAATCAGCATGAAGGCCGTGTGAAGGCAGGCACAGTGGCCGGTCCACACCTGACCTTTGGAGGCCATCTCTGCCTCTCTCGTTCCCCGCCTTCCGCCATCCCTGACTCTCTCTCTCTCTCTCTCTCTCTCTCTCTCTCTCTCTCTCTCTCTCTTGCCCACTCACCCCCCCCCCTTGGCCCCCCCCCCCCCCTCCCGCCATCCTCCTGCCCTATTTCACTTCCCTCGTGCTTCAGACCCCAACGGGTTTACTGACAGACTCCCGAAGGCGGGCGTAACCGCGTTGATGGTGCCGTTCTTGGGGGGCCCTTTCGGGGACTCGAACGCGAGCCCTGCGATCTTGGAAGTCCTGCTGAGGCACGGCGCCGACCCGAACCTGCGGACGGAGGACATGGTGCTGCTGCAGGAGCCGGACGAGCGCCCGGACCCAATGATGTATCCGACCGGAAGCGGCGCAGTGAAGACGCGGTGGGTGAGGGCCGCGGCCGATCAGGAGCCGCAGTGCAGAGCCCAGAGTGCCCTCAGTATCGCCCTTAAACGCGATGACGGGGAGGCCTTGGCTCTTTTTGCCGCGAATGGGGCCGACGTGGCTACGCTGGCCGCTAGAGCACCGGACCTGCGGCCGGAGACCGCGGAGAAGGTGCTCCCGGTGCTGCTCCCGCTTCTCGACCCGTGCACAAAGAATGAGCTGCTGGTCGCGTGCGCCGGCGCGGACGACGCCGCGCGGGCACGGCTGCTGCTTGAGGCCGGGGCGGAGGCGCAGTGCACGGGGGTCGTGCCGGGGTCCGACGCCCCCATGTCTCCGCTGCTGCACGCGATCCTGCGGGTCCGAAAGGAGACGGTGCAGCTGCTGCGCTACCGGGGGGCGGTCGCGCGCACGCCCCTTGAGGCGTTGGCCCTCGCCTGCAGCGCCGACGACGCCGCGGCGGCCGCGGCGGCCCTCGACGAAGGGGCGGATCCGAATGCCGCGTGCCACGGCTGCACGCCGCTGGCGGTGGCGACTGCGAGCTGCAGTCCGCGATGCGTCGAGCTGCTGCTGGGCCGCGGGGCGGACCCCGACCGCGCGTCACGACTGTGGCGCGGGTCGAGAGATATCTGGAGTGCGGCTGCGATGGTCTCCGTGGACGCGAAGGAGGGGGAGGCCGTGGTGCCCGTGCTGCTGGCGCTGATGATCGGGGCGCTGGATATTGCGCTGGTGCTGCTGCGGCGCGGGGCGGACCGGGCGGTGGTGTGGCGGGGGGCGACGCCGCTGGGGCATTGCCTCGTGCAGTCGCTGCAGGAGGCGAAGTCGATGTGGGCCGGGGGCCTGGACTGGCAGGTCGCGGACCTGGCGAAGACGGTGGAGAAGGTGCCGAAGCGCATCGGGCGGCTGAACGAGGCGCTGCGGACGGCGCGGGGCGAGGGCACCGTCGCGCCGGAGGAGGAGGAAGAGGTGCGGGCGGAAGTGCGGCGGCTGGAGGAGCGGCTGCGGGAGGCCTCCGCGGAGCTGCAGACCGCGAGGGCGGTCAAGGACCAGCAGACCGCCGTCCTCGATGCGCTGCTGGACGGCGCGCAGATCCGTCTCACGGACAAAGGCCCGGATGGGCAGCCGCTGTTGTACATGGCGCTGCACCTGCCGCCGGTGCTGCAGAAGCTGCTGGATCACCGCGTGGACGTCAACCAGGCCAGCCCCGAGGACTGCAGCACGCCCCTGATCTACGCCATCGGCCAAAAGCTGGACAACGCCGTGGCACTTCTGTTGCAACATGCGGCGGACCCGAACCTCGCGGCACTGGGAGGGGACCGGAGGGGCCTGACCCCGTTGATGCAGGCTGCCTCCAATGCAACGCACGCCGGCGCGCTCCTGACGAACGGGGCCCGCGTGGACGCGGTGGATGCGGATGGACTCCCTGCCCTCATGTACGCAATCCGGGCCCAGAACGTGGACCTGACCCGGGTGTTGCTGGAGCACGGCGCGGACATTTCACTTGTGTCGAATAATGGGATGACCGCAGTGGCTATGACCAATTCCCTTCAAGATTATGGACCCTCCAAGTCACTGATCAAGGACCTGCTCACGGAGAACAGGGGTGTTGCCTGGTAGTTCTTGCTGCCATTTCCTTTTCGCCTGCAGAGACGAGCCGAGCGCCTGCGTGTTCGCATGGGTGCCTTCAAGTTGCATGAGCGCAACAACGGCCTGCCAGGACACACAATGACGCCGTTCATTAATGGTGTCTCATGTGTCGGAATTGCGGTGGTCTGTGATATGCTTGTATTTCCGTCCTGAAGAGTGATTGTTGAGTCTGCAGATCCCATCGATGGTGACATCGTCAGGTGGTACACGGCAGAGTGAGAGCCCGTAGAGTGTAGCTATACCTGAAGGCTGACCTATGTCTGACGTGGTGACCCACGTTGTAAGGGTCCAAGGGTCCGCTGTAATCATCATCCTCTCCCAACTCCTTGAACCCCCCTTTTCTTGGGATCCGCCCCCCATCTCTCCCGGGTGGCAATCCCCCCCCCTCCCCCGAGGGTCTCGATATGCAGATTTTCTGCATTTGTGGTTTTCTGTTTGTCTTTCTTCCAAATCCATCTCTCAAATCCATTAGGTCCAACACCCTCTCCCAAAGGGGCTTTCGGCAACTTGTAGTTTGGGGGGTGTCCGCATCATAGACCGAGGAGGCGCCCCCCCCGTGAAATAGCAATGTTGCCCCCTTGAAGGTCCTGTTTTGTCCCTTGCTGAAGGTTGATTCGTTGCAAGGTACTGCACTATGTGCAAATGTATGTTTGCTGGCTGCTGGCTGTAATGGGACAGTTTTTCCCAAGGCTTATGTACCATTTTTTTTTGTCATGCAACATGTAAATGCCAGACCTTGCGGTCCCATTCTGCCGAAGCCAGGCGTAGATTCAATCGCCCCGGGTCCCCGAAGTCCAATACACTGACAAGTCCAACATCATTGCATTGGTAGTCTCCACAGTGAAATTTCACGTTTAAGGCTCATGCTGTTTAAACAAAGAGACAATCTTGACGTTGTAGTACTACACAATCACAAGGCGAAATCATGAAGGAGTCCCCTGTTGCAATCTCTGTTACCCATTTTCCTCCCCATTTTTCTATCGCACTCTGGCAGATTGAATTCAGGACAAGACAAACTTCAGGTGACATCAGTAAACTGAAAAGTCAGATTTGGGGCGGCAGTCAAATTTTGAATACTGTAACACCTGATTGTCTATTTTTTGTTTGTCTAAGCGGGAGGCCGTGCTTCATCCTCAACCCTATCCTTTTGCCTCCCTTTGTTCACCCTGTGAACCCCCTGTGTGCTGCATCGTTCCCCAGTGATGTATTAGAACGGCCGTACACCGTAGGAGGACCCCCCCCCCTCCTCCCCTTCCAACGTCTGAGGCTGATAGCCAAAATCACCTCGAAGAGAGGTTGTTAGATCAAGCGCAGGCGCGGGCGTCGTATACCCCCCCTTTTTGGGGTCATTCGCGTAGCATACCCCAAGGCATGATATTTGATGTCCAACTCCTTGTAAAATCATTACTTTGCCCAATAAGACAATCCCCCAATGGATTTTTTGATTCTGAAGCCTCTATGCCCTAAAATTGGAACACTTTTTTGAGGGGGGGGTGGGGGGGGGTCAAAAGTTTTCGCTGAGAAGGCTCCAAGCAATGGGAGACACAGATGTGTTACAGTCACCCCCGGTCCAATGGCAACACACCAGGCCGCAGTAGTTTTAGGTGAGCGGTTCCTGGATGGTAATGCAGGCGGCCGCGGCGCCGCTACAGTATTTGTTGCACCAGGATTCGAACCGCCGACCAAAAAGTCTGCGGCCGCCTGCATTACCACTCGGCCGCTGCCAATCCTGAGGACACTGGTTCTCCCCACTGCTTGGACCCGTGTCTGCCACTGACAAAAAACCCAAAGTGTGTGTTTCTGTCTGACTGACTGCTGGCCTGTCTAACTGACTGATTGGCTGACTGTCAGCCTCTCTTCGAGGTGCATTGCCGGAGGCAATAGAATTTTGTGTCAGCGCCTTTGGCGCCAAGAGCATTTAAGCTTACCAATTTTGGGCCCGCCTTCAATGGGGACGATAGGGGGACGATAGGGGTCCAGGACTTGAAAAGGCGAATGCCTCCCACCTTCTAATACATCCCTGCCCTTCCCCACCTTTACCATGCTTTCAAGGCATTTGCTGCCCAGTAACCTCTTGCCAGTACGTTCTTGGGGTGCAAAATGGACAGGTGTCCCAGTGGTCCTGTGCACGCCGTGGCCCACCCCCTGTGCACGTTTCCCACTCAGCACGATTGCAGGCCCCTCTTCAGGGGCTCATGATATATGAAAAAAAAGCACGGAGAACAACAAGATTAATTTGATAATCAACAGGTGTACTTCGCAATGTGCATCTGTGCATATGATAGTTAAATGAAAATTGCAGCTATTGACAGGTTTGGGACCTGGGTATGGACAAACTGGTGAGACATATGTGTAGTGTGTGTGGTTCTGACTGCTTGCTGAAGTTGTCATGTGAAGGAGGTGTAATCATTGACGTGAGGTTGTGTGAAAGCATTGGTGGGTTGGTTTGTAGAGTGGTGTGGTGAGTGGTGACCAGATATACATTTGTAGAACTGGAACACTAAAAGGGCTGGGAGCCTGAGGGCCTCCACGGCCGAAAAGTGGTAAAAAAGTAGATTCAGAAATGCCCCGGTTCCTGAGAAGCATCAATTGGTCTCCTGAAAATGTGAGTTGATTGATTGGGCATCTCACTGACGTGTTTCCAAATTTTCATGGTTGATTCATTCAAGTGGATGGATGGGACAATCAACCACCCTCTGTGTGCCCCATATCCTCGCTTTGTTTAGTAGTCGCTCTGGCAAGGGTGACGTGTGTCTAATTTAGCTCCAAATCTGCCCGATTGGGGATAGATCTGCTCACATATCATTTCTTTCGCCGTACACTGCACATGTTAATGTGAAAAGCTGGGCCTGTGTTCAGGTGGGGGAGTGTACCTTAATCTGGACAATCCCCAGCCCACACACTGATGAGCCCATTTGAGTGCAGATATCATTTTTCCAACTGTTGGTGGGACACCGCCCTTGGGGGTAATCTTTTTTTTGGGGGTAACTTTCCTTACCGGGCAGACACCTCCACCTTGCGGCACAGAACAATGCGCCAACACAACCTATCCAAACGGATGCACACCAAAGGTCCGCCTGCACGAGTGTATTGGAAACGCAAGAGCACAAAATAATCCACAACAATCACGGACATTATATATAATGAACTCTACGGACGCAGAGCCCGTGGAATTGGGGGAGCTTATCAGATGCTGTGAGGCGAGGGGGTTGCAAGGGACTACCCTAGAAAGGGTTATTGTGATGATCCCACACCCTTAAAGCGTGTGGGGTTTGAGGCAGGGGACCACTGCGCCTCCCATGCAACCTCCGTATCTCCCGAACATTAGGATCACCAGGATGGGGATACCAATGCCACTGCTTCTATGGGCGACCCCGGGCAAAGGCAAAAGTAGTTCTTGGTCGTGTTTTATTCTCAAATCCGTCTCTTAATTGCGGCATCGGAACCGCCGCTCTAGGGTGTGAACGTGCTGCATGTCAGTTAGAAGCCAACCACCATAGGAGTTTTCATGTGAAAAAAGTATAAAGTCGTGTGAAACTCTCACAAAAGGCGTACAAAGTTCGTACGATTTTTGTGGCAACTGACTCCCCATTCGGAACAAGGTGAACTTTAGTGACATGATACGAAATTCGTACGTATTGTGCATGGGGACCATTGATGATTTGTACTGTCGTCAAATTGGGTAATGGTGAACACCACCCGACCACCCCCTCCACACATGCATATGGTTTCGACCAAAAGGGCCCAGCATGGGCAAGGGGCCATTAGTGTACAGCAGTACGCGAGCCGTACACAAGGACGGCTGGTCTAGAGGCATGCCCCGTGCAACGTCGCTTCCATGGTCCCAGGTTCAAACCCTGCTGTGCTCTTCTCATAGGGACCATTGGGAGATGGACTGCGGTGGTGGGACAACGGTGATCGGTTCAAGGTCGGGTACTATGCAGCACAACGTAGCCCAGCAACAAACATGAACGCTAGATCATCGGCGGGCCAACTTTTTCCCCTGTGTATGTATTTCACATGTACATGAATGTACCCAAGAATGTACATTAGGTCAAGACGGGGGGGGGGGTTGATTGTACAAATTTGCATGCATATGTACGCTTAGTGCACTGATGCAAGGAACCGGAACACAAAAACACCCTTTGAGTTGATGTGGTGCCAAAATCATGCGAATGGCATGCATCCATCACAAATGTAATGGCGGACACAAAGGCACGTACTTTTGGGGACACCTTTGCATTGCACATGCCAATTTACTTGGCATGGTAGACACGCGGTGTGAAGTGGCGGTTCCATAGCGGGGGGGGGGGGGGCGTTGGACACCACAAACGGGAGAGGGGATAATCTTTTTTTTTAGATGCGAAATCTTTTTTTTAGATGCGCTAAAATTTAAGAAAAGTACTAAAATTTAAGTAAAAACAGCTAAAAAATGAGCAAAAACAGCTAAAAAATGAGCAAAAACATCTAAAAAAAAAGATTTCGCATCTAAAAAAAAAGATTTCGCATCTAAAAAAAAAGATTCCCTACTAAAAAATATGATTCCAACAAAACCCAAAATCTAAAAAAAAAGTCATTCGCATGTTTAAAAACGTCAAAAAAGCAGAATCTTTTTTTTTAGATGGCCAGGTAAAAAGTGAGATTTTGGTAAAACTAAGAGAACACAAAGCCAGGGGTGGGGAGGGGAGGCAGAAATGCAGTTCCTAGGGGCACCCCACCGGACGAATCATCCACATTCCTGAGGCGAACCCTGCAAAACAAGGCACAAAGCAAATAACGGTAAAGAATGCCAACAAGACCGGAGCAGATGGCTGAGCACTTGCAGAATGTGCTTTTGCAGTACACACTACATTACGTGAAGATGATGTAACCCACTTGATGGTGTCGGGACATGCCACTGTGCAACTGATGCACAAGACGCCTTCCTTGTGGAGAAGGGCTAAAATGCCGTGGATTTTTGGAAATGCCAAACAAATACAGAAGCAGCATCCCTCTCTGTGTGCACCTGAAGATATTTGAAATGAGCAAAACTTGAGCATGAAATTATGGGCAAAATTGTGCAGCCACTGAGTAGTGGTTGAAAACAACCTCTACGAGGCAATGCCACTCGGCTTTGTGCACCGAATAATGCCTCTAAAAAAAGTTTGAGCAAGGAATCTGAACGTTGGGACTGACTGGGCAGACAACAAAGGCTGCAAAAAATGAGCATATAATGCAGGAACGGAAGTGATGAATGCAGGGTTCTCAGGAGTTGATCACTATGGCTGGCAGACACTGCAGCACAGGCACGTGGGTGGCACAATGCACTGCAGAAGAAATGCGAAAAAAAAAACTGTGAAAAAACCTCACTGTGAACAAAATCTGAGCAAGGAATCTGGAACTGGGAACTGACTGGGCAGACTGCCAAAGCTCCAGAAAATGAGCATACAATGCAGGAACGGATGTGTTGGGATGCAAATGTCCCAGGAGTTGATGACTATGGCTGTCAGACACTGCAGCAATGTACCGGAAGGTGGGTGGCACTTTGCAGTGCAGAAGAAATGAGCAGAAAAAACCTGGCTGGATCACTCTGCATCTGAAAAGAGGTCCCCACTCAGCAACCACGACACACTGCTTGTGTGGACACGCAAACAGTGGGGATCACTGTCATTCTTCTTCCATGTACTGACCACACACCCGCAGAAAGACACGCTGCTCTCTGGAAAACTTCTGGCCCGTCAATTTCTCAACGGCCTCTGCGCGTGCCTGGTTCACTGGTGAAAGGCGGATCTCACAAGACTTGCGCCTGTCATGTACAATGACCTTCCAGAACTCATCACATTTCTGTTGGTCGTTGCGCAGGTTACCAGTGTACCCCTCGGGCACCTCAAAACGTTTCTTAGTGATGTACAAGGCTTCACGACTTTGCGATGTCCCTGGCTGGGTATTCACCTGTGCAGCTGAGCGCAGGGACGTTTTTGGGCCTGTAGCTTCGTGGTCGGAGTCTGGATACAAAGGGGCCTCTGATGCACTATCAGAACTTGGAATGCTATGAAAAGCAGCCCATGCAGCTGCCTCAGTAAGAAACACATCTGCAATGGAGTGAGAACTGGGTTTCTTATCAGTCTGCCACCTGATCGTGCACTCAGAGCCCTCCACCACGAGCACCTTACCCCAATGCAAAAAACCCTTGTCCCCTGTACGCAAGTGGTGAGTGAACACTGCACACACTTTGTCGCCCTTTGAGGCTTTGCGATGCAAATCCTTAGGCACTGACTTGACTGATGGACCGTGCAACGGAGAGCAGGGGGATGGGCTGGGTTTTGGAACTTGTGCAGGGCCATGCTCCAGGGGAGGGGAAGGCGATGGGCTGGGTTCTGTGACTGGGGCAGAAGCATGCTCCAGGGAAGGGGAAGGGGGTGGGCTGGGTTCTGAGACTTGGGCAGGGGCATGTTCCAAGGCGGAGGGAGTGGATGGGCTGGGTTCTGGGGCTTGGGCAGGGGACGGGGGCAGGGGGGTAGGAGTGAGACATTTGTTCGAGCTACCAGCATGTAGTCCCTTCCTGGATCTTGAGACGTCGGTTCCGCTGAGACTTGAAATTGTGCCCCTGGGCTCTGGCCAACATGGTTGAGTGCCCTCCTTCACAAAATCCAGGCATTACCTATGATCCGTTCAAATGACCTCCCTGCATAGGTCCCCCAGCGAAGGGAAACCCCTGTTCTCTGAGCAGATGACATTGTGCACATGGGCTCTGGCCCAGGTGGCTGAGTACCCTACTTTACAACATTCAGACATTACCTGTGATCCTCTCCGATGAACTCTCTGCATAGGCCCCCCAGCTCCAAAGGGACACCCCTGTTGTGAAACACAAGTTCTGCGTAATGCACCCAAAACGTTCCACATTCATGACATCCCTGCATAGGGTACCGCCTCACCGCATGCAGCAGGCAACAAGGAAAGAGGGCCACTGGGTGCATATTGGGTCAGTCCCGAAACCCAGGTTCCCCTACTGTATGAAGTTGTGAACATGGGCAGGGGTTGGCTTGCTGCAGTAGCACTCTTTATAACCCCCCCCGTGCAATTTTTTGAGACATACATGATGATCATGTAAAAATCTTTTTTTTTAGCGCGGAATCTTTTTTTTTAGCACGGAATCTTTTTTTTTAGCGCGGAATCTTTTTTTTTAGCGCGGAATCTTTTTTTTAGCGCGAAATCTTTTTTTTTATGCTAAAAAATAACATAAGTGCTAAAAATTAAGATTTCCCATCTAAAAAAAAAGCTTGGACCACGGGGGAGGGGGTTACTGCACATGTACATCAATCCACCCAGGCACGTACAACAATGCGGGCATCACAAAGCGGGGGGCTGGGGTGGTACTTCACATGTAGGTAACTCCACCCTTTTAGGTGCGTAACATTCAGTCGTCAAATCTAGGTTACGAGGCCACCGGGTCAAGGCAGGGCAAGGCTACACCCCCGCGGCAGAACTTTGCCTGGTGAAGCTCTTGGCGCTCCGCTATTGGAATCAAATTGTTGTGGTGTGAAATCCATGTACTGCTACACTACAACTATGGTCCGATAAATCTTCTGGACGGGAGAAATTGATCTTTTGCTATCTGAATTTTGATATAGCGTTGCAACCGAAATCTCGATCGATCCGTGCAAAGTAAACTGTTACGTGGTATGGCCAATCGAAATTTCGATAGCAGCAGTGCTTGTGCATCCTAATTATCGCATACTCGGATTGTCAAGATTTGAAGCTAGCTTGTCGCACAACACGAAATTTCGATAGAAGTGTCCTTTAGGCTACAATATGGACTTCCTTTGGTCTTTTTGCAATTGGGATAACAGGCAACATGCAAGAATTCCGATAAAACACACGGAAGCGCACATTTTCATGCGCGTGGTGTCGACGTGGTATGCAACGGCTCATGGGCATGCACAAGCACCATCTTCTTTGGATATTTCTTCTCCCTTAGGATGGGCCACATGTTCTTTACCCGATTTTTCACACCGTGTAGCAGACCACATTTTTGCTAAGTTTTCCAATTACTCGGGCTCATTTTGGGTGCACATTTGGTTTGTCTAAGCATTTGGTGGTGTTAGCATCACCCCCCCCCCCTTATCCAAGATATGAACCATAATGCTATTACTTAATAGGGTGCTCTCGGCGTGGTGGTCACCCCACCTTCATGAGAGAGCGTTCAGCTCGTCGCCGGAGTCGGCGACAAGATTGCAGCCCGCAGAGAGTTGTCACGGCCGTATACCATGGGAGTACGGACCATGCAGCTCCACGTATGCTCGTTCACGCATTAGATCGGCAAGGAGAGTATGTGGCGCAACAAATCAAACAGCTCATTGGGCTGCAACAGCGTCGAGCTCGCGCACTCAAAAACCAATATGGTTGCACGTCGTTGATTGTTGGGTCCCGAGATCGATCTAACTTTCTTGTGTGGACAATCTAAAGCGCCATTCACTGCAAACCCAGGTTTTATGGTTGCAACAGTTGAGCAGTTAGCAAGCTGGTTGCCTAGCCCCCCCCCTTGTACCACTTGGGGTAGGGTACACGAATAGGCCCAAAACAGCCCAGAATGGGGGGGTATGTGGCGTTTTCCCATCTTTACAGGCATGCCTGGCTTTGATCTAACCAGGTCTGCAAAGTGACTGCATAAGCGCTCCTCACACTCCGCCCCGTACAAACCCCATGAAGTCAGGACCCAGAAACCCTTTTTCGGCTCAAAATCGAAAAAACCAAAACTGACATGACTTCAGACACAAAAGAAAGGGGGGGGTCACTTTCTCAACATTTTCAACCCCGACCCCCGCCCCACACCCGACCCGCCGTCATGAACCCTTGAAAAAATCGGGTTGCAAGAGGGGAGGGTCTGTGGCGGCGGTCTAGACCGCGGGGATACGTATATTGGACTGCGTGAGCCTGCCTTGATCTAATAACAACCTCTCTTTGAGGTGATTTGCAGTGCAATTAGGCACAAACACAGTAGTAAATTTCCAGCACATGCGGGCACAAGACAAATTCTATGTTGTAGACACCTTGATTGGCCACAATGTGTTGGGGGCTTGCACCTTGGGATAATCTTTTTTTTAGATGCAAAATCTTTTTTTATAGATGCGCTAAAATTTAAGAAAAGTACTAAAATTTAAGTCAAAACAGCCAAAAAATGAGCAAAAACAGCTAAAAAATGAGCAAAAACATCTAAAAAAAAAGATTTCGCATCTAAAAAAAAAGATTTCGCATCTAAAACAAAAGATTCCCTACTAAAAAATAAGATTCCAACAAAACCCAAAATCTAAAAAAAAGTCATTCGCATGTTTAAAAACGTCAAAAAAGCAGAATCTTTTTTTTTAGATGGCCAGGTAAAAAGTGAGATTTTGGTAAAACGAAGAGAACACAAAGCCAGGGGTGGGGAGGGGAGGCAGAAATGCAGTTCCTAGGGGCACCCCACCGGACAAATCATCCACATTCCTGAGGCGAACCCTGCAAAACAAGGCACAAAGCAAATAACGGTAAAGAATGCCAACAAGACCGGAGCAGATGGCTGAGCACTTGCAGAACGTGCTTTTGCAGTACACACTACATTACGTGAAGATGATGTAACCCACTTGATGGCGTCGGGACATGCCACTGTGCAACTGATGCACAAGACGCCTTCCTTGTGGAGAAGGGCTAAAATGCCGTGGATTTTTGGAAATGCCAAACAAATACAGAAGCAGCATCCCTCCCTGTGCATCCCTCCCGAGGCAACGGCACCTGTTACTCCGGACAACGTTTCATCTACCGTATCAGAACTAGTCATCGCTGCCTCCCTCAAGCATGCCTGGACCTGCCCGACGAAATCGGCAGCCATCGGTGGCAATACCAATGCTCCTAGATCTGTCCCTATTTCAGTGCGTGGCAAGAGGCATATATAGCCAAGGGAGTGGTACCCACAGGTCCAATTGTCGCCTACGGGCTGATGGACACTGGAGTGAAAGGGGGGCAATCAGTGCAGCAAATTGTCAAGCATGGGTGTGAAAGGCAAGAAGGAAAGGGGGGCAGGGGGGTAGGAGTGAGACATTTGTTCCAGCTACCAGCATGTAGTCCCTTCCTCGATCTTGAGACGTCGGTTCCGCTGAGACTTGAAATTGTGCCCCTGGGCTCTGGCCAACATGGTTGAGTGCCCTACTTCACAAAATCCAGGCATTACCTATGATCCGTTCAAATGACCTCCCTGCATAGGTCCCCCAGCGAAGGGAAACCCCTGTTCTCTGAGCAGATGACATTGTGCACATGGGCTCTGGCCAAGGTGGCTGAGTACCCTACTTTACAACATTCAGACATTACCTGTGATCCTCTCCGATGAACTCTCTGCATAGGCCCCCCAGCTCCAAAGGGACACCCCTGTTGTGAAACACAAGTTCTGCGTAATGCACCCAAAACCTTCCACATTCATGACATCCCTGCATAGGGTACCTCCTCACCGCATGCAAAAGGCAACAAGGAAAGAGGGCCACTGGGTGCATATTGGGTCAGTCCCGAAACCCAGGTTCCCCTACTGTATGAAGTTGTGAACATGGGCAGGGGTTGGCTTGATGCAGTAGCACTCCTTGTAACCCCCCCCCGTGCAACGTTTTGAGACATACATGATGATCATGTAAAAATCTTTTTTTTTAGCGCGGAATCTTTTTTTTAGCACGGAATCTTTTTTTTTAGCGCGGAATCTTTTTTTTTAGCGCGGAATCTTTTTTTTTAGCGCGAAATCTTTTTTTTTATGCTAAAAAATAAGATAAGTGCTAAAAATTAAGATTTCGCATCTGAAAAAAAAGCTTGGACCTTGCACCTTACCACTATGGTACTCTAGTTTCAGTGATACATGCACCAACACACATTGAAATCATTGCAATAGCAGGAACTACCTAGGCCACTGAGCTGTCTAGCCCTGAAAACAATAAATAATCCTGTGTAAAATACAGTCAAGCTGGGAGCCAACACAGAAACCACCGTTCACACAGCAAACGATAGTTTTTTGTGATGGGGCAGAAAAAATCCCCCCACTCCCAGTCGGGACCCCCCCAAGTGGTGGCAAAATGACATGCATCATTGCATGGGGGACTATTCTGGGACGACTCATGAAATCTCCAGGTCCAGTGTTATATAATTGGAGGAGCCATGAATGTGCAGCCCAAGTTCCAAGGACGCCCAGGGCACTGCGGCCATGATGTGGAGTGGGAACCGTCTTGGTCTCATCCAAGCTGCAAGTGTTACCACCGTCACATTGGGGCAAATGATTGCGTTGGGATGACTTGAAGAACATGTGAATTTTCCTGTAGTGGCAGTGGGTACCCAGAGATGGTGCGCCACGATCACTTCCACCAAAGGAAACTTTCCTTGTACGACGGTTGCGTTCAGAAACGGGGCCACGTATGTAGGGTCACACCAATAGCCCCTTTCCTTCCCCAGCAATGACAATCGAGCAGAGTGACTCCACATGACATACTCCTGGTCTCTGCTGCTGAGCAACACTTTGTTGTGTGGAAGTGGGTACGCTATGCCATGCGCACGCCTCTCTCCCACTTCCGGTCCAGATATGTAGTGCACAGGCTCCAGGCAAAACTTGTTTCCAAGATTCACTCTAATGCGAAATACACGCACACTGCAATCGCAATTGGCAAAAACACTGAATAAATTTTGCCGCAACACGTGCAGTGAATGAAATCCAAAATTTTCGCACGTGTCACGTGGCCATGGTATGATATGATCTTCACACACATCAATCCAAACGGCAGTCCTTTGAAATCCTGGGGTGAGGCGTCTATTGGTAAAGATCCATTGGATTTGGTTTGTTGGCTTGTGGAGTGCTACGAAGCCTGCCAACCGACGCATGGAGAGGTAGATCATTTGTTCGTCATGCACATAGTGCACTGTATTTATATGATGGCAATCATTGGAGTTCTGATTTTGCAGTTCCCATTTCATGCAATGAGGAAGGTCTTTTGAGTCTCTCGGGTACCATGACCACAGCACACTCCCCTCCAAATCTACCTCCGAAAGAGTGTCGACAACTTCATCACTTTGGTGTAGTTTGTCTCGGGTCAATGCAAAAAAGGTTTGGGTCTCTGAATAGAAGCGCATGTCATGGTGAAAGGTCCCCTGCATTCCAGCCACAACGCCACCACCGTCCAAAATATTCAGCAGGTGAAGGAAATGCTCCTTCTTGCCCTTCTCCGCAAATCGTTCGGTATCAAAAGCGTTTGTTCCCCCAACGAAGGCCGTATGCGTGCGATTCACCCAGTGATGGCCCATGGTCTTTTTTGTCTCTAAGGCTGTGGTGTTGGGTAACAGTTTAATCAATGCATTTGGTGTTCCAGGTGGTGCTTCCAGGCGTAAGAGTTCCGGATGCCTTTTCTCTTTCCGCGTCTCACGCAGGCAGAGGAGCGGATTGCCAACAAAGTCCTCAGGCGGCAGATGAGGAAGGAAGGGCAGCAGCCGCATAGTCTGTGCCGAGATAGACACGTTGAGGCCTTGGGATAACAAGGCGCCATGGCGAGACGCCAAGACGAGCATCCAACAAAGGAGACCGACAATCATCTGAAACAAAAACAGCAAAAGAGATCGGGTAGCTCGGGTTGCAAATAAAGTCCAGGTGTACCAGTTCCCTCCATAATGCCCCTTCAAGGGGCCGATAGCATGCATTAGGCCCCTCAATACCTCTTTTTTGTGCATATGTCATGCAATTGGGCACTATGATGCCTGTGTCCCCCCTGGGAGGATCACCAGCATGTTGCTCAATAAGTCCTCATCCTGTTCTGCCCTTCCTGCTGCTCACCTTTTACCACAAGTGTTAGAACTTGGTTTAAGTGGAGGTGTGTTGCACGTTGCAGATCATGCACGGAGTGTTGTGGCGTTGATAATATGGTCATGCAGTGTCTGGGAAACCATTGTATCATGGCTTGACGTTTGACTGTTTGACACATGAACCAAGAGGCAAGTGTAAGGTGATTGTGTATTTGGTTGATAGTGCACAAACAAGCACTGGCGCTGACAGGGCTCCACACCGAATGGGCGAATTCATTCAGAGCCCAAGTTCAGCCTAAATTCACCGAAGTCGGTTGAACTTCCCAAAGGGCTATATGTCCACGAATTCGAAATAGTTCGGCGGATTTGTCTGAATTCGAATTCCTTTTTATGAATTTACCCCATTTTGAGGTCCCGGCTGTTGAAATAGAGGGGCAATGTTACTCTCAATGGGCCCACAACAGCAACAAGGAGCAACAACAGAAGGCTCAACACGGGGCACCCCTGCATTGGTGTAGTAGTAGGGTGCTGTGATGGGAGTTGGAATATAGATGAAGGGACACACTTTAGGTGGAAACCCGCGAGAAAGCGATGTCATCTCCTCATGCACATTTGAACTTCGTGCTTACTGTATGATTGTACTCTTTGGTAAGTGAATACATTTGATTTTCTTTTCTGTTGTGATTTTCAGGCGGGGTGTGTGGATTATGGAGAAAACATGCCACATGCATGCAGAAAACCGTATTGACACTACATTTTGAAAACTTAGCACTTCTGCTCATTTGTGGGCCCCCCCAACAGGCAGGACTGAGGTGGCCACTTCTGATGTTGTTCCATTGTTCGCGGACCCCTAAGACTGCAGGGGCTGTGTCCAACGTTTGCCCTCTTGTGGGTCGCTCGGAAGGCAGGGGTTGGGCAGCTACTTCTGATTTTCTCCCCTTGCTCCCGGACCCCCCAGAATGCACGGGGGGAGTAGCACTTCCGAGCACTTGTGGGCCCATGAGAAGGTAGGGTTCATGGAGCCACTTCTGACTTTGTCCCATTGTTTGGGGGGGGGCGGGAACGGAAGGGTTGCGTAGCACTTCCACCCATCTGTGGGCTCCTGAGAAGACAGGGCTGGGGCAGCCACTTCCGATTGTGACCCCTTGTTTGGGGACCCCTGAGAATTTGAGGGTTGCATCCCACTTTCGCCCTCTTGTGGGCCACCGAGAAGGCACGGACAAGGCAGCCATTTCTGATTTTGTCCCCTTGTTCAAGGATCCGTGAGAACACAGAGGTTATGTATCACTTCCACCCATTTGTGGGCGCCCGAGAAGGCAGCTACTGCTGGTTTTGTCCCCTTGTTCGAGGATCCCAGAGAATGCAGTGGGTACGTAGCACTTTCGCCTATCTGTGGGCCCCTGAGAAGGCAGGGGTAAGGTAGCAACTTCTGAGTTTGTCCTCTTGTCAGGTGACCCCCTAGAATGCAGGGGTTAGGTCGCACTTCGGCTTCTTTGTGGGCTTCCGAGAAGGGACGGCTGAGGTAGCCACTTTAGATTTTGTCCCCTCGCTCGGGGACCCCCTGAGACTGCAGGAGTTAGGTCGAACTTTCACCCTCTTGTGGGCCGCTCAGAAGGCAGGGCTGAGGTAGCTACTTCTGAGAAAACTATGTGTTGGCAATTACCCCCCCCCGAACCACATCAAAAAATTTCCCCAAACAGTGAACCGAATTCGTAGGTTCCAGAGTACTCTTAGGGCTCATGAGGAACCCCGATTCCCGCAAGCGCGTAGCCACCTTGCCCGTCAGCCCCGCGCAAAAGGTTCCTATCCCTAGCAATTAAAAGAAAATCGTCCAAATAATGAATAAGTAAACCCTTGGGGGGGACGAGGTCATTTTCTAGACAACCTAGCAACTGCTGGCAAATGACCGGCGAGTATTTCCAGCCAAAGGGCGACCTCTTCATATCCCACAACTGCCCCCCAAATCTAAACCTAAACATACCCTCTGACCCAGTAGGGAGCAAGAAGCTGCAAAATGCGTTAGACAAATCAACATGCGGCATACCCCCCCCCCCCATACACTTGCAACCACTCCTCGTAAGCCTTCTAAGAAGCCAAAATGAAATGGGGGGGTGGATTCGGGTCAGCTGTGTTGCCCTGGGTGCAATCCATGATCAGGGACACCTTAATGTCATTCTTGAGAATCACGGGGTACAAGTGGGACCCCTTGGCTCACCCTGCCGGTGCTGTACCTCTGGAAAGACCCCCACACCCCCTCAGCACCTCCAGCATCACCTCAGACTGCGGGCTCGGACAACCCTTCCCCTCCGGTAGGCATACCCCGCGCAGCCTCTTCGGTAGACCTGCGCGGACGACTCGTTCCCATAGCTCTCGGGGGATAGGACGATTCCTCATGTCCCCCAACCCCTTACGCAAAATCTCCTCGGACAGAGTCGCCTTTTTGGGCCTAGGCTAGGTCCCTAGATGCGCTAGAAACTCGAAGGCGTCCTCACTCATATCCCCCAAGACCCCGAAAAAACGGGGAACGATCTCCCTTGTCCCCCAGTCCTCGGCTGCCGACAACACCCGCTCCGCCACGACCGTGCATCTACCCAAGAGCCTCAATAGCTCGACCCATACCCGGGGAGCCAACCACAGTGCCACTTGCACGAGCTCGGATACACGTTGAGCCATCAGTAAGACAGGTAATCCACCAGGACCTGGAAGTATCAGCACAATTGTTCCAATGCAAAGTAGTTTTACTGTTGACAGTGAAACTACCTTGCAGGACACGTAGTTTCACTATTGACAGTGAAACTACCTTGCACTGTTAACCTCACTTGGGTCCGTGCATACTCCACCACATCCAAATGAACTACCACCAGCACCCAAGAGGGGGTGTTGTCGACAGGTGGGAGGGGTTGGGTACAGCCCAAAGTGTCATACAATGTGGGGTTTCACCTCGAGTTTCACTGTTGACAGTGAAACCTTGGCCCGTTGGGGCCTAAAATTTTGATTTCAAAAAACATTAGTCGTCAAAAACTATTTTCTTCAAAAATCTACTGAACTATTGGCGGTTCGTGGTCTTTTTTTTTTTTGCACCAGTGAAACTGCCTATCCCGGGTGCAGGCCGGCACCTTAGGATGTCGGGTTCATACCCCCAAGCAAACCTGCCAAAATGGTAATGTTGGTTGGCTGGGGTCGACGAGGGGATGTCCTTTTGCCGTTGCTGCCTCCGCTGCGGCCGCTGTTGCTGCGGCCGCCGTTGCTGCGGCCGCCTCCTCGGCCTCTCGTGCGAGCCACCTCTCTTCTTCAGCCAGTCGATAGTGTGCCAGCTCCGACAGCAATTGCGCCTGGTTCTCCTTTTCCGCGTCTCCCTTCACGTTGAGCAAGCATTGCTTCTTCTGTGTCCCGGCCTGCCGGCGGGCTTTCTCCTCCTCAACCTCCTCTGTTGGGTTCTCACTCGTAGCACCGGAGGCGTCCGGGGCGTCATCCGGAACCTTCTGCTGCAACTTCCTCACCTTGCGCTTCAACTTGCGAATCAAGTCCTCCTAATCCTTCAGCGACTTCTTTTCCACTGGCGTGTAGTGGCCCAAAAAATACAATTGCCCCGGCTGGGCATTTGCCTCCCGCAAGGTCACAAACTCATTGCCCGACTCATCTACACAAAGCAGCCCTGTTTTATCCGAACAGTGTCGGTAGTGGTGGCGTACCTGGGCAGCGGAGCAACCCAGAATCTCGTATCATTGCTGCTTTGCACGCTCCCAGTTGTGATGAAAGGTGGTGGACGCTGTCCTGTTTTCCCTCTGCGTTGGCCTGGCAGAAATCACCCTTTGACCCCCTTTGGCCGGGCCGCTGATCATGAAAGCCGCCTTTTGCTTTGGCTTTTTCATTGCCCTCTTTGGTGGATGTGCCTCAACCTCCTCCCCTGCTTCCGCGGGTGCATCTTCCTCTTCGTCCTCCTCGTCTTCATCCCCTAAGTCGACCTCTTCGTCGACCTCTTCTGCTGCTGCTGCTGCTGCCTGTGCCCTCTGAGACGTGGTGTCTTTCACGTGCTGCGGGGTCCTTGTCCTTGGTGCCTTACCTGGGCCCCCGGTCCGTCCTTGCCTCCCTTTCCCCGTCTTGCTTTGAAACATGCTGCTGAAACTGATGCTGATGCTGATTCTGATCCTGGCCCTCTGCCCTTTACGTGCCATTTTGTCGCTGCCTTCGGTGCCACCTTCTTTTTGCGTGCTGACCCGCCCTCTCTTGCCTCATCCTCCAGAATCCAAAACGTCGAACGTGCAAAGACCTCACCAGTGTGGATGCACTGGTCCTCCAAATCCTTCTCATCAACATACCCATCATCCCACACCTTCCAACCCATCGCGTCCGTCACATGGAGGTTACTCTTCTTGTCCTTGCCACCAACCCAGCATCCGATGAACCCAGTACCAGTCCTTCGAGTGCTCTTCATCCGCAATACGAGGTTGGAACGTGAACACGGTTGTTACCAGACCTGCAACCGTGTGCGTAACCGGGTGTAACCGCACCACAACAACCGAACAAGTGCACACGCACAAGGAAAAGTCGCAGAAAACCACACCTGAAACACTGCTAGGGCATCCTCTGACAGCGTCCTCAACTGCTGAGTGTAGAGGCGGCTGTTTGGTGCCAAATCCTCCAGGAACATGTCGGTAACTGGAGGCACTGGCATCAATAAAGCAAAAATACAAGGCAGCAGAAATGGAGCTTGTAACCAGACCCGTTACCGCGTGCGCAACTGCGCCATGTAACCAGGTTACGTCATTTATTACCATTTGTGCTAGGAAGCCTCTAGGTGTGGTGACAAGTGGGCACAAAAAGGCACAAAAAGGCCATCAAAATGCAGAGTGTATGTAGTTCAAGGTGAAATTGCTGTGTAAACACACGTGACCCAACTCCGGCGGTTCGAACAACCCTTGCATTCCCTGACTTCCAAAAAGTGACCCGTTACCCAAAAATTGACCCTGTTACACCGGTAGATAAAGGAATATCACTGGTTGTTCCTTCTGTTGATGGGTTATTGGACAACAGGGGAACGACCCTTGTTACTTGAGTTGCATGAGTTGCATAAATAAATATGCAAGCCACAAGATGAGCCAAGATGACGCAATGCCTCGAGGTGAAGGAGTGGCGACCACAATGTGAACAAAGTTGCAAACTGAAACGTCAGATCGTTTATACAAATGCACCACAAGGCACCGAGTACATCACAGCACCGACCTACACACTTTGTTTGAGTTGCACAAGCACCGGCAGCTCAAAAGTCGGGTGACATGGATCAAATGAAAAGGCACCAGAGTTGTGCTCATCTAATCATTCAATTTGACACCTCGGAAGTTGTCAAAAATTCGCATCGCATCACACACAATTTCGAGTTTCATTTTTGCGCCTCAAAGAAAAATTTAATTCAACAATCTCCATTAGGACCTTAGTCTTCATTACAGTAGTCATGCGACATAGTAGGTCTCATAAATCATAACTTGGGCTAAGTGGATATTGCCCGTACACCATTGGATGGGGGGGGGGGTAGAATTGATAGGCTATTGTTCTTTTTTAACCCCCGCTGCCCCATGGGGGCCTCCCTCATACCGGTCCGGTGTTGGGCTTCATAAGGATCCAGGATGGCGAGAGCATTGGTTTGGGTGCAGTGGTTTTGGGATGACATCAGGGTTGAGAGCCGTACGGCCACGGCGGCCGATTGTGAGCAAGAGAAGGTGGGAAAGAAGGCCCTGCAATTGGAGCAAACTGCCGCGGGGGCATGGGTGAAAAGGCAAGGGTGGGATTTCATTGCCGACTACTTGGAGGGGGACAATCTTTTACAAGTCCCGGTGGAAGTGGGGGGGGGTTACAATGACATGCTCTGCTTGTTGGCGTTTGTGGGGAGAGAAATTTGCACTGACCTGTGACCTTGTGTGGAAGGAGGGGGGGTTCGACCTTCGCGATTTGAAAGTGTTGAAAAGTGCTTTGTCCGAGACGGGGGGTGCCCACAAAGCTTGTGGGTTTGTGACCTTTGGGTGGACCACATGTGGGGGACTGCGAGGGAATGGGGCACTCTGTCCGCATTCAGTGCTTTCAGCGGTGAGGGGCGGCACCAGTCGTTGAAGAGTGAGATGAGGAAGAGGAGCTTCAAGGGGGGAAGTAAGAAACGGGGGTCTCGCCTACAGGGGGCACGCCGAGCACTCAGGAAGGGGTGGGCCGAGGTGCTTCGGAACGACAATCTGGACCGGGGGTCGTATGCGAAGGGGTTCAACGTGTAGCAGCCTTCCTGGACCCGACAAGAGGCATATGGCAGTGCTAAGAAGTATTGTGAAAGGGTGATGTGTAAGGGGAAGTAGTTGGGTTTCTTACATGTTTGTCTTACATTCTTACAGTTTTGTTGTGCATACTTTGGTGATTTGGTGGACACGTGTGAATGAATGATTGGAACAATGCAAAGCCCCCCCATTGCTCAACCTTGAGGAAAATTGAGGAAAATCCCTGCCCAAAAGCAGCCAAACAGTGAAGACGGTCCCCCCCGCAACGCCAGCACACATCTGCCAAAGGGTCCTTACGATTAAAGTTGCGACACCATGACAGGGCCGCTTGCGCCTTGATGTCAGGTATGATTACACACAGAACGGGAGTTGCAAACCCTCCCTCATTCAAACCTTGTATCTCATTCACTGCCAACACAGCAAGGTTCAAATTCTCCTGGTAGGCCAGGTCGCGAAGAATTTGGGTGGTCTCTGAGCCTTGGAGTAGCACCCATGAACCAAAAGGTAGACGGCTCCCCAACTCCCCTACCGCAAAGTGCTGAAAGGAACATTGCCAAAGTTTGGTGCCATCAATGGAAATCCCTACCAAAACTTGGTTCCCTTGTGTTCCCGGGCGGTTATTCTGCCACATAAGCTGCAGCTTCTCCTTCAGATTCACCCTAGACCCAATCAAATCACTACCGCCGGGAGTATGCAACACGAAATCAATTCGGTTGGGGGCACCCAAGGTCTTTCGCACGGACACAATTTTCGCGCAAGGGCAATACCAAGTGGATGTTGACGGGCTGTACTGCAGCCGCCGCTCCTTCCTCGATTCCCACAACACTGCCATGGCATTCAACTCCAAATCCAGTTGATGATCTGTGGGGACATCCGTGTACAGGTCCACCACATTCGTAACCCCACTCCGCATTCTTACATGCCAATCGGCCCCCATCATATCATGCACTGCACGCTGCAAGCTGCTGATCCGTTCAGCAGGGCCTTTGCGATTGCCAAGTGCCAAGTGGTGGAACTGCCACGGATGCAGCGGCATAATAAAGAAAGAACACCTGGGACGCATGCGGCACAAGCACGTTGGACTGCAGGTAAGAGACGCAATTACCGCGTTTTGCATGCGTAAATGAGCCTATTTGCGTGCCCACCATACTTTCTTTACCAACACAAAAAGGGCCTGTTGCGCACGCAAAAGGGTGTTTTTGCGTTCTTGCTCGAAAAACAGTGGACGCGCAAAACTTGCAATTTGCGCATGCAAAAGGGTATTTTTGTGTCCTAGGTGCAAAGTGTGCAAGCGCGCAAAAGGCGCCTTTTACATATGCAAGAACGGGGTAAAGGAAGCATTTGCAAGGCCATGGCACCGTGTGGGTCAGAAGTATGCATGCTACACTCGCACACGTAACGCCCCTTGTTCAAAGCCAACTGCCTCAAAAATTGAAACATGTGTGCAGGCCATTGAAGAATCGTGCGAAGAAGTTGAAAAGGTTGAAGATCAATGAAAAATTCGACTTGAAGAACTGCAACCACCCAAAGAGGCGCCGATGACAGGCAGACAGCAGAAAACCCAGCGGTGACCCTCACTTTTGGAATCAATGACATATTGACGTTGAAAACAATTGACCGACAACAACACAATTCCGCCTAGGCCCACCAGTTACCCTACCCTCACTTTTGAAATGAATGACACATTGACGTTAAAAATAAATGAATGACAACAACACATTTCCCCTCATGCCCACCGGTGACCCTCACTACTGAATTGAATGACACATTGGCGGTGAAAACAAACGAATGACAACAACACAGTTGCCTCCGGGTGACCTCCAAGTCACCAATCACCATCTTCCACCGACACCATCACCATCCGATCACCATCTCCCACCAACACCATCACCATCCAATCACCATCTCTCACCAACACCATCACGGTCCAATCACCATCTCTCGCCAACACCATCACCGGCCGATCACCTCCGTTCACGTCACCGGGCCCCAGATCCCTGACACTGCGGCGACCACGTCACTGGGGTTAGGGCCTCGGTTGCCCCTTTCTTCGTCGGCGGCTGGAGGATGTCTCTGACCTCGTACTGCTTTAGCAGCCGGTCCAGCTCGTCTGCAGATGACGGAGGGGGCGCAGACTCCTTGTCGGCTCGTTTGAGGCTGTCCTCCAGTAGAGCCGTGGCTGTTGCTGCTTGATGCAGTCCCGTGCGCAACTCAGCGGCACACTGCCTTGTCCTCCGGGACAGCCGAGTCCTGCACGGGTTCAGGAGCAGTGCGCTTCGTCCCATGTTGCCCACGCGCAGTCTCCTGCTCATCCAGCAGCTTCTTCTCGCGGGTTCGCCAACCCGATTCCGACTTGTTGGCCGCGGCGCGCTCTGATAGCAGCTGGCTGTTGCGCTCCTTTAGCAGCTTATCGCCCCGTTGCCTCTCGCGATGCACAGGACCCAGCTGTGCGTCGCGGGCCGCCACTTGGTCCTCCAACAGCTTCACCTTCCCCTTGAGCAACTCATTGTCCGACTGCAGCCGCAGCAGCTCGGACGTTTGCCCGGCCGGAGTGACACCCTGCGCACGCACCTCCTTTCCCGGCGCCTTGGGGGACCTCTTCCCAGGGACCACGGACGATTTTTTTCCAGCAGAGGATTCCGACGCCACATCCTCATTGTGGGCCAGCTTCCGTGCTTCAGCCTCCAAAACCTTCCACATTCATGACAACTCTGCATAGGGTACCTCCTCACCGTATGCACAAGGCAACAAGGAAAGAGAACCACTGGGTGCATATTGGGTCAGTCTAGCTTCCCCTACTATATGAAGTTGTGAACATGCGCTCTGGTTAAGCTGGTGGAATAACGCACTACGCAAAATACAAGCTCTGCCTCTAAGGGGTTGGCTTGATGCATCACTCTTTGTAACGCCCCCGAGACATACATGATGCTCATGTACAAGTTTTTTTTGGCACGGAAGCTTTTTTTTAACACGAAATCTTTTTTTCTAGCGTCCGATCTTTTTTCGGCGCGACATCTTTTTTTATGCTCAAAAAAAGAGAAGTGCTAAAAGTTAAGATTTTGCCTCTAAAAAAAAATGTCGGAGGCCGCCCTTGGGTGCAATATGTGCCCGTTTGCAACAGTTGCCGTGCGTCATTTCCTTTTTAGAGATCTGCTAAATGTAGCAGCGGCATTTGCATTCATGGCCATACAACACCGCGATGGTAAAAAACCCTACATTACCGGCCTCGGCAAGTATCTTTCCCCTTCGGTTGCTTTTTCCACACTGCAAAGTATCAGGTGAGAAGCCTACACCAAAGCAGACAGGGTAGGACAGAGGTGCTCGTTGGTTGCAGCGCAGCATTCCTACCTTGCTTCCACTACGACACCCTAAGCATCTGCTGCCTCCACAATTGGGGAGCAGCGGGTGGGAGGAAAGCGAATGGCATATCACCTGGCATCAAGTTCAGTAATGTCACCAGGTAAGGCATTGGTATACGACAGAATTTTTTTTGCACCAATGTACCCTGCATCGTTACTGAAATATTATATTTGCACGCGGTCTCTGTGCATGTGGTGGTGTGTATGTTTGTCCGCCGGGGCCCCAGCTGTTTGCTTTCTTTTGTTGACACTTTTTGCCATAAAGATAAACTATGTATCATTGATGTGCCACTGTGTCATTCTTGGTATCTCGGAGTTTTATTTGATGTCTTGCGAGTTCTGCAGTACGCAACAGCAAATCTCTTTTCCTTAGGCGCTACGTATTTACGTTGGATTTGGTGTGATGAGATAGGGCATTTTCAGTCACAACAGCCCTGAGGTTGGCTACTGTGGATACCGGGTAGCACGCGTGCATACAATGCTACGCAGATACACGTAACGTAGTATAGAATGAAATGAAGAAGCACTGTGTTTATTTGATTTGCGTGTATAAAAAAGACGGCTTTTATTGTTCAATTTTATTGCATTGCATTGTTTTACGTAATGAACATTGCCTTTGCTAAACTAGCTAGTATCGCTGGTTATCAAAGACTATGAGGAGATTTGATTAATGCATCATGGTCTGTTCCTCGTGCTATGCCGAGAACTTTCCGAAAAGCAGAGTTCAAGATTATCAAAATGCGGGATTAATAGGGAGAACTATAAGCTCCACTATGACAAAGCTTATTACACTTCAGCAAACTTGTTCGCCGCACAAACGTGAAGATCATCAGCAATGCGTGCGCTGTTTTCACCAAGTTACGAGTTGCCAATCCGTGAAGCGCGCAGTGCTAAGCTCGCTTGACACTTAGCATCAAGAAATTGTTTTTCTGTGTGCCTCCACAAAAAAGAGCGTTGTAGGAGCGCCGCCGATTGGAAGAGCTCCATCGCTTGCAAAAAGGTCACTACTGGTCGGAGCGGCTGCGACACAGAGCTGCAAGAGTTGATGTGTGCTCATGGAGCAATCATTTGCGTGTTTCGTGCACAAGGTTCAAAGGTGCCTCTTTGCTTGACTTCAATGGTGCAAGAATTATTCATCATTTCTTACTAGACACTTACTAGACATCAGCGAAACCAAGGATACCCTTGTCATGCATATTGCGAACGCAAATATTGACCCAGTCAATAGCCAGTTAGGATTGCAGCGGGTTGACAAATCACAACCTCAATGTCACAATCACATCCTAGACTACTTGGAATGTTTTGGTTTATTAATCTGTTTCTACTACCCTTAGCTCGAACCATTGCCGGATCTCAGCGAAGCCATTATTGGTTGAAAACCATGACCGCATTGGAACGAGTTCGGTGTTCGTACTCTTCAAGGATAGTGAAGGCTTCCGAAAAGAAAGTGACTGCAGTTTGTGTGATTCCCGTTTTAATGTGCTGCTACTAGTTACCAGCAATGACTACTTCTTGAACGATTCTGATTTGTTAAAACCGTCACCACTTTTTGACAATTGGTTTCAAATTGTGTTGCAAGTCTTCAAAATAGTGGACCACTTTCCAAAAAGGTTTTGCTTCTGTTCGGCCACTAACCGGTTATCGGTCAGCGATCATCTCCGGTTTTGGAAAGAAGGCCCTATTTGAGCACTTGGGTACTAAGGTTGGAGACCATCTAAGAATGTACGTCCTTGACCCCGGGAGTAGCTGCATACAGAGAACGGGGCCACATGCTGCAACATGCAACAATCAAACTATGCCAATGAGCGGGATGGGGACTTGGTAGGAATACCACTACGGGCTAAGTAGCAAACCCGCTATGGGCAGGACCCCTTAGTCCGGCCACTACCTTGTTACAACTCTACACGGTATGTGGTCTATCCCTAATTACCGCTTCGGCAATATGGAGCAACACACACATGCCTCCCTGCCTCCCGGCAGGCACCGAGAGAAAGAGAGAAATGGCAATTTAGCCCGCCCATAGATGTTACAGGACCACAGATGGTTTCCTATCTTACTTCAAGAGCACCCAAATGAGGCCTACCTTCGAAAACCGGCGGTCATCACTGAACAGGGACCAGCTACAGCATTCTTGGGTGCGTGCAAAAAATGCTTGGAGTGATTATGCGGGCTAAGGGAAAGAGGCAAATGATTATCTCCTTTCCCCTGCACAATCTTTGAAACCCAAAGGGTTTTCAATGTCGTAGTTTCGAAACTTTGCACGTTTCTGTGTTGCAAATGTGTGTAGATGTGCATTTGCCAAAGTATGTATTCCAAACATGCTCCAACTATGTGGATGTGTGTTTGTATGCGCGTGTGTGTGACGGCCCAAACACATTCAATGCCATGCGGAAGTTGCAAAATCCAACACCTTAATTTCCTATATGTCATCAGCGATACCATGAGTTCCAAAGCGTGTGCCTTCCTGGCAGGTCGACCAGTGGTTCCTTCCAAAGAACCTCCTACTTGACACCAAAAAAATCCCTAGCTTTGTACCAGTAAACCCCCCGCCAGATCCCAAAAAACCACCAAAAAAACGCACCAAAAAACCTCCCAAATTTCCCAAAAAACCCCCTGTTTGTACCCCCCCCCCCACTGACCTTGCGAAGATGGACCCCCGCAACACCAATATGCACCAATAGGAGCACCCTTTCAACCAACAAACCGCCTATCTTCCCCACGTGTGCTACACTTGTGGACAATTGCGCAGCAAAAAGCCAACTTGGTTGCCCTCTTTCGTCCCCCTCCCTTAACCCGTCGCACAACATCCAGGACTTTAATCAGCCTTTGCCCTCTTTCGTACAAAAACACCCTTGGATGGGTTTCCTCGGAGTTTCCTCATTTCCAGCACATTTCACAACTTTTACGTCCACCATTAAGTCCGTCTTTTTGGGGGTAAAAAGTATCCATTGCAGACGTTTGCTTCCTTCCTTATGCTGCCCCCTGCCCTTTCGTATGCCCTTTCGTAACTTCCCTGTTGCACATTTACTGCACCCCCTCCCCCATGCAGTGTGCCCTTTGGTTCTTTTCTGGGAATTCATTCACGATGGGTTGCTCAACCCTAGGTCAGCCCTACAGGAATCCCCCGTCCCCCTGTGCCGCACCCATCTGTGCATATTTGTGTCATATTTCTAGTCCCAAAGAAGCCACCTCCTGCGGGCAATATGCACAAAAAAACAGCATCTAATGAAAGTGAAATCCAGCAAGCTACTGCGATCAGGTTGTACAATTATTATGTCCCTTTGCAGAATGCTCCCGCAGAATTCTGGTAGCAGATCTGGCACAAATGTACCATAAAACCCCCCCAAAATGTACCAGAAAACCCCCCCGGCTTTGTACCAAACCCCCCCCTGAAATGACCCAAAAAGCCCCCCGGGAATGTACCAAAAAAAAACCCATACAATCCCCCAAAATGTACTGAAAAACTCCCCCAGGGGTCTTCTGGCACATTTTGGGTCTTTTTGGGTACATTTTAGCCGTGGCAGTTTTTGGTATTCACGAGGACGACCAGATCATTGATTCACAGCTCTGGGGGAATTACTTGCACTGCGCGAGCACCGCGTAACGTGTTGGAACAAACTATGTGGAAAAGGTCACTCCTTGCTTCCTGGTTACCACGGGGGCTTTAATTTAAGAGGTTTTTTTTTCGGATGACCAAAATTATAGGGGTAAAAAATTGGTATTGCTCCTTAGAAATGAAGGAAATTTTTGGTATGAGGCCCCTTGCTACTGCTTCCTAGTGGATGTTAATTGTGGATTCCGGGTGGGCTCTGGATGGTTGCTGTTATTTCCTGGTGGGCTCTGGATGGTGCAGACAGGCAGACATAAAAAAGACCAAAAAAGCGAAGCTAAAAAAATTGCAGGCACCAGGGTTTGAACCCAGGACCCTTGTAATTAGAAGTCAGTACAACTACCAACTAAGCTATATCAGCATCCGCAAGAATTTGAATATCAGAGAGTCCATGCCATAGTAAAAAAAAAGGTGTGAGTGTCCTTATGGCACCCCCTGACACCATATGGCACAAAGAATCCTTAAAATTGAAGGAAACATTTGGCACGAGGGAGGGCTTCGAAATTTGTCCACATCAACTTTTTCCGGGCCCAATTACAGCCCCCGGTGGTAATTGATGCTCACGGACTGCCCACAATCGGAGGCAGAGATGACGGTGGGAGGCACTCTATCACCGTTTGATCGGGTGCAGGTGCGAATGATGCCCGCAGGAGGCCTTGAAAACCTGGGTGAAAATGTAAGGGGACACAGTGCAGTATGTGCAATGGCAATACCTTTTACAGCTTGGAAACACTTCACCGCCGAAAAGGTGGGGAGGTCTACAAATTCACCCCAATACATGCACTGTGCTCGCACCGCGTGTGCACCGCGCGCGCCCCGCGTATAGTACTCCCTCCTGGGACACAGGCATCAATCTGTGGGAGGCATTATGTTTCAGTGGCCTGCACAGTATCTTAGGTTGAAAGTCAAGCTGCCAGGACAGTCTGCCCCCTGCGGCAGAACCTGCACAACCAGTTGTGGGGCAAAAACACCGCAACAGACAAACTGATAGTAATTAGCCCCTTATTGGTGTTGTGATGTGTAACACATGGGGGAAATTGGTCCACGGGTGTGGTGACTGGGACTGAGCCCAACTGGCACTTGCTGGAGGCTTGTGTGGTGTGACATTACCCGAAATCTGGCTGCCTCAGTACCCTGGCCTGTTCCTTCCGCTATTTCCTTCATTTACCGGCTATGTCAGCATTTGAAGAGGTGTACAGGGTGAGGACTCAGGGATGGGGTGCGAGACGGGGGGCTGTGGTGGAGAGCGATTGGGAAAGTCCCCCACGGAGGACGCCTGGGCTAGTGCACGTGCACACAAGAGGCGCTCAGCACAAAAGCGCAGGGAGAAATGGCTCGTCAGTGGCGTAAAAGACAATGGGTACCTTTCTGACTCACAAAGAATGCAACACGAAGACAACCTGTGGCTTGGAGACGAACAAGTGTGCAGCAGCCCTGCAGTGGTACGCAACCGTCAGCCCTCGCCAAGCAGGGACTCCTGGATGCGCCGTACAGTATCACAGAGTTCAAGTATGTAGAGAATGTATGTAGAGACAGAAATGATGAGACCCCCCTCCCCCGGGAATTGGGTCTTCCTATAGTACAGGAAAATCGGGAGACCAGCTGGGCTGCACGGCCCGGATGTGGCATATGCCACGATGCATACACTGATGGGGACCAAATTGCATGCACTTGCAGCCACCGCCGCAAGCAATGAAAAATGGTGTCATGCGAACTGCACACCGTGGGTAACGCAAGAGCGTTGAGATTTGACACCATGCGGCAACGGTCAAGAGGATGCCACACCAAGAATTCAGGAAGTTCTACAAATTTAGAATTGCACTAACCATCATCCCAGAGATGTGTTTGTGGTCGAGGGCCCAGGGGCTGTGCAGTGTTACAGAGTATTTTAGACACCTGTCGGATGCCAAGCCCAAGGGCTGCGTATACGTCAGTGGCGGGCGTTCCCCATGCAAGTGTACTGTGATACCCATGGCGGTGATAGTGGATGTCATGCGGTGTGCTATGCACTGGCGGATGAACTCTTTGATACAAGGGCACAAAACAGGTAGATCCCAAACTTGTGTTAGAATGTCAGTCACCCGTGCCATAGTAGACTGTGCCTATGCACCGCGTGCCACCACCATGATGTTCTCCCGGAATTGGTAGAGGGATACTTGGTCTCCTGTTGGCGTGGTCCAAATGGGATGCCCTCGCTCTGAGAAGTACATTGTGCCTAACTCACGCATAAAATCAACTTGTTGCTTCACTCCCTAGACAGACCGGAGGTCTGCGTTCTGGGCGCTGAATGGGCCACCCATCGGAATGGCACCCTACCTGTCCCACACCCTCCCTGATGCTTGTGTGAAAGTGCCTGTCATCGGTGAAAGGTATATGAGGTTTTCCAAGTCCGTGCGCAACATATGAAAAAATCGATCTGACGTACCCCTACATGGGCGATCCAGGCTTTTATTGTCTTGGTGTATACTCCACACTGTCTCCTTCCGGCACCTTTCGCACCAATGGTCGTGGCTAGCCAAAGCCCGACATCAGGTCCCCATCCCCAGTACCAAGCAATTGCAGCTTGCAGAGCGTCAGCCTTCACTCTCCAATTGCAACGTGTGCAGGAGTTGATGTAAATCTTTCCTGTAATGATAGTCCACTTGTGCTGGGCAGTAGCGGTACTCACGTCCCAAGTGGACAACATCCCGCAGCTTAATCCATTCCGCCCAGGGGTCAGCAGCCTCAGGCCCCTCGCTAGAGCCGTGCAGCTGCTGGCACAGTGTCCGGTCGTTGGCAGTCAGAAAGCAGGCGGCCTCGGCGCACTGCAGCTGCTTCTGGGCAGCGGTGCGCTCCTCTTCTGAGAGCGGCGAAGGCAGTGGAGCGGGGAGCTCTGGCAGCCCAGGGCAGTCCAGAACGACCACGGCCCGCAATGAGAACCACGTGCCGTACTTGGGGTGGATAGCCAAGTGTGTGTTGTGGTCTAGATGCGCCAATGCACTGACCTCCGCGACGCGCTGCATGGCAATGAGCGCCGAACCTCGAGTCCATGACCAGAATGCCTCGTACCTGCAGCAGTGCGATGTAGGAGGGAGGGAGGAGGGTGCGCAGGTTGCCCGGCCAACGAGTTGGCATGTACGACATGATGCAGCCTTTTGATGGTGGTGTGCTCTGTGTTTGAGGGGGTTGAAATCCTTTTGGTATTGGATTTTGGTATCAGTTGCCAGCCAACTTTGACTTTTGTTGAGTGTAATCTTAAACATGGGTCTTCTGAGGTGACCTATCACACGAATGTGCCTTATGCTCCAGTGGCCAGCGAATGCCAGACACAGACGGGCAGATGACTGCCAGGGCGCCCCACAAAAGCCACGACAGGTGAGCGATGTGACAAATGGAATGGTTGAATGATTGGGTCGCCTGGCAAAGAAATGCAGCCCGTCAAATAGTCCTCAGGATGGCACTCCGCTTCCTACCCCCCCCCCTTGCGCAAGCACCAGCCAGGTCAGGAAAGTGACGGTCAGGCCGGGTCCTGGTGCTTAGACAAGGCGGTGCAACCGCGCGACGTGCGGTACCAACCGGACGTTTGGCCACCGGTAGGCGGTGCTTGGGTGGTTTTGGCGGTTTTGGTGGGGCTGTGGGGTATGGGGGCAACTCTGGGCACTCCCAAGTTGTACTTCCTCGGTTGTGGTCAAGGTAATACGGGATGCCTTTAGCTGTGGTGGCAAGCTCCCAGCCAAAAGGCAAAGGAGCTGGGGGGGGGGGGGGGCAGGACCCGCACGAACCGGGGGGGAGAACCACTACGTGTTGGAATCCCCTTGTGTTCCCGAGGCCTCCGAACCTGCCTCTGATGGCGATGGGGATGGGCTGCGGATTGGGAAGAGTACATGGTCAAAAGGCGCATGATGCTCAATCTCATGCCCATTCCTCATGGACTTCAAGTGAATGAAATCTTCCCCACGAGTAGAACGACCGATGACAGTGGCAGGCGCATGCTCACCAGTGGACCGGATGTACGTGACAGCCAAGCCAGGGGCAACGACATTCATGGCTGAAAATCACACCAAAACAAAGAGCAGTGGGGTGCAGTACCAAGCAGAACGTTGTTATGAGCAAGAGGACTCATCACAAGCATGAAACAGCCCCTCTTTCCCTCTACAATCGGCACACAAACACGCCTTGCCTACTTTCTGACCGTAAAAGCCGTGGTCACAAAATTCGGTAAAAGTGACGGTCAGACCGGGTCCCGGTGCTTAGACAAGGCGGTGCTTGCGCAGCGGGGGGGGGGGGGGGTAACGCTGGCAAATACCCAATTTCTTGACTGGGCAAAACGGAAAAGTATGCCAAGAGCCCAAAATGCAGAAATGTGGTGAAGTACCACAAGGTACCAAAACACACACCTTCTAGGCCAGCCGTTTTCTTAGGGCATAAGCCCAACCACAGCCTTAGATACCAACATCCGGACCAAGAAAGAGGCATAAAATGAGAATGTAGGCACGGTGCCCTTTTAAATGCCCCCTGATTAGTTGTGCAAAGGATGCGTAAATGCCTGCACATTGAACGCGGCTGATGAAAACTGCGTTCAGTGCTGCAAAGAGAGATCCTGGCAGCCCATTGCGTACCTGACCCCGCGGGTCGGGATGACATCCTGCGCGATGCCGAGCAGAGACTCCTCACAAAACGTGTCGAAGGGGTTGGTGAGGCAGCGGTGCCCGGGTGCCTGCTTCAGCCAGTCCACGAAGTGCGGCCACACGGCTTTGCTGTTGCCGATGAGGAGCGCACCGCAGGACTGTGGGTGCGACAGCGTCGGTAGCGGGGCTAACGGTGTGGACAGCGAAAGTGTCGCGATGTGGTTGTTGTACCACTGTGAATTGAAGGGGTGGACAATGTCGAAGCCTTTCGCTGACGACTGGGCCTCAAAAGCCTGAGCAATGTCCCGCAGACATGCAACCGTGTGGGCTTTCATTACTTGAGTACAGACTCGGATCCTATTTCCCCAGCCTGAGTAATAAAACAATGCAACGTGGGAGGTACCGCGGAGCTCTGTGGCCCTTTTCTTTTTTGCTTTTGGATCTGAAATTCCTGAAATACCTGTGCCTCAGGTATTCATTTCACTCACAATTCATTCACAACTGCATCAGTTCAGTTTTGCAACAAGAGCCACATGAGACAGTGCAGCATCCGAAGTAGGGCGAGCAACTTGGGAAGACTGACACATCCCCCAAAAGCAGGCATTCCTTAGGCCCTCAAACCTGAAACCACACACCCCCTTGTGAAAGATATGTCTAAGCATCATCTGTTCCAAGTGCGAAGTGTTGTGACGTTCTGCGCCAAAAGCAGAACTTTTGCAACAAACAAAAAGAAAAGGGCAAACACCCAATGAAAGGAGTCTGTGAAAGGGGTTCAATGAGCAGTAGGAGAAGGCAAAGGTCATGGAAAGACCAGGGACTAACGTTGACACAAGGCATTTCTAAAGCAAATACCCAACGATTCTAGCCCAGCTAAACATACAACAATGTACCACGTACCAGCTTCACCCCTTTCCCATTTTCCTTACACTGCCCTCCCTCCCCATTTCTCCTTCCTATGCTTGTCATTGCCCCTGCTGTCCCGTCAGCTTCCCAGCCAAAGGTGACTTTTTGGAAATTTTTCTTCAAAATTTCCAACCCCCATCGCCCACGCCGTTTTCTCCGAGGGCCACATGTTCCACATAAGGTTCTGACAACATTTCCAGGCCGAGAAAGTAGGGGCCCACCACTGCGTCAGCACAGCCGAGGTAAATGAACTCAAGGGTAGGACGGATATCTTGTGCATGGACAAAACCGTTCATCTGAGCATCCCGTAGGCAAGGGGTTCAATGGGGGTTCGGGACAGGTGCTGCAACATTCGCCGCAAATCCCCTCAAATCAATGAGTGGCCGTTGCAGTCTCAAGCACAACGTGCGACGACTGGGAATAACTGTTCATGGCCATGACCCACCAGCCCCTATTTGCTACAACATCCAAACCAGGATGAAATTCTTTGCTGTGCAGCATGTCTCCTTTTCCAGGGGGCACGGCGCTTTGCACGAAATGATCACGGCTCTTCTTGTTGCTGCTGTTGTTGCCGTTTCGGGCAGGGAATGTGGGAGCGCTGTCTGCCTAAAATGGTTCTCAGTGGTGATGATGATGGCAATGGCGATGGTGGTGGTGGTGGTGGTGGTGGTGGTGGTGGTGGTGGTGGTAATGGTGGTGGTGGTGGTGGTGGTGGTGGTGGTGGTGGTGGTGGTGTCGATGATCACGGCTGATGGCAGTGTTGTAAATTGTTTTGAGGCAGCAAACCACCAAGTGCAAACCATGCCGTTCACAGGCTGTGATGCAGTGATTGGTCAACGCAAAAAATGCAAGAAAGCCCCATTGGCAAACGATCACAAAGAGGCCTCAGCGGGTGTACAAGCACAAGAGAGTGAGCACCAGCGAATGCAAGAATGGCCCCAATCAATCTTATCTGGGGTGTCTGCAACTTCTGCCACAGCAAAATGGTGTCCCGGGTGGGAGCTTTTGAGACTGCACACACTACAATCACAGTGCCAATGTGGATACGGGGGCGTTTCAAGGAAATGCTGTCCACAGATTTGCAACATGGTCTCCACAATCCTATGCCTGGGTGGAACCAACCCAGGATATCCTGGGTTGGAAGCAGCTATCTACCGTGTCGATCACTTCAATGCTTCCTGTGGACCTTGCACGTTACGGGATCTTGGACGGTTCGTTGTCCGGTTGCCTGGCAGGATACCATCCAGGGGACAGTACTGCCCTGTCTGGGCAGACGCAGCAGCAGCCACAGGGTTGGCAGAAATGCTGCAGCGGACGTAGTGTTGGGCTAGTCTGGTGAGACCACTGGCAGCAGGTCACAAGAGGGTGTGGGACAAAGAAGGCCAAGGCAACACAAGTGAGAGGTAATGGGAGCAAAGACCATCGGTCCACTCCAGGGAGAGTAAGTGCCTCACTCCACGCACGCCGAATCCTCCTCAAAATCCGGCCACGGCAGCTGGAAAGATTCAGAGCCCAGAGAGGGGCGGGATCCATTGGTGGTGGTGGGATGGGGGTTGTTTCAGCCCCCTTTGTGGACCACTCCCAGCCCTGCAAAAGGGACTCCCATGACAGAGCTTGAAACTCAGCCTGGGAAGGGGTCAAGGGAGGTGATAGTATGCACAAAGTCCCCCCCCCCCCTACCCCCCCCTTACCCCCCCCCCCCCCCCCCCCCCCCCCCCCCCCCCTCTCCCCCCCACTACCTCCCCCCCTACCTTCGGCTCGCTTCGCTCAACAGACGGCTCGCTTCGCCCGACGCGGGGGCCAGCCCCCGCACCCCCCTTAAATAACATGACTCCTGCGGTGGCCACAGACCGCCGTTTGTGTGCACCGCCTTGTGTGTGCACCGCCTTCTGTGTGCACCACCTTGCCTGTGGCCCCTTAAATAACATGACTCCTGCGGTGGCCATAGGCCGCCTTTTGTGTGTTCCGCCTTGTGTGTGCACCGCCTTCTGTGGGTACCGCCTTGCTTGTGGCCCCTTAAATAACATGACTCCTGCGGTGGCCAAAGACAACCTTGTGTGTGCACCGCCTTCTGTGTGCAACACCTTGCCCGTGGCTGCTTCAATAACATGACTCCTGCGGTGGCCACAGGCCGCCTTTTGTTTGTTCCGCCTTGTGTGTGCACCGCCTTCTGTGTGTATGATCCTACCCCCCCCCCCTCCCCCCCAACAAAAGGAGGGGTGGCGAGCGGTGTCACCCTCGGGGTCCCGCCTCGTCAGAGGTGACCAAGGCGCAACAGGCTCACTGGGAGCTCCGCTCCCTTGAGTGCTCCCGGGGCAGGGAAGTGCTCAGCACGCCCCAGGACCTTCCTTCTACTGGGACGCTCCCAGCCGGTGTGGCACTCTGTGCAACGCTACCTGTGACCCTCCGGGTCAGTCAACGAGCACCTCAGACCACACGCCCCGTGCACCCCTCTGGGGTTCAGTCGTGGGCTGGAGGAAGCTGCCGGTCACCCGACCCACAGACTCCCTCGGCAGCCACGTGGTAGGGCACCCATGCCCCGCTGCTGGGGCCCGGAGCACCGGGCACACACAACCCCCCACACGCACCAACCACGGCCCACTGGAGAACGACAAAGGTGTGCCCCTGCCTTGAATGCCCCCCCCCCCCCCCCGCAGGACCCCAGCGCGTGCGGACACACAGGCACGGCGGTATCTCCCTCCCACCAGCGCCTTGGTGGGGTACGGGGGTCATCAGCAGTCTTGACGGCTGTGAGACCAGACAACCAGAGGGGGGTACCTAAGCGAGCCGGTGAGGTACGGGCACACTGGCCGTGGGTCACCGCCTTTGGCGCAAGCCGAGACCCAACCCAACCCAACCCTCCCCCCCAACCCACCCCATCCCCCCCCTACCCCCCCCCCCTACCTTCTCGACCCCCCCCCTACCCCCCCCTTACCCCCCCCCCTACCTCCAAGGTAGGGGGGGGGGGGGACTTCGTGCGATATATGAGGGAGGTCTGGGTACCCCAAACTGAGACCCACAACACGGTGGTCATATGCTTTCTCCCTCCCTCCTTCTCCTTCCCAAAATACAGTGGCCTTCCCAAGGGGGCGCTTCTGCACAGCGTGCGCACAGCCCCCGTTAGTAGTTCACAAGGTCCAGAACATCCCGGTCCACATGGCACCTTGAGTTCCCAGTAAGGTTCCCGGAAGAAAAAGGGGAAATAGGAAAAATGGGGGAAATGGGGGGAAGTCGGGGAGAACAAGAGGGAGACTGGCAAATGATTACATGCAATTGGACGAGGCCCTGACTTGTATACCATTGGAAAAGAAAAAGGGAGAGCGGGATGTTTACTGGAAGCTCCCTGCTACTCTTCCCACACCAAATTTCAAAATTTTGATTGGTGGGAATGTCTCCTTGGGTACCTACCCACACCATGCCGGGACGCCCGGGACCGGTTGCACAAGTCTTGTTGTGAATTTTTCCACAAATTTCCATCCCATTTTCCACCTGCCCCCCCCCTCTCTTTTACTTTCCCATATTCACCAGTTCCCCCATGGTTTCCTCATTTCCCCCAAGTCCACTACCACTTGAAGCCCCAATGTCCGTGGCTTTCTTTTTTTTCGCACCCAAAATGTACTACTTGTTTGGACAGCCAGCCGGCGGACACCCAATTCCTGTTTTAGTCCCTAATGAACTTACCTGGATGTAATGGACACGCTCAAAAGTCTGTACATTTTCCATGGCCGAGTAGAAGGCCAACAAAGTAAAGAAAAGAAGCAAAGGGAGAGCTATACAAGGAAAGTAGCACAGGGGATTCCTAAACCAGCAACAACGCACAATCTACCATGTTCCTACCACATGCCACAAATTCTCCCCAATCTTTTCCCCATCTCTCCTCACCTCCCCTAATGTCCCCCTATTTCCCCCTATTTTCCCCAAGTTCCCCCCACTTTCCCTCCACAATACCCACTCACCCTGGTACTTGACCACCCAAACATAGCACTTTTGGACTTTTCGCATGGTGATTCCCCCATTTTCCACATAACTTGAAAAATCTTTTCAATAATTTGCCCACTTTCCCCCCATTCTACGTGAATTGTCACATTTTGAAGATAAAGTTCCGGTAACCTTCTAGAAACAGGATATTCTCAACCTTGAGGTAGGTTTCCTGTGAGCACCCTGCAAACCACCCACCACAAGGGATGCATACGTCCGCGGGGCAAAAACAGCAGATTTGGACAGCAATCCGGCATTTACGGTGTGAAACATAGTTTTTCTGAGTTTTTGGACAGAGTAAGAATCTGGGCAGTCCTATGTACGGATCACAGTAGTTATTGCAGTCGAGTTCGCCATTAGGGCAACGGGTCCAGAATAGCCTACTTTTCACAAAGCGCAGGCAAAGCGCGGGCACAGCGCAGGTGCACCCCCCAACAATGATTCCCCCAAGACATACCAAAGAAGATAAGTAGCAGTGGGTTGCGGTCTCAAGCAGGATGGAAAAGAATGTAAAGGAAAAATTCGTCGTGGGCATGACCCAGCCCTTTGTTGCTACTACAACCAGCCACTGTTGTACATTGTTTTGAGGCAGCAAACCACCAAGTGCAAACCATGCCGTTCACAGGCTGTGATGCACTGATTGATCAACGGGAAAAAAAGCAAGAAAGCCCCATTGGCGAACAATCACAAAGAGGCCTCAGTGGGAGTGCAAGCACAAATGAGTGAGCACCAGCAAATGCAAGAATGACCCAAATCATTCTTATTTTGCATTCTTGACAACACACCAATGTTTAGATGGGTCGGCATGCCACAGAGCTGCTGTGATGGGGACCTATCCGACTATGATCTTTTCGGGATCATGACGAGGTGGCACAACCTAAGATTTGAGTCAACAAGTGGTTCTCCAAATGTGCAACCGAGGAATGGGGGACGCATCAAAGGACATCAAAAGCCCATGGAATGTCCTGGTTATCTCCGCGTAGCTGCCCCACGTTTTACCACACTTCTCAGTGTCGTCGCAGTCGTCGCAGTGGTCGTTCATGTGCCCCACCGTTTCATGGGGGCTGGTTGTACCCCCCGCCCCTCTACCCCACCGTGTCAAGCAGTCAGCAGAGTCCCCAAAGAATACGGTCCTGTCACCAACTCATCATTGGACACCGTTTTCATTGCCCGCAACATGTCGGCACTATATGATAGCAACTCCCGCCGAGACGCAAGTACAGACGCAGTCATAATGTATAGGAGAGGTCCGATATATCAACCACGCTGTTGCCGCACACCGACGATGGCCAGTTTTACGTTCATTAGGGCAAGGACACATCACACGAGCCCCAAAACACGGCAACCCGTCAGCCCAAACCTTGTGCCGAAAAATTCAGAACTTAATTAATTTGGGTACCGAAAAACACGGTCCGATCACCAAGTGATCATTGGACACGGGGATGGAGAGGCTGGGGGGGGGGGGGGGGACCAAGGTGTGAGTGTCCTCAGGGACCGCCATAACGAATCGTTTTGCCAGGGGGTATGGTCAGCGCCAACGAAGCACCGCCGCAAACAGGTGGTCACAGCTCCTCCCCCATGTTACAACAAAAGGAGGGGGAGTCTTCGCACTGCACGCTGCTTTTGGAACATTCTTCGCCCAAAAGCCTCCCCATTGCCCACTGCAAACGCCCCCAAACAGCCCCGGGGGGGGCAGTGTTGCTCATGGCCACCGCTCAGCCTAAAGACAAAATGCAATACCCACATGCAGTGTGGCACTTGACTCGTGTTGCACGTGGAAGTGGCAGGCAGCGGGAACTTGTTCCAGGGACACCCAGGACCCATGTTTCCTGCTGCCTCAGCCACCCGACCGCGCTTCTCTTTGTCTGCACGGAGCTTCGAAACCACATCATACGCATCATGAGCGGTGCGCTGTGAGGCGTTGGAGCATTCAACCGGCCTCACCCATCGGTGCTCATGCAACTCCTCCTGGGTTGTATAAAATCTAGAAGCTACCTGATAGCAACTTACTCCCTGCTACACCACCCCCTCAAGGGCAGAAACAGACAATGGCACATTTGAAAAGATCTTTGAGTGGTGCTGGCGGAGCACATTCATATTGTATCCCATGTCTGCCCCAATGGCCAAACGGCGGCACTGCACGCGGGTAACAAGCGGCGGTTGGAGGGGAAAGGACAGCGGTTGGAGGGTAACTGACGCGACTGGAGGGTAACAGATAGCAGTTGGGAGGGCACTCGTGGCAGTCCCTAAGGGCGGTCCTTAATGCAAAGGGGAAACACATTCAACAACGGACGCACTCTGTGTGGGCCACACTGCGTTGCGCTGAAGGTCATAGGTCTGTGCTTGTGGGACTGTGGGGATGTCATTGTATTGGATCAGGCCGAAATATAAGTGGTGACGATGTTGCATGGAAATGGCTCCACAGTCTCGATATGACCCATTGCTGTCCCGCCAATCGCTGTTGTTTCTCTCAAGGGCGGCGGCAGGTGACATCCATGACGTGCGGCCCTGGCGCTTTCTGAAACGCGGCTGACAAGCAGAAACAGTGACAGCGAACGATAGGGACGTGGAGGATGCCGCATTGATACCAACAGTGGTGCCGCTGCTCACGGAGGGTTGCCTCTTCACCCCCTGCAGCCCAGGCTCACCCGTTGTGCCTCTCCTGTCATCCTCCAGCCCTGAATGTTTTGTGCGCTCTCCATCAGTGCAGTCACTTACCCACGGTGTGGCTCTGACGCTCCGAAAAATATGAGGGGGGCCGGGATCGTGGCCAGCGCTGGGCCTGCCTTGGAGGTCGTGGCCAGGGCTGCCTGAGAGGTCGTGGCCAGGGCTGGTGCTGTCTTGGGGGTCGTGGCCCGGGCTGGAGCTGCCTTGGGGATAATGGCCGGGGCTGGACCCGCCTTCACCTTTTTTGTCACCTGCACGTCCACTTCGCTTGCCAGGGCGCTGTGGAGACGACACCGGTACAGTTTGTCCACACCCTTGGCGTACTGGTAGCCCGGGTAATGCACAAAGAAGGCGTTTGTGGAGGTTTCGTGTGGCAATTCTTGATGGTTGTACACCAGCTGCTGATGGAAATCCAATGCTGCGCGCTCCGGGAACCTGTGGGCAAAATGGATGGTGCACAGTGTGCGGGGTGCGCAGAGCAATGCGCAATGAGGGTTTCCACAAGCGATACATGCTGTTGAGCACAATAAAATGTACATGGTCTATTTGGCTGGTGAAAGGATTTCAGCAGCATTCTTCGCAGTTTCTTTGGTTTCAGTCAAAATGCCGACATGGTAGAACCTGGAAGTTGTATCTTCCCTTTTACTGTGTAAGGTGGAAATCTGATTCTAGCAGCAAGCAGCAGCAAGCAGAACAGGCAAAATGGAAAGCAAATCAGAACTCAGCCCTCGTGGTTGGATTCGGCCCACATAGTGGTGGATGATATCTGTGAGTATGAAGGTGAATAACCCACACTTGGGATAGCCGCTATGTGCGCTGCCAGAGCAGGTAGTAGGGTGCCAAAACTGTGCAAAATGGCCAAAAAAAGGCCTTTTTGCACGGGGATTTGATGAAACTGAGTAAGCAATCTGCCAGCAAAATTTAGGTACCCCACCCCCTTGCGAAAACAACAGTAAACTTCCAACATTGAACTCTGCTTGAATGGCGTTGGACACGTCAGATCAAGGAATAAGGAAGCGCTGCATGACAGCACACAGACAAACTATGGCACTTCAGTTTGGGGTACACAGGACAAATGGAGAAAGCAATGGTGGCTGACGGGCAAATGCTGATGTACCCTTAGAATTGGCGCAGTTAATATGGGCCAGTCCTGAAAGACGAGGCTGTTGATTGTGTCCCAGTCTCTGGATGGCAAGAATGTTTTCAGAATTTCCAAGGTCCCCCCCCAGGTCCCACGGCCTATGCGGTCAACTTGCGACATTCACCGTGATTTGAAAGCTGCTCATGATGCTGTTGTCGCTCCTGCTGCAGCACGAAAGAAAGCATGGAAGAAAGAGGAGGCGTGCTCCCAATAACCCCAGGAAATACTGGATGAAAATAAGGATGGGAAGAAAATAGGAATGTGTAAATATTGACACGGCTAGGAAGATGATTGGTGTACAGTTGCACCATGGAAACCCCCTTTTCCTCAGAGCACCATCCGCATTGGAATCCAAGAGGCATTGGTGAATGTTTCCAAAATGCAGAGTGCCAAAGTGTGCAGCACCATGCAGCGTGCAGCGTACGCTGTAACACCAGACACTTTCACTCGAGTCACTTGAGTCACGATGCGGATTTGAGAGGTGTTGCAGCCCTGTCTGGTCACCACATACCTGCAGAAGTACTGTGCCAGAGCCACTTGGTCGTCAGGTTCGGACTGGACGAAGCGGTATGCCTCAATTAGCCGCGCTGTGGTGCCCATCACAAACCCGGCATTGAGGTGAGGCCGGTCGGGGTTTGCTGGCTGCTGATGGTGGGCGTACCATTCATCCAAGCGGCCGGCATTGGGATAGCGACAGCACTCAGTGCCCGCCACTATGTCTGCATTGAATTTGGAGAAGGTGGCCAACACCTGCAGAATGATTCGACATGGGCATGCAAAAGTACATTTCACAGGCCTTTGCATTCCCAAAAGCTTTTGGTATCCAAACGCCTCGTAGGCCCTTTCCACACTCCCAAGCTTCGACCAACACATGCATGTGCACCCCTGCAATCCGATGTTCTGGCCCGGTCTGTACCCTCAACTGCCCTGCGCTTGTGCATCCTCAACTACACCAACCAGACATGTGGCAACAAGTGGCAGGGCATCTTGCGAAGTGCAGGCAGACCAGAGATGAGGTCGAGTACTTTACACACCTCAGCAGAGTCCCGAATTGCAAAGGCATCGTAGGCATCGAGCAGAATGACGACCATTTTGGGGGGCAGCGTGTAAAGCGCTTCCAAATACTTGGTGGCGCGCCAGCCCCACCCTTGCCACCCCTCGCCAAGGCCAAGCACCCGGTAGAAGTAGTTGCACCGGTTCATGGACCGCACCCACCCGACCATATGATTCGTGCGCTGTGTGGATACTGTGAGGACCACAGGCAGCCCCAGGGGGGCGGGGCCCCGGGTGGGGCCAGAGGGCCTCTCGCTACAACTGCCGTGCCTACCCCCGTGGGAACTGGGGCCCAAACCACAGGACATGGCCTCGTCCAGTGCGAACACCTCCACTTCCGCTTTGGGGTCTATGGCACTGGGTGAATCCCACACCGTAGCAGCAGCACTTGAAGGGCGACCAGGAGGGGCCGGAGGGACAATCGCATCGCTTGAAAGTGAAGGGGTACCATTTGCTGGAGAACCTTTGGCAACTGAGGGGGGGGCGCTGGCACTAGAAGATGAAATTGAGGGGCGAGCAGTGGCGGTTGAAGACGAAATTGACGGGGGAGCAGTGGCGACTGAGGGGGAGGTGCTGGCATTTGAAGATGAAATTAATGGAGGGGCAGTGGCGGTTGAAGACCAAATTGACGGGGCAGCAGTGGCGATTGAGGGGGTATCAGTAGCAGTTGAGGGGGCGCTGGTGGCCGTTAAAGGGGCTGAAATGGCAATTGACGGGGGATCACTGGCAGCAGAGGGGACGTCGGTGGCAGTGGAGGGCGTATCAAGAGAAATTGAGGGGGCGTCAGTGGTGGTTGAGGAGGGATTAGCGGAAGATGAGGTGGTGTCATTGGCAGTCGAGTGGCGAGCAGTGGCCGTTGAGGGAGGAGCACTGGCCGTTGAGCAGGCTTCAGTGGGAGCTGAGAGGGCGTTAGCGGCAGTTGAAGGTGAAGCAGTCGCGATGCCCACGCTGCCCGAGGGGCCCCGCACAGGGCACACTTGTGGCGCTGCGTTCTCCAAGCAGAACATCTCCGGCTGCCTCTTGGCGACCTGCATCACGGACATCAGGTGAGTTCCGTCCACCACGCGAGGATCGCGGGACCTGTCAGGAGTCCACGTGCCATCACGGCTCGTGGTACAGATCTGCAGCAAATGCGGACCCTTGCCTGCAGCAGCCTCCTCTTTCGTTCCCAAGATCGCATTTACCCGCCCCATCCACTGCCGTCCATCCTCTTCCAGCACGGCTACGAACGTGTTTACCTGCAGTGAGAACGAGGGGGATGATGTTGTACATACCAAAGTCCCGACGACGTGCCATGCAGGCAGCCCGAATGACCCTCAAGACGCTATCTCCTCCTGTCGCTTGGGCATCACTTGCACAGCATATGTGGTGGGCAGAGAGGGACGCGCAGTTTGTTGGCCCGGGCGGTCTGTTGGTCCGGGCGGTTTGTTGGTCCGGGTGACAGCGTGCGTTGCCTGTGTCTGGGGTATGACTCATGATGCACAGGCCAGCATCTGCATGTCTTGTGACCGGACCTCCAATTTATTTGTTTGCGGTCACTTGTGGTGCATGTACGTTCTGTCTGTTTGCCTGCGATTTCGACACGAAACCCTCGAGTGTCAGTGTGTTAGAACGAGTGGTGCTGATTCAGCACAATGCGCCCGCAAGAAGTGCGGGAATGTGGGCGGGTCCATGCGTGGGAAGCGTCATGACCTGAGGGGGTGTCATGCCACAATGCACTGATCAGCTGAGAACGGGGCTCAGCCATGGACGCACACTCCCAAATGCGCATGTACACACGCGCACAGGGCAACAAAGCGGTTGTCTGAGTGTCGATTTGCCTCATCAGGCCGCGACAGTAACGAAACTAATAGGAGCACCCACCAACGCATGCACACATAAGCGAGCGTGCAAATCGCCCCGGCATGCCACACCTCGAAATTCATTCGGGACCACTGTCGGAAAAGGTCAGCTCGGTCACCGATGAAGCGCCACACCTTCGCGGCCACGGGAACATCCTTGGCCGATCCGGGCACCGGTCGCATGCGCACCTGCATCACGGAGCCAAGAGGTTCGGACCACTGCTCTTGTGGCTGCAGCTGATGTCTGCCAGGCTCGATCTCCGGGTAGCAGTCCAGGTTACATGCCATGCTCCCACTGTGCTGGAAAACCTTCGTCAGTTTGCCAAGTACTAAGGCACCATCGCTTTTGAAGACAACGCCCCAGACATTGCCCCATATGACTGCAGGGGTTGGGACGATCGGCTGATTCCTGCAGGCCCCTCCTGTGGACCTGCCCACTTCATCTTCTTGCTCGAGACAGAAAATGTCAGGCTGCAACCCACTGACCTGCATGATGGACATCATCTGGGCCGCATCTGCTTCCTGGGGCTTCTGGGACCTATCAATGGACCACAGCCCCCAGGGGCCCTCTGTGTACATGCGTAGCAAGCGACGGGTGCAGCCCGTCGCACCACGCTCATCAGAGCACACGCGCCCGACCCGTTGAACTCCATCTTCCGCCAGCACCGCGACAAATTGGTTTACCTGCAGCAATGCACCGCCGTGGGTCAGCAACAGGGAACGAACAGGGCATACACGGGTCGTCTGAGACAGCCAACAATATGTTGTGGGTGTAACAGGCAGCCCATGGTAAAAGCACCATCAGCATCACCATTCCACTAGGGCTCTAACAGAGGATTGTGAGGTAGAGGAGGGAGGGGAATGCAGCCGGCTCTAAACATATTGCTGCCTTGACAAGCTCGCACGCGTTTCTCTTCTGGAGCCGCCATGAATTCCCGATACATATGAGACGAGAGCAGTGTTGACGATGACGCCTCCATTAAGGCTTCACTGCCATGCACCACCCACACAAGGCGATGAAAAGACAAGATCATTCCCAAAGAACGGCCAAAATGTGCCAGTACAAAGATTGCATGCGTACCAGGCAGCGCCCTGCAATTGCACTGCTGTGAAAGAGTGTTTGCACAAAGTCCAAGGGCCCCAATAATGCTGTCATTGGCGGACTTCCCCAGTTGCGCCTTGGCCACATTGGGGGTTGGGAGCACTGATCGGGGGGATGGGGTCATGAAAGCGAAATGGTGTCAGTTGTGGACCGCTCCCGCGTCTCAGCAGGTCCCACGGACAGCACGATACTCCACACCAACAACATTTGGCTACCTTTTTCACATGCAAAAATGAGAAATGTCAGTCCCGTGCTCCGACATTCCACTCACCCACAAAACTGCAAAACTAAACGCCTCGCCCCCAACCTCTCTGGCTAACCCATGCCACCCCCAAAATAGTCCGGAGAACGCAACCAAAAAGCGTGAAACTGCATGCAAGTGCACAAGCAGAGACACACCGGAAAATTTACCCGGGACCATTGCTGAAAAATCGCGTCGCGGTCACCGATGAGGCGCCAAACCCGGTCTGCTGGTGCAATGCTCTGTGCTTCACCGCAAAGTGGTCGCATGCGCACTCTCATAACGGACTCCAGAAGTTCGGACCATTGGGCCTCAGGGTCAAGCCGGAAGCGGCCAGGACTCGTTTCGGCATAGTGATCCAAATTGCACGCCATTTTCCCTCGTTGATTGAACACTGAAGATATTTTCCCCAAGAAGAGTTGCCTGGTGGTCCCAAATACAATCACCCATATATCGTCGTATACAGCCACTGGAGCCGAACGAGCGGAAGAAGCAACCTGAATGAATAGATGTTTGGTAATAATGGAGCACAAATCCTCAGCAAATTTAATTGTGCGCTAACAACTTCGAGCGCATGCTCCAGCCGGCATCGACAGCAGTTGGCAAGCAAACAAGGAGCCGGCACACACCGCGGAATGGGATTTGCGTGGAGGATGTCTTGCAGCGGGGTGCTCCTACGGATATGGCAACAAAGGGCATGCTTGCTGAGGTATGTAGCACTGAGGAGCGGAGAGGTGTGCACAAAAGTGGCAAATGGTGCACACAAGTGGAGACTTGTAGGCAGTCATGGAGACTTGCGTGCAGGAGGCAAGTTGTATGTAGGAGGTGTATGCATGAGAGGGGAGTATGGGAGCCTAGGCAAAATACATGGTGATCTTGATGCTGCACATGGGTGAACCCACATTGAATGCTATCACCCTGAGCTAGGCATCAGAGGGGTGATGCTGTACGGAGGGGTCGGCTGTCGGTGTGTGATTTATATTTTTAGCCTTGTGTCTCTTTACTTGGGGGGGTGGGGTTAATATGAGCTGGCGTATCCTGCTCCCTGCTCCCTGCATGCAGATCGAGGTGACTCCTCGGGCACCATCGGGATCAAGCTTCAGGCATTCCAGGTGTACGTTGATCCCACAAATGACTGTGGTGGCGATCGCACTTAGTGAGGATGAGCTGAGTCTAATACCAGATGATGCAGTAGGAAAGTGCCACGCCCGTAGGCTTTCCAGTGTGCACACGAGGCATGAGGCATGATGCTTGTGATTACGGCTTTTTGTCCAGGCATTTCCTTTGCTTTGGCGTGGCAACTTGTTTTCTCAAACCAGCTGCAGTGGCCTCACTTTCTTTTCGACACGCTCGCCCGACATCCCTCAACCTGTGCCCTCCCATCCTGGGCCATCTAATCAGGCTCCACCCCAGAGTTCCCACAGTCCCTGGACAGGTTACACAAAGGAATGGATCTCCAAATCAACGCAAACCTCTTCTGGTGTCCTGGAAAAGCGTCGATGCGGTTGTCGCTCCTCGTGTAATAAGTCACACTCCTGTACCAAGCGACGGCCTATGTGCAGGCACGCACTTTCAGGGTACGAGTGGGCGCAATGGTAGCAGCTGAGGTAGTCGCCGGTGTACCAGTTGCATCCCTTGGCCTGCCAGACAGCCATGGCCACCGCACATGAGGTATGCAGATGTCGAAATCAACGGCGCAAGAGCTCTCACTTGATACGCAGTCAGCAACAGTAGACCTATCGAGGTAAACAAGTCTCAAGAAGGCGAGAGCACATTTCTTGGTCAAAACAGTTGCATGGGCCATGAACTATTCCACAGGTTCTTCCATTAAGGCCTGCTGCACGCAAGTAATTGCCCATGCCATCTCAGAACCGAATGCTGTGAACTGGCCACGAGGACACTGAACATGAAGAGCAACAAACAAACACAAGTGCATGGAGACCGCCGCATGAAAATGATTCAATGCCATTTGGCCAGGATGACAGGTTTCTCTCCCTGCGTGTTCTAATAAACACAGATTTTTCGTGAACGGGGGAATGGAAAATCCTTTTCAAGGCGTTTTCAAGTTTCTGCCCTGCATTTTGTGTTCCGCTGGTTTGCAATCCTTTTCCTCAACATTTGTCTTCCTTCAGTGCTTTGTTAAAGTGGAGCAATGACAAGCACATTTGCAACATGCAACATATGCATCCTGAGGAGTCTGATGATTTCGGACCTGGAATGTGAAGCTGTGAGGTATTTAGCCACTTCCAAAATTGCAGCACCATTTAGGTCTAAGCATAGCAAGAGCAGTTGTCAAACACCCATAGGCCCACCTTCATGAATCCGTGCCAACACTCGTGTTGGCGCACAGGCGGGGGGTAGGGTTGTTGGCACGGTTGGCGCATAGGGGACTTGTGGAGCTGCATAGAACCAGAATCAATAGGCTGTAGGCGGTGGCGATTTGTCGACGGCGATGATGGGCGGCGGTAGGTTGGTTTGGCGGGAGCAGTTTGTAGACACGAAGAGGTAGGCTGTATGGCATTTCTTGGGTTCGGCCCCAAGAAGGCGTGCGCCAATCGGTGGCGCGCACGCCAACAGGCCAACAAACGGCAATCTCACAGCGTGCCGCGGGTCATCCCTCAACGCTCATCCCTGGGGATGTACAACTTGTGCCGTTCCGTGCTATTTTTGGGGGAGCGCGCGGGGCGGCGGCAACCCCTTGTGGCACAAGCGTTTTGCATCAGAAGCGAAAGCGGTCCTTTTTGGACCTTTTCGGGCTAAAATAATGTTGTGACCTCAAATCTCTAAGGCGGTTTCCACGTGTGCCCACCGATGCACCAAATACCAAGAAAGAGCGAGGTGCCAAGAGGAAGGCATTCAGCTCATGTTTCAACCAATGCAAAAGCCCCGGGGAGGGGGGGGGGGGGGGCGACCCCTCGGTGCTAGACGCCAACCCCCCCAACTAACTGTTGGCCAGAGGCCCCTTGGGGGGGGGGGGGGGCATTGGAGGGGGGGTTCAGGGAGGGATTTGATTTGATTTGATTTTAGGGCCGATCTTGAGGCTCACAGGCCGCCTGGGGGGCGCTCGATGGCTTTCCCGACGACTCTGCATATCGGCCGGCCATACATGCTATGCGCTCCCGGCCGCTCCCGCGGGCCGGGGGGGGCACGCCTATCGCCGTGCCGTGGGTTGGGCGGGGGGGGGGGGGGGGCAGGGGGGGGGAGAGGGGGGAGGGGAGAGGGCCACGGTAGCCTCAGCGGACGGCCGCCCGGTGCCAGCACACCTGGGTCACGGCGCGTGAAAAGCATCTTGCACCCTGCGGCGCTGCCGCCACGCCCCCACGAGTGCGCGGGCCGCGAGTCACGCCTGTGCGGTGGCGTTGTCCCCCGCGCGGGGGTACTGGTGCTGTGGGGGCGGCGCGACCCCGGGACGGGCATCACCGCATACCACACGGCGTACACCCGCGGGATGGAGGCCACCACCGCGCCGGCGGCCGCATGCGGGTCCGGGGGCGCGGCGAGGGACCTGTCGCCCCGGGAGAGGCACTTGACGGTGCCGCCGTGGGTGACACCCACCCAATGGCCCCCGGAGCCCTCCGCCTCGTCGTCCCACCCCTCGACCAGGAGCACCCGGCGCTGGGGGGCGCTGGCCCAGGCCTGCAGGGTGGCGGCTCCGGCGCGGCGGACGGGGAGGGGACCCAGGCCCCAAAGGGGTGCCAGCAGGGGGGCGACCAGAGAGGGCTGCGCGCCATCCCTCCAATGGAGGCGGGGGGACCGCCAGAGCGGGGCCGCCGCGCCATACCGCCAGCCGAAGGCCTCGCGGAGCGTGGGCCCTGATACCGCCAGGCCGTGGGGAATGCGCTGCAGGGGTGACAGCCCCCACCTGGGGTCCGCGCCCGTGGCCGTCCAGTTGAGGAAGCACCCCATGAGGATGTCCTCCAGGCTGAGGAGGCTGGGGGGCGCACAGGCGACGCTCGCGAGGGACCTTTTTTGCGCAGGAGGTGGGGGTGTAGTGCGCGGCTCACATTGGCGAGCCAGAGGCGGAGGGCCGGCACCGGGTCGCTCCGCGCCATCCAGCGGCGCGTCCGCTGCTCCCAGGTGTTCAAGCGGCTACGGGAAACCGGCTGCGGCCCGCGACGGCCCATCCGGTACGGGGACGGCGGCGGGAGGGCGCGGTACGGAGGGTACCCGACGTGGCACCGTGTCATTGTGCTAAGCTGTACCCACTGCGCGGAGCGAGAGGGCACCGCCGTGCCTACCGGAGGGGGGGGGGGGGGGGCACCGTGCAGGCAGGAGCGGGTGTAGAACACCCTGTCCCCAATACTGAGATAAGAGGAGGGAAGTATGATGTCGTGTAGCAGGCACCCTCAAAGTGTATCACCATATCAATCAACCGAGAAAAAGAGTAGATGTGGTGGAAATGGGGGGGGGGGGGGGAATGTGTGCAACAAAGTAGAAATGGGTGAAACGGGGTGAACGTCCAAAAATACCAGATCCCCAATGCATCAAAACCTACTACCAAACAACAATGATGCCCAAAGTACCAAAAGGTATGGGTTTCTACTACAGCCAGGCGCCCAAATAGTTGCACTGCGCGCGCACTGCACGCGCACTACGCTTAAGGCGCCCCCAAAGTGTCCTAGACAATGTTCCGTCCCCCACCAGCTCAGTCCCAATATTCAATCCTGGTAGGAGCAGGCTGAGGGTGGGGTGGGTGTTAGGTTCAGGGTTGGGTTTCCGGATAGTGCTGGGGTGCAAAGTGGACAAAAATTTCCTTTGGGCGGCTTTGGTGCCCATGGAGCGTCGGGCGGCACCTTTGGCAACTAACTGTTGGCCGGAGGCCCCTAGGGGGGGGGGGGGGGAGTTGGCGTCCTAGGACCCGCGGAGTCGCCCCCCCCCCCAGGGGCAAAAGCTTAAGCTCTCGTCTAAACAAACAAGGCTGCATACGGATAGGGTGACTTCGAGGACACCAAGGAGCAAAGTGGCGAACGGGCATACCGATTTCGGATCAGCGGCACCGACAGAACCTCGCCAACCGACTAAACATTTGTCCAACAGTTGAATGAAGTCAAACATATGCAGGCCATCCTTGCCTGCAAATACCAAACAATCGCACAGAGAATCAGAAAGGACGTAAAAATTAGTTCTCCAGAAAGAAAATTTTGTAAAGTGTTGGGAAAGACGTTTGGATCAACTTGCTGTGTGTTGTTCCTATAGATTAAGAAAATGTCATTGGCTCTCCACTACCCTACAGCTAGAAAGATGTGCCACTTTTCGACCGTGCCCTCACATGAACAACGACACACTTTTGTTTTCCACATCCTGCATCGTGCATTGCAAACGTGCAGAGAGCAATGGTCTTATGTTTGTTCATAGTTTATTGGGTGTTTATTGAATGTTTGTTCAGAGTCTATTGGGTGTTTGTTGAGCGTTTATTGGGTGTTTGTTGAGTGTTTATTGAGAGTCCATTGAGTGCTTATTGAGTGTTGCCCCTATCTGTCTCGTGTTTTGCCCCTAAGTGGACTGGGCAGGAAGAAAATTGCTCTGCGGGGGGGGGGGGGGGACACGGAAGCCCATTTTCCCAACCCCCCCCACCCCTCCTTGGCCGCCGTGACAGGAGGAGGGGTTCAGGGCAGGGGTGCCCGACCTGCCGTGCCGGGGGGGGGGGGGGGTTCAACCCAACATCTATGGCTCAAAATGATACCCACGTCGCGCTGATCATTTTGACTACTCAAATGTGGGGGGGGGGGGGATTATTGGTGGAAAAAACTCTTTCGGGCCAAAATTTGTGTTCCTGCGCCTTCGGCAACAACGTCCATTCTTACACAAAACAAAGGGCCCAACACGGAACCCCATTACTCCAACCCCCCCCCCTCCTTCGGCAGGCGTCCATGTCACCCCCCCCCCGCAGAGCAATTTTCAGGTCGCCCTGCCAGGGTTTGCCAGAGGATTCACATGGGGTGTCAACGTCAATGGTGGGCAAGTTTAAGCAATGTCAAGACCTGTGTCCTTGGCACTGCCCTTGCACAACTACCCCCCCCCCCCCAGCTTGAAGTATTCCCCCCTTTGTTGTGACGGGTCTGGGGATTGCACCACCAAATTGTAGCACTATTACTGCAGTGCATGCAAAACGCCGGTAGTGTCAATGTTCAACAGGGGATGGCGGTTGTTGGGGTTCAGGAGACCCTGTCAAAACCACAGCGGCGTCAATGTCGCCGTCATGTTTAGCTGGGATCGTGGGCTTCAACAAGCGGTCCATGAACGTTTGAAGGGTCTGTTTCAAACCACAATTGGCTTCTGGTTTGGGTCTAGGTTCCTTTGGTGCAGCTGTAGGTGCTGGTTGCAGAGAAGGACAGTCGTCAGCAGTTCCCAGTGATGGGGAGATGCAATCTGTGCTGCCTCCTACTGACATAACCTGGCTGCTGCATGGTTCACAACCTTGTCCCGGTACCCTGGTATTGCAGGAACTCGGGTCCAGAGGGTGAGGGACCGATGGCAGTTGCCAACAGTGGAGAACCCTTGATGCGAGAGTGGTACCAAACATGAGCGCCTGTGGAATACGTTTTGTCTAAATGTGAAGAGGGGTCAACGGTAACAGGGAGCCCCAGCAGAGAAAGAAGAAGAGAGCACAACACAGCCACCCGGCATCAGAAGACAGTCAAACTGACTGATTGCAATCGGTGGAAGATTTCAAAGCGGGGGGGGGGGGGGAGCTGTATACGGCAGGAATTGCTAGTAATGAGGTAATGTGCCTCTACGCTGCCCAGCTCATGATTCTTTGTAAACTAACAAAGATGGAATGTGTGGTGAGCTTTTTGAAACGAGGGCAAACACGTTGATGGAAGCCAATTCCACGAAACCGCCCCCCCCCCCCCCAAAAAAACAACAACAACACTTGACACCAAATAGCAAATGGGAAGGCCAATCAAAGGTTCCGGAGGGGGGGGGGGGGGGGGCAGATACCCAAGGTGTCGGAAAATGCTGCCGGCCAACAACAGCAGAATTGGCCCCACTTGATTCTCTTCAGCATGTGAACTGTGACATTGCAAAAACACATTAACCACTTCACATTGTGCGTTGTGTATTGCTCTTTACAATGCCACATGTCACTTCTCAGTTAGTTGCGTGGATTTCTTTCGACTGCCTGAGGTAGAGAGTCTAGAAGCAATGCACTTTTCTCACTTCTTCAAGTACACTTATCCAAGGTAACCACGGAACTTATCCAGCGCTTGGTTTCATCTTGGGTCGTGGTATAGAGTTGCAGTACTGCGTCGGAGTATAGAGTGGCAGTTTTCACCGGGGCGCCTCTAGTGATGCTGTTAAACTAAATCCCACTGGGCATACCATATTCGCTCATTGTTGGCATGTGATTGAAATGAAAACATGCAAATGCCCCTGCGTTTGCATGCTGTCGCAGCCACAAGCAGTCCGGATGGCTGACACGTTTGGGCAAACTCGCACGCGCTGTCAGAGATAGCCAAGGGATCAGAAATACACTGATGAGAGAGTATCTGTGGGAATGTCCGGCGATTGACCCTAGAAAGGCAAATCCGGTTGCAATTCCAAGAGTTCAGGTCTGTCAAAAGGTCCCTTGGCAGACACGACTCCAGATTGGCAGGGCCCACAGCCGCACAGTCAAATGCTCGACATGACGACCGGGAGCTGCGAATGAAGAAAACGGTGTCGGGGTGACAGCGCTGGCGAAGCAGATGACCGAACAGCAGCGGACCAACGCATCAGGACAGCAAAACTGCTCCATGGGATCAGGTGTTTGACACAACCCAGACAACGTCAGGCCATGTCAATGAAACAGAAATATTCCCATCACCTTCCCAGAGATATTGTGGACTGGAGCTCCGCAGTACGACCTGCCGCATGGGGCTGTCGCATACTACCGCAGACCTGGTAACGCGTGCATACGATACGGCGGTGATGTCGAACGGAGGGACACATAATAAAGCCCACACGTGTGCGCCAATGGACCAATAGAACGGGGGCTGGGGGCGGTTCTGCGAAGCGCGAATCATGCTGTGTGGCCTGATCGCCAAAAAGGGGATGTTGAGGGGTACCTTTGTTGTGGCGTAACCATACCTTGCAGCCTCGGCTGCTCTCGGCTACCCTGAAAGCACTCATTGTGAGGCCTGCCCGATTGGGCATGCCAATGTAGCAACAGGCCAGAGTTGGCATCAATCATATTCCTGTGATAGTGTTCCACATGCTGTACCCTGTTGACATGAGCACAAAGCCAATGGCGGCTCCTGGGGAGGTTGCTTCACAGGTATGGGTAGCCACCGTGAAAACTGGCCTCAGCTAAAAACGGTGGGGCAGTTCCTACCTGCCGTATTGTGAAATGCCTGGGTCGGCGTAGGAACTTGGCCACCGAAAAAACAAAGGTAGGGGGGTATGCATAACCTTGCGTGGCCCGCCCTGGCTACACAGTCACCACATGCAGCACTTACACGACACGAAAAGGTGGGAATGGTTTGGACCCGAAGGAGCAGAATGCTGCTTTCAGAACAGGGGACGGAGAGCTCAGGTGTCGTGTAATGCGCCGGTTGACGGTCACGCTTCGACGTGCCTTTCCGTTGGGTGACTGTTTGAGCATCTAATGGGCCAGAGTGCGGAGCGAGACCCCTCGTTCCCAACGCGACGTACCGTCTACAAGGTGGTCAGTTATTTACCGGCATCGGACATGGCCCGGTCGGTACCGCGCGAAAAGCGTGACGGTTCTGCAAAAAGCCGCAAACTGTTGTTTATGGTGGATCGCGCGGTCTGTTGTGCGGCGCTGTGGCACAGCGCTGTGATGCAGACCCCACCAGAGCGGCGGGTCGTGGAGGTCCGCACTGGTTTCGGACAGGCAATACAATCCTCCTTAGTAGCCCAAAGGTCCGAGTGCTGGTGGCCTAGACCACATGTTGCATGGTGTATGACTTCCACTATTCGTGTGTAGTGCCTGCTGACTCAGTTTGCTTTTGCCTTGATTCTGGGCTTGGGGCAATACGAGTGGTTGGCAGGACAACACAAGGGAAACAGGGTGCGCCAGATATGCCTGGGGACCTTGGATAGTTGGTGGGAAAATTGGCCTCCCAGTGAAGCCACGTCAGGCACGGACATGAGCACAGGGATGTGTACCAACGTGGGATGGCTGTACCCCAGGGCATAGGCATTGCTATGGGATGGCAATGACCCACAGGCAGGACCATAAATGGAATTATCTGGGGTTTGGCGGGGGAATGCCTCCTTGAACTTGTCTGGCTTGCTCCCGCCGTGTGGTTGGTCCTGGGGGCCCAACAACGGCCCTACAATACACCGGTGGCCAGCCATTGGGTAGGCCGCATTTGAAGACTACACACAAGAGGCGCAAAGAGCTACACAGCATTCGCAGGCAGGATTTGGTGTGTGTGTGTGTGTGTGTGTGTGTGTGTGTGTGTGTGTGTGTGTGTGTGTGTGTGTGTGATCTGTACTTTTAGAGGTGGATCCTTGTGCAGCGTTGGGCTGGACGCCCCATTTGGCTCAGGTCTGCTGAGGCCTCTTTGTGACGTTGTTTCCCTCCCTTCTGCGGAATCAGAACCTCTGTATTTTACTGGCTAAGTATCCAGAGTGTTTGCTCTCCCGTGCCTCGTCACGAAAAGCGGGCGGGCGACATCCTCGGCCACGGTCTCCTCCAGCCCCCGTGGAACTGGGGCAGGTGGGGACGGAGGGGGGGGTGTTTTCGGCCTCCTGCGCTTGGGGGCTGGAGGGGTGGGGGGTTGGTGTGGGGACCTCAGCAGACCCGTTGAGATACGTGCAGGCCCTTGCAGGCGTGGTCGTTTGTTGGGCAGTTGTGCATGTGCAGCAAGTGGGCGTTTCCGGCGCGCAGGCACTGGGGTGCACACTTTATGGTGTCCCCGCTGACAGCAGTGGCGCACTCCCCTTTGCTTGAGTGTGCACCTCGGGCACGGTGGCAGGCCATGCAGTGGGCACAGTTGCAGTTGCGGTCTGCGTGCTATGTGGTCATCAGCGTGATGTCCCAGCGCACAGCACGCTTCAGCTGTGCGCCGAAATCTCTTGCAGGTCGTGCATGCGTCAGCCGAGTGCTGGGCACACTTTGACGGATCAGCCGGCGGCGCCGGTGGTGGCCCCCTGTGTGTGTTTGCGCGCCTGCGTGTCCCGGTGTAGGGGCGCTGTGGGAGCTTCCCATCCCCTATCACAGGGAAGAAATCAGCTGCAAAGGAGGAGCAGCCCCCCCCCCCTTTGGCAAAAGTGGTCTGCTCCGAGGGCGGGGCCAGCCCCAACTGCAGATTCCCCTGGAGTGCACGCTGTAGCCGATGCTCCTCCACTTCCTGCGCTGTTCTGCGTGGCCTGTGTGTGTGCGGGCGCAGTTTGTGTATCCTGTTGAGACCAACCTTGGTGGCCCATGTGCGCTCACAGTATGCCGCTAACTGCTGAACGTGCATGTTCATGGCACTGCGGCAAGTGAAATAAGGGCGGCAGTTCAGGCCGCAGAGTGCCGGCCCCCCCAAAGGAACTAAAGAGCTGCAGCGTGTGACCACACGCGCCGGATGCAAATGGCCTTTGGTGACCAGGCGCTGCGCATTTGCCATTGCCAGTCGTAAGACCCGGCCTCTCTCTTGCAGCGAAAGGGTGGTGCCCTTAAATTTTGCCTGTGGAGCGTGTGGGAGGGTGCGTTGCGCAAATTCCTCAAAGTCCAGTGCAAGTTCCAAGAACGTCACCGTGCCTGGTTCAGGGGCCCAGTGCAGTTCCCTCAGCCAGCGCAGCAGGTCCGCCAAAAAGGGCATTTCCCACTGCCATTCCACCTTCTTAGGGGTACGCAAAAGAAGTAACCCTTTGTCTTCCGGTCTGGGGAGGGGTCCCACCAGTTGGTGGTACGGGTATTGCCGAAGCTGCTGTGAGAGGCTCGACCCCATGAAAAGCATGGGGGATTGTGTGTCTCGTAACTTGCGGGCCTGCAAGACGGCTACTAACATATTGTGCAGAGCTGTCATGAATGCGAGCGCTGTCCCTGACTTGACGCTGTCTGTGTCTAACTCTGGGGCCAACCCACAAAGTCGTAAACATGAGGGCCACTGGTCCATGAGGGGAAGGCCTGTGATCTGTGCTGCCGCCGTCCTGATGCCCGGCAGGTGGGTGTCCCGCACCGTGCTCCAGGCTGAACACTGCCAAAAAATGTGCTCCTCGTTTTCCGGGGCATTGCCGCAGTACGGGCACGTGGATGTGGCTCGCATGCCACGTTGATAGGCCCGGAGGGCTGTCCAGGTTGCTCCTGATAGGATGCCCCGCAGGAGAGAGCGCTGTAGCTCTGTGGCAAATGACGCTATGCTGGGCTGGACCAGGCGCCGGCATGTGGTGTAATGAGCCCCCGCGAACAGGCGGGGACGCCTCTGAACCAGGCTGTCCAGCATTTGCGAGCGCAGCTGCTCACGTACCTCGTGCTTGACAGTGTTTTTATCCCCGTATAGGAGGAGGGGTTCCTGGCGCCCAGGCACTTTCCATCCCCACCATCCCTGCGTAGCGACCCAGCCACACTCTTGTGCTGTGGACATGGCTCGGCCGTATGGGCCGGAGCCTTTGTGAAATGATGTCATCTCCCAAATGGCCTGGGCTGTGATCTGTCCAGCACCCCTGGTGCGACACAGCTGGGATAGCCACAGGATGCGATGATACTTAAGTACCAGGGTGGGTGCAATCCGGTGCCCTTTGCACAGCAAGGTGAAAAAAATTTCTTTGGTCCTACCGGGCCGTGACCGTCCCCAAATGGTCTGCATGACCTTAGTCTCGAAGGGCAGGAGGTCTCTGGGCTGAAGTGGCACTATTTCTGCTGCGTGCAGGCCAGTGGCCGTGATCATTGTGGAGATGATGTCGCATCTCCTTTCAAAATTGCCCTGAGCGCCATGCACCCTATCCAGGAGGCTGCAGGCTCTGGAAATCCTTTTCTTGATGAGCGGTCCCGAACAAGTCGCGTCCGTGGTGCGGACCCCCGCGCCCAGGGACTTAAACTCAGAAGAGATAGGGAAGGGCACCCCCTGTAATGCTGCCTTCACTGGGTGACGGGCGTCTGACGAAAAACCGACAGATTTCTTCGCGTTCACCCCTTGACCCGTGTCCTCAAGCCAGTCAGTGGTGCAGTCTAGCAGGGGGGTGAGGGTATTGCTTCCGGCTGCAAACCCATAAGTGTCATCCGCATACCCAAGGGCAGTTAGGATGAAGTGCAGGGCCTGCGCTGGCTGATCGCTGGGGGGGAGGGCCTGTACTGCGACTTTGATGCCCTGTTGCTGTGCATCCAGCACCCGCTTCCAGACCGAGGTCAGGAGATTGATGAGTATCACACTCAATGGGCAGCCCTGGAGGATGCCATTGGTGGCATCGAAAAAACTGGCCAAACACCCCATTATTTTAAAGCACCTTGTGAGAGTGCGATACATGCCAGAGAGGGCCCTGTGTGTGCCCAAATCCATCCCCTGCGTCAGTGCAATATGCAGTACAATGGATTGTGGGATTAAATCGAAGCATTTTATGTAGTCTAATCCAAAACCATGCAGAACTGCTTTCATCAGTTTGTGTAGCTCAATGAGCATGGAGATAAAGGCGGCCGCATCAGTGGCGCCGCGCTTCTTGCGAAAACCGTAAGCGTGCGGGTGGATCCACAGTTCCTGCCACACCATGCACTCTTCTAACCTGATCCCTGCCCAGACCCTATAGATCTGGGACAGTACGGACAGTGGGCGTTGCTGCATCGGCATCATCCCTTCCCCTTTCGGGATCAGCGAGACGTATCCCCTCGCCAGGACCCTGGGCCAGGTTCCTGTTGCCTCAACTAGAAACAGAATTTCTGACAGCATGTCCAGCAGACAGGTGGGCAGCAGTAGTAGGTCCGAAACACACCAGCCATCCAGGCCGGTGGCTGTGTGAACACCCATTTTTCTAAGGCGTTGCGCGAGCCGGGACCCTGTGATAGGGGTGGACTGCATCTGCACTCCCTTTATCAGAAACTTATCATACTTCTGTGCAAAAGCGTGCACGTCTGGCTCTGGGGTGTCTGCATATTTTCGCATAACCTGGTCCCAAGAGGCATGAAGAATTTCATCCATGCGGGGGATGTTCGCCGTTGGTTGGCTTGTGTCTGGGTCCAGGAGCATAACCAGAGGAGGTTGGTACTCGTTCTGTATCCACTGATAAACCTCCTTTGGCCTGTCCAGCCAGGCCTGGTCCATTTTGGATTTCCATTTATCAATGCGCGTGCGCTCTTCATATCGGGCATATCTCTTCCCCAGTGCGCACAGGCTGTCATACAGCGACATGCAGTCTACCGGCGTTGGCAGGGGGCGTATGAGTGGGAGGGAGGGGTCAGGGGCACTGGCTACAAATTCATGAAGCAGCAGGTCCTCACGAAAGGCCAGCGCCGTTTTGCGCATGCGGCGGCACGCGGCCTGCCACGATAGTTCCACCTGTCTGGGCACCACCCCTGGCCTGAAAACCTGGCTGGCTTTGCGTTTGGCGGATGCCGGGACTCGTTTGCCCCTGATGCCCAGCTGGGCACGTTGCCACTGGATGACCGAACGAAGGGCTCCCAAGGTCCCCGTGATTTTGGAAAGTATGCGCGTGCGTGGGCCGCCGTTGGGCGCCAGGCCTGTCGGAGCTAGCGTAGTGTCCTGCAACGTTCGCTCCGTGCCACGTCCCCGTGGGGCACTCTTGGGTGCAAATGGGAGTGTGGGGCTGGGGGTGTCCAGTGTGAGATGCGTGCATGTGAGCGCCATGCCTACTTCCTCGGCCAGCCAGGTCCACCTGTTCCAAATGTCATTGACATTCCCTTGTTGCAGCAGGGCATTCCAACCTGCCTTGTGTGGCCGGAGCAGCGAGTCACAGATTTTCTGAGTATCCTCAGCTGATCTGGGGGGGGGGGAGAAAGGAGGCAGTTTCTTCATTTTAACAACTTTCTGCATTGGGGCGTCAAGCGAGAAAGTGAAGCACACTGGAGCATGCCCAGGGAGGGAATGAGACTTCAGCGCTGTGACATCAGTCAACGTGCCTGCTTGCGCTGGGGTGACCAGGAGGCCGTCAATGCGGTTGGGGGGTTTGCCTGCTGTCGTGAAGCCACATGCACATGGCGTGCCATGGAGAACGCTAAAAGTGCGGTCGGCATCCACCAGCCAGCCGTCTGCCAGCGCCGTCAGGAGTGCGGCAGGAACTTTGTGCAGCAGGTCGAAATTGAAATTTGCGTCCGTTAGCAGGATGCATCCGGCATTGCCTAGTTTGCTCATATAGCAGACCACCTGCTCCCAGAACTCCTGGTTCAAAGATTCGTTGCCTGGTATGCCATAGGCTACAAATATGTTCAGCACACAGTGCCCTGCACCGATTCCTGCCCGTGTGTGTAGCCAGCGCCCCGAATGCCACAGCCTGCAGGCAATCGGGTCGTCTGGATCTGGCTCAACCTTGCGGACACTCCAGCCCTTCCTGAACAAAAGTCCCACCCCTCCTTGGGGAGCTCCCCAGATGCCCCCCGTTGGGGAGCCCAGGGGTTTTCCCCAGTGGCATTCCCAGCCCCAATCTTTTGCAATTGCCCTCATGCAGCGTTGCCCAGCCTCAGTGAGCCGGGTTTCTTCCATTCCAATCACATCTGCCTGAAAATTGAATACGTCCTCGTGATGAACGCGCAAAGAGGTAACGTTTGTCTGAACGAATTTTAGAGGACCTGTGACTCAGTGCCATCTTCCAGGGGGGGGGGGGGGTTCAGAGAATGCTCTCATCCTCCTCTGCCGCAGGGGCTCCTGCAGGCGAGTCCTCCATTTCTTCATCATCAGGCAAGACACACCCCTGGATCGCAGGGAGCGTCGTGTTTTTCCCCACTGGGGTGTATGAGGGGCCAGTGGATTTACGCAGACATAGGTGCCACCTACGGACAGGCATCCGCGAATCTTTCGCCGGTGCAGTGCAGCCCTCCCAGTCTGGGGGGACTCCCGTAATATCCATATCAAACACAGGGTTGATCAGCCCACTGTGTTTCAGGTGTTGACATCGTTGCACTTTGACAGTGTTGGCGCCGAAAACGCGGTCAGCCTCCCTTTGGGCCGCAGACTGCGACCCTGAGACAAGGCCCATAGAAATACCATAGCCTCTCACTCTCACTCGTGTCACTGGGGGGGTGAGTTGTATGCCCAACAGTCCTGCGATCTCCTCCCTGGTTTCGGGCAAGACAGCCCCCCCCCATACTCGTACCCCGAGTCTGTCGTCCTTGTCCCCTGCCATGAGGCCTGCGAACCAAGGCTGCTTGCTTAATCTGCGCCACTGCTCCGAAATGGAGCGCTTGTTGGATGGAGGGAGCTTGACCCAGACCATGTTGGCCTTCAGGTCATCGACATCGACGGTTTTGCTCATAAACAACCTGTATTCCAGGCCGACGATTTTGCCACTGCTGCAGAGCACCTGCTTAGCCATGGGCGCTGGTAGCACCACCGTGACTTCATACTTGCTACCCCTCTTGCCCACTTGCATGGGTGGGGGACTGGTGAGAGCCGGCTGGAGTAGGGGGGCTGTCAGCTCCCAGCACGTGTTTTCAGCCCAGCGGGATGCCTTGACTTTGGTGCTGTCCTGTCCCGCGCGCAGTGCGGAAGGGTCTAAGCAGCACACTATCCGAATTGCGGCTTTGTCCTGAGGTAGAACCTCTGGCTCCGTGTCCTTTCCTTCAACTCCGTCCCTGGGTCGTTCCCAGCAAAGCAGAATGGAATGCTCAGGCGGGATCACAGTCACACCCGGGTCTCTCTTGACTTCCCAAGACATACGTTTGGTAACGACCTTGATACTGAGAATGAAATCCTTGATATGTAAGCACTCCCGTGAGCTGCCAAGCGCTGCCAGAATGCCTGGCACATTGACCACTCCTCGTCTGCAATTCGTCGCTAGCACGTGTGCGCTGACGCTCTGGATGCTGTCATATTTCATTAGAGCCTGTGTTGCTATCGCGTGCGCTTCCGTTAGCGGCTGTCCCACAAGCAAGACGTGTTCGAAGGCCTTCGCCGTGGCCTCTGTGACTTTCCAATCATTGACAGGCTTGTTTGCTCCTATCTGTTGCAGCGATTTGAGTGCGGTCTTGTGCTCTCCCTGGTAGATGCGGCGCCCTTGGACCGCAGTGAAGCCGTATTTGCCCTCAATCTCATGCACCGCAGTCGCCGTGGGCTGCAGTGGTTCCCCCAGGTCTGGGACATCCTGCACGACAAGCCTGCTTTGGGTTTTCATGCGTCGTTGTAGCGCCTCCCGGTATGAGGGGGTTTCATCCTTGGCCGCATTGGCCTGTGCTTTCGAGGGTGTAAGCGTACCTCCTGCCGCTTGCAGCGCCGCGCGCAAATCTTTGACAGTGCCTCTCAGTTCCCGGATAATGCCGAGGAGCTCCTCTTCCCTTGTAGTTGCAGCTGGAGTAGCAGCAGCGACAGATGCCGTTGGCTTCGGCTTCGGCGAGCTCCGCCCACTGAGTAGTGGCGCAAGGGCAGCAGCCAGAGCTTCCAGGAGCTCCGGGCGCTGCAATGCTTCCAAAATTTCATGCGTGATTGCGGACATTTTGTGTGACCCGTGAGGTCGTGCCAGGCAGGGGGTTCACCAGCCCAGGGGCCGCCCGTGTAGTTGAGGTTACCGATGTACGTGCCTGTTTGGCTTTCGGTTGGGTATGCAGTGTCACCAGCTGGCAGGCACCAAACAAAACACCTGTGTGTGTGTGTGTGTGTGTGTGTGTGTGTGTGTGTGTGTGTGTGTGTGACGCCCAATCTTTCAAATCATGCTCAAACTGCGAGGTTCCACACCTAAGACCTGCTGCTAATCGACGGAACCATGAATTTTGTTGTTCCTGGGCCCCGTCGACGGGCTTCAGGAAGCTGAGTTGAGGGACACTGGCATACATGCAACAAGAGGTGTGTGTGTGTGTGTGTGAGTGTGTGTGCCAAGGCCGTTATTCACTCATGCTCAAACTCGAGGTTCAACATTCCGACGAACCCCCCACCCGCAGAGAACCATGTGTTCCGTGTTCCAAGGCCCTACAGAGGCCAGCCCTGCTAGGGTCTACGATCCATATGAACAGCATGCTCTCGGTTCCCACCCACGGAGCACCAAGACACACATGCATGACCATGTGCCCTGCCGCTTCACCCACTGCCTACCCATGCATTCCTGGCTGCCCCCCCCCCCCACCCCCCGGGCGGGGTGGGGACTGACAGTCAGGCCGGCCTGGCTGGACTGGGCACCGGGGGCATCAAAGCCCGCAGCAACCCGGACGACTGGACTGCGGGTTAAGTCCGCCATCAGCAGGCGGAGGTCTCTGCTGGGGCCTTGAGCCCACTGAGGATGCAGCACCTGGCGATGTCGTGGGCTCACCCCCCCCCCCCCCCCGGCTCCGTTGACACAACCAAAACACGTTCGGGCCCACAGAGGGTCAGAATGAGCGGTGGTGAGAGGCCAATAGGCGCCGCCAAAGGCAAACAATCAGATCCCGAGGCCTTGTGCCAAACCCCCCGAAGGAACTCCAGGCTATGTCATGTGTGCTCTGGCGGCAAACAGCACAAAGCGCAGAAAGAAAATGGGCTCATCAGTGGCCTATAAGACCATAGGTACCTTTCTGTCACAGAACATGGGACACGAAGATGCCTATGGGTGGGCCACAGAGATGCAAAGCAGTGGGTGTGCAGCGGTACGCCAGTGGCCGACGCTAAGCTTTACCCACTGGACCTGTAAATTCGACCTAGATTCTGAGTTCATAAGATAGGAAAAGGAGATGGGCCCTCCCCCTGGGGGCTTAGCCCCACCGGAATTCGTGTCAAGGGGTTTAAAAGTGGCGTTAGCGCTAATAGAATAGGAGAATCGTGGCACCAGTCGGCACAGTGCGCGTTGCAGGGTCCTGCATGTGGCATGTGCCAAACCCCCCCCCCGGCAGCAACCAGGGTGCTTACCTTGGTTTTGGTGGTGGTGGGTGGTGACATTGTCCCCCACGAAACCTGCCAAGCGCCCTTGCACATGGCCTTGCATGCCGAGCACAGTGCAGTATGGAAACATGGCAACCGAATGCACGTTGATGTGCCGATCTGGCTCAGCCATCTTCATCAATTCTTCGGAACTGGTCCGCGGGCGGTCTGCTGCTCTGCGGCATCGATGGCGCCAGCGAACGAAGTGATGCCTTCGCTGTCACTGGTTCACAAAACCTGCCACCGCACTCCGCGGCAACAGGCACTGTGGCTGTGCGGTCAGGCATGCAGTATCTGTGACAGTTACAGGGGAGCATCCTCACTCCAAACGATGACCTGCTGTTTCAATTGTCGTTCGGTGGATGCCCGAGGGCAGTGCAGGAATGCCACTGCGAGAACTTGCTCAAGAGGGCGTGCTGGCCCTGCGCGCAGCCGACAGCCAACATGTACAATGCAATGGGCCGAGGTATCCGCAATTGTGCACGCCACCCAGGCCCGTGCCTCCCAGGCGCAAGGTCGAGGCATGTTTGCGGTGAAAGCCGGCATACCCCCCGATTGTAACGAGGAAGAAAGACTCCTGCCGTTGCCCGTGCGCGGAGAGGGCGCGCGTCACTTTGTCCGCTGGTATGCCACCAGATACTCGGGGTAAATGCGGTCCCCATGGTACATCACGAACTCCCGGAAGCGGGCAATCTTCCCCCCGGTCTCTGCCACCAGGCTGTGGTGGAGGACCGGGGGGCTGGAGCCCGCGACGGCGCCAAGTTCCCGCTTTGGAGAGGACCACACGCTGCGGCCAGGGCAATCCAGATCTGTGTTGCCATCTTGCGTTCGGATGGAGCACCCCAAGAGAGCGCGGCAGAAGAACACGTAGTACAGGCCTCCAGGATGGGTGAGCCCTGTGGAGTGGGTTTACTCTATGGGATGGGTGAGCCCGTGGGGGGGGAAGGGGGGGGTTGACAGCTCACGTTGCACCCAAGAAACACAGCCTTTTAGAGTTCAGGGAGTTGCCGGCTCTTACAAGTTTACACTGCTGATGAATTGTGTGCAGGGCATTCCCTTTGGAATTGTGAAGTCGGTATCATCGGGAAATTTGTTTCCAAAAAGGTTCTGTACGGGCTGCTTCGGAATTCAAGCTGGTTTTCTGTTGGTCACAGGACCCCAGTATCCAACCCACCCCCCACCCACCCGCGTGTTTCGAGAACTGGGACCCCCCCCCCCTTCCCAGAGGAATCTTTCACTTGCCCTTCCCTGACAAAATGGCTGCTTTGGATCCTTTTGAGGAAATGCACCAAAACGTCGTATCCCCCACAACGGTCAGGGCGGGATCGGATAAGCCTGTGCTCACCGGCGACACACAGATGCTTAGCTGCACGTGCAAAGCTCAATGTGAATGGGGTGCGCGCCGAGGAGGAGGAGGAGCGTTGTTATGAGCGGCACCGCCTCACATGCGTGACCCAGCCCCTCTGAGCCACAACAGCAAGCTCACATCCGTGTCATCGGAGGGCCTCGACCACAAAACGTGCAGCCACACGAACAATGGTCACAGGCCGTCGCCGCGTGTGGAGAAGGCTGTGCTGGCATGAGGGGGAGTGGGTTGGGGGGGAGGGGGGGTCCACCTGGATTGTCAAAGAGGAGTTGGTGCAGATCCGGGTGCGCTCCATGACGCACATCAGGGGTACAGTACTGGTCGTTCTTGGCGACGTCCTCGGCCAAGTACGTCCCGTTCCCGAACAGCCCGCCACTGAAGCGCTCGTTCAGTCCTCCGCCCAAAATCGCAACGATGGTCTCAGGCTTCGACCCGTGCGACAGGTAGACCTCGTTGACCCCCTCGTCCAGAGTGGCCGGCAGCCTGGCACAAGGAGGGGAGTGCCCACGTGCTGGAGGTTGGGGGCGGGGGGAGGGTGATGGACGAATGGCGGAAAGGAGGGGCTGATGGGTTGGTACACCATTGTGTCACGCCAACTACTGCTCTTTCAATGTCCCCCGTGACTATCGAGCGCATTTCTCACCTTGAAGTCACAAATTTGAGGTGCGGAATGCGCGCTGTGGGGCTGATGATCGAAAGCCTTAACCGCACTCACCGAGCGCCCCCGGCGCGCGCCGGGGAGACACCCGTTGAAGAAGGACGGCAATGGAAAACGAAGCAGGAAGCGGTCCCGGTCCCACTTTCTACTTAATAACGTGCCCGTTACAGGACGTTGAGTTTCAACCTGGCCACAAGCGCAGTTCGGGGTCAGCGAGGGTGCCGACTCGGGGAGTCTAAGACGGAAGGGGGGGGGGGGGCGTGTGGCATCAACCGTGTGGCATCAAACTTTGCTGATTGCATCAACACGGGTTACAATGTCACTCTACACATGCACCTCTCACACTGTCACTCTACATAGCCACTCTACACAGTCACCCTACGCACCGTGCAGGGCTCTGATAGGCCCCCCAAAATGCGGCAAATTGCCGCTAGGGGGCGCTGTGAGTGTTCCAGGAAAACGGGGTGTGTAGGCTGTCAGCACAAGCCGAATGTGCGCCCGCTGCTCCCACTGAGTCGACAACATGCACTGCACAGTGTCACTCTGCACATTCAATCTCAGCCTGTCCCTCTGTAACGCCATCGGACACGGTGGCCTGGATTGAGTGAGGCCAAGCGACTCGGGGGCCGGAACCACATTGTCTCTCGTATTTCTGATTGTGGGAGCCGTGTTCCCCGTGTCTAAACTGCCATGCGTCGCTAATGGGCGCCTGTTGTCTGTTGTTGTGGGGCCTCGTGGGCGGTAGCCCCATTCCACCAGTTGACCGTCGGGCACTAAACCCGGAAATGCACTGGACCCCCTGAGCCCTACCCCGGGACCCGTTAGCGCACAGCAGCTGCAGAAGCAGCACCGCAGGAAAAGCCTCAACCCAAACAATTACTACAAATATCTGTGTCCGCATTTCTAAAGAAGCAGCAGTTTGTGTTGGCAATCCAGCACTCCACCAGCAGGAACTCTTACCCTCCCACTTCGGGGTAAGCGCTTTGAATATGCACCAAGTCCTCCACAGGTTGCCAAGTTTGAGTTGGATTTGGCTGTGCGTGCGTGACAAACTCATTTTTGGGGATTCAATGGGATTCACGTGCAATGTTGCTGGAAATTCAGAGGGTTTCACAGGGACACATTGTATGTTTAGACACAGACATTTGTTGGTCTGGTTGTGCTGACGATCCTTGGACACCATCGCTGTGTTGCTGGACAAAGACTATGGCCCCGGCTCAACGGCAAAAGCATCGGATTCAGTGGGATTGGTGGGAATTGTGTCTGGGATTCACTGGGATTCATGGGGGGAAATCCTGGCATGCACAGGATGCAGGGACAACTTTCTTGGGGATTCCCACTCGCTGCAAGTTTGCTCTGGGACAGCGCTAAAGGGTAAGGTGGACCACGGCTCTCGCGGAAGTTATGTCCAGGTCGCAATTCGACAGACGACGGCACACAAACTGCAAGGCACCCTTTGGTACGCCCACAAAGGCAAGACACGTCGTGCCAGTATCTACGGAAGACGACGAGTGTTGTCGGCACCTGTTCGCCATGTCCACATAGGCCTGGCGCAGTGGCACGCGGGGCCCGCCCACGCCCCCCAGCGCCTTGGCATCGATGATGCGCATGTTCTCGCGCTCCATGGAGTACTTGCCCCAGAGGCCCAGGTGCTGCAGGCGCCAGGCGGCAAACAGGCGGAAGCCTTTGTAGTCCAAAGGGGTTCGCTGGTCCCTACCCCCAAAACTGCCTCCCGGGGCCATTCCAATCCGCAGGGCTGCGACCTCCGCCGGATCAGCCACCACCACCTGCCACAAGAGCATCGAGGTGCACACAGTGCGTGTAGAGGCAGCCATCAACGCTGCGCAAGCGAGCCGGTGGCCACTTCCGACTTCAGACGATACTCATGGCGGAGAAAAGTTGCCGGCCCTTTTGCGAGTTATGGTGGTCCGCTACCTATCCCCCCCCCCCCCCCTTGCGCAAGCACGGCCGCGGTCCCAAAGGTGCAGGCAAAACAGAGGCTCAACGCCCACCCTGTGCCTGGACAAGCCCGTGCTTGTGCGCAACACACAGGACAGCAAAGCATGGTGCGTGGCAGCCGTGCCGGGAATCGCAATGCTAGCCATGGCCAAAGATCACATCAAAACAAACAGCATCGGGTTGCAATGTGTGGTACCATGTTGTTATGATCCGAAGGCATAATCACAGACATGAATGAGCCCCCCTTTCCCTCTACAAGTGCGTCACAAACGCCCAATCCTGCATTCGGGACCACAAAAAACAGCGGCCCCCCCAAAAGAAATCCTGAAAACAGCAGTTCAACGCCCACTCCGTGCTTGGACAAGCCCGTGCTTGCGCAGGGGTGGGGGGTGGGGGGGTAGGTGCCAATTTTACACCTTGTGAGCCGCCAACTAGTGGCTCAGTCTCAAGCACCGGGGGAAGGCCTTGCCGGAGCCTGAGGCGGGGCTCAAACGTGGAGGCAAGGCCCCAGCGATCTCAATGGCGCTATTCCTTCCCGGCCAGCCGTGAGAACTGGTTTGAGTGTTTACAAAAAGCGGCTTATAAGAACTATGCCCCCGCCTCCCATCAGAGCCCCCCCTCCCTGGGGCTTTCGGGGAGGCCCGTGGGTCTACAATCCGCCCGACCACATTGGGGGCACCAAAACATGTTCCCAAAAGCCCGTTACGTGCCAGATTCAAAGAGGGTTAGCCCGGGGAGACCCGAGCTCGGCTCTCCCTCGGCTAATCTGGCACGTAGCGGGCTTTGAGGTCACATTGACAGTGGCCCCTCGCGTTGCTCGGGGGTGGATCGGTTGGCAACGCTGACACTACTATTCCCTGCAATAATGTGTGCAAGTCGTTGCTTAAGGGGCCTTGCGTCCCTAGAACCCGGGGGGGGGGGGGGAGGCTCTGATGGGGGGAAGAAATCGAATATGCCAAAATCGTTGTGTGCATGGCTTGTCCCAAGCCTCTGGGGAAACGTATTGTTGATACCAAAGAGTGGGACGATTGTTCCTCTGCTCACAGTGCTGCTTCTGCCCCTTAGCGTCTCTCCCACGCCGGCGGCGGCACGCTCCACATTCAGTCATTTCCGTGGCGGTAAAGTTTCTGTATAGGCAACGGATGCGCAAACAGCAGAGACATGATTTGAAAACACGTGAAGGGAGTGGCAGTGAGGCTACGCTAGAAGAGGAATGTGAGAGAACAGGGGCAGTGGCCTGCGAGGATGGCGGCCGCTGCGCTGGCAGGGACTCCCGAGGATGCCCTGCACAGTGTGCCGCGGTGCATGTGGGTGCATGTATGCCTGCTTTTTGTCTGGTATCTTGAGATATTGGGAGAGGGCCGGACATGGGATTGATCACACTTACCGCCTGCCCTGACAGGGTACAGGCGCCGTGTGGGTGGGGTGCACACATACGGGGGCACCCCAGGAACACCCGAGCACATCAGCATGACGTCCCACTGCAGTGGGTCCCAAGGCAAGAGTCCCACTGGAGTGGGAGAGGGCCGACGCACTTCATTGCCCTGAGGGAGGTCTGATGCAACACACCACCCAAACCGCTCTCAAAACTGAAGTGGAGCCGAAAAGGGCGCCCATTGCGTTCACGCTCCCGGTTCCTCAGGCGTGCACGTACGGGGGCGTGTGCTGTTGGGTTATGGATCGAAAGTGGTGCCAGAGTATCAGTTCCTCAAGCTCATGGTTTGGGACGAGCCCTTAGACATCGGGCACCCCAAGGGCGAACAGAGGCCATGAAGCAATTTGGCTCATGCTCAAACCGCAAGGCTGAGCAGTGGAAAACCCAGCCTCTATTTGGGTTGGAACCGCAAAAATGATGGTTCCAAAAAAAAGCCCAAAAGTGCGGAAACACGGGGTCGCCGTGTTTGCACAAAGACAAGGGAGCGTACCATAGCCCACAGCACAGTGCTGCGACAGGGGTGTGGGGGCCAGCCTCCAAGGGGCGGACAGAGGACGCTAGGCCTGCACACCTGCCAGGCAGGCCCATCCATGGCCTGGGGGCTCCAGTACGCCGGGGGGGCCAGCCCCAAGCTGCTGCCCAGCCACTGCGGGCGCGGCCCCCGGCAGCTGCGGCACCGCTCGTTCCGCGCAAACTGCACGTCGTTGCACTTGGGGCACCGCCAGTCACCCGCGCGTACCACATCGCCCGCCGGGCTGCGCGGGGCCCCCGAGGGCGGCCGGCCGGCCCCGCACCGCCGGCACGCGCTGCCGCGCGCGAAAACCTGCTCTGCGCAATTGGGGCAGGTCCAGTCGCCGCACGCGCCGGGGCCGGCGGCCCCCGGGGCCATGGGGGCACCGGGGGCACTGGGCGGCTTCGGAGTGTTGCACTTGCGACACGCGGCCCGGCTCCCGAAGACCAGGTCGCCGCAGCCGGGGCAGGTCCAGTCCCCGGGCCTGCCCCCCGCGGGCGTTGGGGCGGATGATGCCGGGCCAGTGCTCGGGCTACACGGGGCCGGTCCACCAGCACTGACAACGACACCGGGAGCCGCACCCGCACTTGGGGCGTCGACACCACCGGCACCCACACCAACGCCTGCGCCCACATCGGGACCGGCACCGACGGGCTTGGGGGTCCCGCATTTGCGGCAGGCGGCCCGGCTGGCGAAGACAACGTCACCGCAGCCCGGACACGCCCAGTCCCCCGCCTTCCCAGCCGCAGGGGCCGCGGGCCCCGGCACAGCCCCGGCCGATGCGCCGCCCGCCCGCCCGCCGCCGCCCTGTGGCTTCGGGGCGCCGCACCTGCGGCAGGCAGAATGCGCAGCAAAGACATGGTCGCCGCACTTGGGGCATTCCCAGTCCCCGGGCCTCCCGCGCAGTCCCACAGGGGCCGGCCGTGTGTCCCCGCCCGGCCAGGGGGGGGCGGCTCGTGGGTCTGGCTTCGGCGTCCCGCACTTGCGGCAAGTCGAATTCCGTGCGAACTGGAGGTCGTGGCACTTTGGGCAGTGCCAGTCGCTGTTGCGTGGGGACATCAGGTGCACACAGAGGCTGCCAAGCCGCAGCAATGGAGCAATGGCAAGAGTGACGCACTGCTATAAGGGGGAAACTTGGTGCCTGGGCAATTTGGCGGTGGCAAATTTGGTGGAAAAAAGGAACAACGAATAGGACATGGATCATGCCAAGCACAAAGGGATTGGAGGACAGAGCAGGAAGCCCCTGGATTTGGCGTGGGAAATGTGGCAGCCAAATTGAAGCGCCAAAATTTCCCACACCAAATTTACGGCCCACCAAACCCCCCCTCCCCCTCCCTGTCTGCGACGAAACAGTTGCTCGCGTGCAGAGTGTGTGGGGCTCAGGGGGAAGGTAGCACCAGGATGTTGCTTTGCAGAGGTGCCGAGAACAGCGCAAACGCCACCTGATGCGGGGCGTACAAAGCGGTGGTGGACATGCATCGCTACAGCACAGGAGCAGCTACACTGCCACATGCACCCCTCCACTGAAAAAGCAGACGTCCACCAGAGGACCACCAGTCCCCCCACAAATCGGCGAAGAAACGCAAATCACCGAACACTTACTTGGCCAAAGGGCTTGCCCCTTGACCCGACACGCCCTGGTGCTCCGTCACAAGCCCCAAGAATCCCTCTTTTTTTTTGGGTTGCTGTGCACTCGGCCATTTGGGAACCCGTTGTATGCCGGACTTTTCAAAGACAAAAATCACTCCTGCTCTTAAAAGCGCACCAAGGCGGCGTCCTTTTCCCTCTGCTTGTTCCCCTGGCACATGGGCTGTAGCCTGCTGTAAAGGCCCGCTGGGGTGCACTGGTCTGCACCCTGAACACCACATCAAAGCCACAGCACATCAAACACATGGCCAACCCTGCCGGTGCTGCCAGTGCTCGATAGTAACGGCCACAGTCACTCTGCCGGTAGGGACAATTTCAGGCATGAAGGCATTGTCCGTTGTCTTTGTGCCCTGGGTCTCTGCCCATTTCCAAGCACTCGAGGAGCTGAACAAAATTCGAGTCAGCCAAAATACTGACCGGCATGAAGACATAGTGCCTGCCAATCACATGCCACTGCACTTGGCTAAGCAGAGTTAAGACAAAGTCACGGGCCCATGGCTCTGTAACCTGCTGCCCGCCCCGAGGTTCATGCTGGACACTGCCATGCCCTCCCAGCCTCAGGGTGCAATGGCCGGTTGGCTAAAATGTGGGCACTGTCAAACACAAAAACATGAGGCCCCGCCACGAGCCGTACCCCCCCCCTTCTCCTTGCGCAAGCAAACTGAAAGTCAGGAGAACGACGGTCAGATGGGGCAGCACCCGCGGTACCCAATGGACCCATTGAGGTCTGCTTCTGTTTAAAGTCGTGATGGAGGCATGCACCCCAACTCCGCTAACCCCCTCCCCCCCCAACACACACCTCCCGTCCGCTGTGGGCGGCCACAGAGGACTTGGGCGGATTCGTACGAAGCAATGCCCGCAATTCACACATGATGTAGGCACACACGACGGGGCTCCACCGGCGGAGGGGTTGGGGGTGCTCCCAGCGCCTGCTGCCTACCATTGTCTCTCTCATTGCGGACAGAATGCTTTTTCCGTTCACTCCAACATTTCTGCGGCCAGCAGAGATGGTGTGGATGAGCACAGTTGTTGCATAAGACGATGCCCACTGCAGCCGCCCACAAACAATATCTACTTTTTCCGCCATCAGTGTGCATAACCTAACCCTCAGCTGCAGCAAAATCAATTGCTGCCCGTGCGCAAAGAAGTGCTGCTCGTGCGCAAAGAAGTGCTTGGGCTTGGGCTTGGGAAAAAATGGTTACGCACGGCCCCGTGTCACGAGACTCAGCACAGTACACTGGGTGTTGCCCAGAGCAAGGCTGGACCGGGAGGAAGCGAAACTTCGCGACGTCCCTGGACAATGGAGCGGGCGACCTTTAGGCCCCAGGGATACCAGTAGCCCAAGAGTTTGGGTGCGCATGCTGCAGCAACAGGCGAACCCGGATTCGCGGGGGCTAGGATGAACTCATGTGGAACATCCTTCCAGGTTGAGCAAGGGAGTTTCCATACAACTGCCGTCGCCCCATACACCGCCCCGCGGTATACCTTACCACCAGGCACACTCATGCGGTGCACCCTAAGGTGGTGAGGTTTCGACAGTTGTGCTTCCACCCATGCAAGCAGCGGTTGTGCAACAGTAAAGAGGGGGAGGAAGAGGAAGGGTGGAGGAGAGGCATTTGAGTTTACACCTTCAACTGTTCCCCGTCTCGGCACTTCATTGTCTCACATCTTCAGGTACCATGAACATTTGTTTACCGTGTTGTGTACCCTACGGCAGTTCGGCACTCAGTACTTTGTTCCCCTATTTCTTACCACCAGTTAGTTTTTTCTATGTTTGGTGTGTGCACGAGCAGAGCGAAGGCACAGCCGAGGCACAACAACCGCATGTCACAGCACTGTGTTGGTTGAGGTGCACCGCGCTCCGGGTCGGGTGTAAACAGTGCTGGCGCCCATGCGATAGCGCCAGAGCCCTTCAACTCAGCCATGCCCGCACACAGGCATGCACGTCTATGCACGGCCAAGTCCCCCTGGGGACCCCGGCGCCACCTCACTTGTGCGCCTTTTGCACATTTTCCTTGCGGCGCACCCCTCTTCTAGCCCTTGGCGCATTTGTCGCCAGTTTTACCTTGTGTCTTCCCCTTCTGTGTTCGGTGTTGTCTGTTCCTTGTGTGCTGTTGTGCCCGTTGAGGACTGCTTTGCTATCCTGGGTCGTCCTTTGGTTGCGGTGCTACCAAGCGCCACCGCCATTAATTTTTTGGCTGCTGGTTATTCTACCGTCAAAACTCCCCCCCAACCCCCGTGCCGGTGTTTTGTGCGGTGTGTATTGAAAGCACGGGGTATAGCACAGCACTGCAATACCCGCATCAACTCATGTAATGTGATCACCTTGCTGTTGCACTATTTTTAATTTGTTGCCCTTTTTCTTACCACCGGTTTGTGAATGCGGTGTTTGGTGTGTGCACGAGCACGGCGAAGGCACAGCGAGGCACAGCAAGGCAATGCATCTGCTGAGACAGCACGGGAGGGGTTTGTGGTGCGCTGCATGCCGGGTTGGGTGAAAATTTGGTGTTGGCGCTCGTTCGGTGGCGCCATTATCCCTCTACTCGGCTATGCCCGCACACAGGCATGCACGTCAGCGCCTTGCCAAGACCCCCTTGGGACCTGGGCACCACCTCATTTGCGCGTTTACTGCACATTTTCCTTGCAGCGCACCCCCTTATCCTATCTTTGGCGCATTTGTCGCCCGTTTCGCCTTGTGTCTTCCCCTTTACTGATTTTTGTCTTGTGTGCCTTCATTGTAGCTGTGCCCGCCGAGGACTGCTTTGCTATCCTGGGTCGTCCTTTGTTTGCGGCGCTTCTGAGCTCTGCCGCCATAAACTTTGTGGCTGCGGGCGTAGTTACCCTTCTCCGCACCCCCTCCCTCCCATGCCATTCCGGTGTGGTGTTCGGCGAGTAGCACAGCACAGCAATACCTGTGTCAACCCTGGTGTTGTGCGGTCAAGACATTTGTACCATGTGTCATGTATTTCCCTTCTGTTTTTCACCGTATTAATCATGCTATCTGTGTGCATATGCATAGTGGAGGCACAGCAAAGCACTGCATCTGCACTACAGCGTCTACGGCACGGGGGGGGGGGGGGGGCGGGGGTTGTGGTGCGCTGCGCTCCGGGTCGGGTGAAAATGGTGCTGGCGCTATTTCGGTGGCTCCACATTCCCTCTACTCGGCTATGCCCGCGCACAGGCATGCACGTCAGTGCCCAGCCAAGACCCCATGGGATCCCTGGCCCCACCTCATTTGCGCGCTTTCCGCATTTTCCTTGCAGTGCACCCCCTTTTCCTATCTTTGGCGCTTTTGTCGCCTGTTTCACCTTGTGTATTCCCATTCACTGTATCTTGCCTTTTGTGCATTCAGCGTTGTTGTGCCCGCCGAGGACTGCTTTGCTATCCTGTGTCGTCCTCAATTTACGCGGAAAATAGTAAATCTATTGTCTTCCGAAAACGGCTAAAGTGGCCGAAAATAATAAATCTACCGCCATCCAACAAGGGCGGAAATGGCCGAAAATAATCAATCTACCACCCTCCAAAAACGGCCAATATGCCCGAAAATAAGAAATCTACCACCCTCCGAAAACACCCAAAATGGTGGAAAATAATAAATCCACCGCCCTCCAAAATCGGCCTGAATGGCCGGAAATAATAAATCTACCGTCCTCCGAAAACGGCTGACATGGGGGGGGGGGGGGGGAATAAAAACTACCGCCCTCCGAAAACCACCAAAATGGCAAAAAATAATAAATCTACCCCCCTCCCAAAACCGCTGAAATGGCCGAAAGTAACAAATCTACTGCCCTCCAAAAACGGCCTCAATGGCCAAAAACGATAAGTCTACCGCCCTGCAGAAATAGCTGAAATGGCCGAAAAATAATACAGTTACCGACGTCCAACGAGGGTCAAAATGGCCAAGAAAAATAAATCTACCGCCCTCCGAAAACGGCCCAAATGGCCGAAAATAATAAATCTACCGCCCTCCAAAAACGGCGAAACAGCGAAAAAGAAAAAAAAAAAAAGAAATCTACTGCCCTCTGAATGCCACCAAAATGGCCGAAAAGTAGAAATATACTGTCCTCCGGAAACGGCCAAAATGGCGGGCAACAATAAATCTTTTTTTTTCTTCCGACACTGGTGAGTTCGGCCATCAAGGCAGACAGTGTACTTAGGCAGCAACGGCCTGGAGGTATGTACAGTAAAGTCAGCTTAACCAATGGGTGGGATGCGGGTAAGGCAGTTCTCCACCGAGGGAGAGCCCAATGGGGGCGCAGGACATGTATGTACTGTACACTTCATGCAGGTGGTGGGGCCTGCCACGACCACAGAGGGTCAACACCTAGTTTGCACAAGCAGAGCACAAGAAAACTGCACAGGATGGCAGTACTGATGTATCACCAAGGCCGGGTGTACCGGCGGTTGTATGGACGGGTGCGTCGCGGACCACTCCGCTGGATGCGGGACCCCACTCTGATACTGACCCTGACCCTATACCCTGGCCCACACGCTGCAGCACGGTTAGATCCCCCACTCAAACCCTTGGGGATCAGTTTCAAAAAGCAAAGGAATGGGTAGGTGGTACTCTCAGGGGGTCGGCCGGTCATTGGGTGGGTGGGCGGGCAAAGACAGGAAAACTGCCTAAACATTGGAGACGCAAACAAAAGTTGAGAGGAGGCACAACTAGTGTTTGCACAAGCAGAGCACAAGAAAACTGCACAGGACTTGGGTATTCATTCTCCGCTGAACACAGCACATGCGCCACTGATCCCACCTCCGAGCCTCAGCCCTTGAGGAATGCGAGCTGCGGTAGTTACAAAAAACAAATAAAAGTACCCAGCGGCCATGCCGTCAGGGATGCCCACTACAAGGGGGAGGAACAGACGACCAGGACAGTCGCCGAGTCTCATGGATTGAAGAGGCGGGCAAACCGCACCACCAGGCCGTACCCACCTTGGATCCATATATAGGGCACAGCAACCCTGTGACCCTTGTTCCAGTCCGTCAGGGAGACCACAGCGACTCCCTCCGGCAGCCTCACCTCCCAGACCTCGCAGCATGCATGCTTCCCTGGGGGCTTAACGCTGCGGCCGTCGGGGGTCACGCGGCGGTGCGGCGTGCCTCCCACTCGTGCGGCCACGTCCCGGACCGCTCGCTCCAAAAACCCATCCCTGTCGGCAGGGAGGGGGCACTGGGGGCACAGGCGCACCCCGTTGCCGAGCAGCACCCGGCGGATGGGCAGGTGCGCCACCTTGCCGCGAAGGCGGCCGCGGAGCTCGGTGGTCCACTTCGCCGCCCGTCGCTGCTTGGCCTCCGCGGATCGCCGGTGACGCTGTCCGCCATGGCGACCCTTCCGGTGGGCTCCACGGGAACCCCGTCGCTTGCGGGCCCCACGCGAGCCCCGATGCTTGGGCATATGTGCGGAAAAAAGGTGCTACACGGAGGGCGCACGCACTGCCGCCGCTGGACTGCTTGGGGGGGAGGGGGGGGGGGGTTAGTATCCCCGTAGACATACCACCCCCCTCACCCGAGCCTCGCCCAAATTATCCAGCAATGCATCCCACGTGCGCCAGGCCTCGACCTCCGCCCTCACCTGAGAACCTCCAAACACCGATGTCACCCTCGACATAGGGTCCCCCGGCTGCAGTGCCGAGGGTACCCACACCAGGCGGACCACGATCCCCGAGACCCACAGGACCCTAGCCAACGACCGTAGGACCGCCTGGTGGTGGGTCAGGTGGCTAGTCGCGCGCAGTCGCAGCACTTGAGCAATGGCGGCTTCACTGTCGCTAAACACCGTTACAGACTTGTGCCCTGTCCTGACAGCAAACCTGACAGCCCACGCCAAGCCCCTCAGCTCCGTGGTTTGCTGGCTGGCAAAGCGGGCCGGGGGTGTCACATGCGTACGCACACCCACTCCCGGTACAAGCGCTCCCACCCTCGAGCACCCTGCATCACGCGCACCATCGACACAGACGATGACACCCCCGTACCACAGAGAGGAGGACGTAAGCCTGTCCTCATTCGCAAACTGGAGGGCCTTCAGCTGTCGCCACGCCTCCCCCCCCGGCGCCTGCCAGGGCTCGGCCGCCACCGCCATCAACGTTGCGAGGCTCTCCAGCATTTTCAGGGGGAAGCCCTGGGCCGGCTGTTTGACCCCTCCCACCGTTCTGCCCCAGCGCAGCCAGCAGTAGGCACCCGCCGCGAAGGGACAGCCGAATCCCCGCGGGCGTACGTGCAAATTCAGCAAGCCCAGGAAGCTTTGGAGGTGTCTGTCATTGCCTGTCCCCACCGCCAGTCTCAGCCGGCCCGCCCACAACTAGAGTAGCGCCTGTTCGTGGCTCTTGATCTGCCTGGCCTGTAAATCAAGCTCCTTCCCCAAGAAAGATGCCACAGGCACCGGGTCCAGGACACTCTTAGGACTGATGAGGAACCCAGCCTCGATCAGGGCGCGCACAGCCGATCGCCCCGCCTCCCTGAGCACCTCCCTATCAGTGAAGATGAGCAGGAAGTCATCGAGATAGTGCACAAGGAGTATCTCGGGGGGCAGCACCCCCCGGAGAATGCGGGCCAAACTCGTTTGGCACAAATACGGGCTGTATTTCCAGCCAAAGGGCAGACGTGACAGCGCCACAGGCGGGGCCCCGGGGGCGGGCCGGAAGCGAAAAATCTGGCGCGCCCCTTGCGGCAAGCAAAAGCTCCAAAATGCGTTTTTGAGGTCAATGTGGAGCCCATAGAGGCTCACATCAGGCGGGAATGCCGACAAGGACCTGGCCAAGTCCTCCCAGGAATCCAATCTAAAAGTGGGGGGCTTGGCCCCGTCACTCTTGTTGATCTTGACGCAACTCAAGATCAAGGATACCTTCTCGGAGGACTTGGGGATGACGAAGGGGTAACACGTGGGGGGAGGGGGGGGGGTCGGCGGTCTCCTCGTAAACCCCCGCCCCCCGCAACGCCTGCACTATCCTCTGGACCTGCTGGGACACCCAGCGGGATGCCCCTCGGACCACCCTTTCCCCGTCCTGCCACTTCCGCTCGACATCGAAATCCCGGAGCCCCTCGCGGTAGAAAGGCGGGACCACAGCGTCCCACAGATCCGCAGGGAGCTGGTGGGTGCCGACCGGTCCCAATCCCCGGTCCAAAATTGCATCCTCGACCCCCCCCCAGGAACCGCGGAATGGGGGAGGTGTTGACATGGAGGCATGCCTCCCATGAGTCCGGGTGGAGCGCGCGCAACGCGCTCAGGAGCGCGGGCAGGGCCCCCCGCAAGCGGAAATCCTCGGCTGTATCGAAGACCCTATTTAACCACAAATCCAGCCTTTTCGCCACCATCCATAAGCCACAACGCTCCCGCTCCGCTATCCAGTGGAAATGCGGGGTGAGGACTTGCATGAACTCCAGGAAAAGGGGGGGCTGTTCCTGCACCCTCCGGCCCCTGTCTGGACCCTTACAGAGGGGGGGGGGGGGGCGACGCCACTGGGCCCGCCTGCCCCCTAGCCTTGGCCTTGAGGCGCTCAGCTGCAGCCACGAAGGCACCCTCCACCGGGCTGTGCGCCGCCGGCGTCTGGACATGCCCGCCTGCCCCGAGCTTGGTGCGCTTGGGCTCCGGCGAATCGATCTGCTGGGCCAAACGAGGTCTCCCAGTTTGACGGCGTGCGGGGGCTCGGGGTCGCATGGCCTGCGCACCACCCACGACCACCTTAGCGCGACGCGGCCCCGTGCATGAGCGGTGGATACGGCCCACCACTCCAGCTTTCGAGCCCGCTCCGGTCCCTCCTCTGACAGGACCAGCGGCTGCCCTGGAGGACCACGGCTTACGCTCGCGTCCCACGAACTTGGCAACTCCGGCCTGTCGACGCCCGGGGGGACCCCTGGCGCTGCCGACTGCGAAGGCGCCATCGGCTTCGCTTCCGGAACCCTCGCTGTCGTCGTCGGTGTCCACGTCGGAATCGACATTGATGGGCCCGGCTGCCGTCCCCGGCCCGCACCCCCCCCCCCCCCACAGCAACCAGAGGACCCGCCAACGTGCACAGCTGACCCGCATCTTCCCGAGACACGGCGCCGCGCTCAGAGGCAGAGGCCAAAGGTTGAAGTGGAGGGGGGGTAGGAGCCGCTTCAGGCCCCGGGCCCACCTCAGCACGGCCATCCTCGGCGGAATCCTCCAGCTCGGTCGCGGCCTGGTCTCCCTGGTCTCCGCTCCCAACTGTGCCGCTCTCGGTGGACCCAGGCCCCCCACCCCGCGGGCGCCTCGGCTTGCGCTTGGTCGGGGTGCTGAGGGCGCCCGCGATGCTGGGGAACATTGGTGAACCCCACGGCGCCAGGACGCCCACACGCTCCGGAGTCGGCAAAGGCCCTCGGTCACGGGACCATGCAGGCAGTACCGTAGGGGCAACGACTCCTGGGTCGGACCACTTGGTGCCGTATTGCATCGCCACGGCCGTGCTCTGCCATCTGCCCCACCTTTTGTAGTAGGCGAGGTCTGGTTTGCGGGCCCAAGTCGCTGCGGCGCCTCCCCAGCGTAGCGCATGCCACCTGGCGCGGGCGTGCGCTGTGCTAGCCAGGGTCTCGGCCATGCCTGCCTCCAATCCCGCCTCCCCTGACTGCCAGACCAGCATGTCTGAGGACCGGCCCAATGAGACCATGTGGCGATGAAGCCACGCACGGACCCCGTCCGCATACCTGTACAGGGGTCGGGTGGTGTACCCCTCCTCCCCTGTCTTGGAGTTCCAAAACTGGACAAAGCCTGGCATAGCCAGGTCAGAAACCCTGATGCCAGCTGCTTCGCCCACCCGCAGGTAGCATACCCAGCTGATGATCGCCAACGCGCTGAACACCGTCCCATTTCTAGAGTCTCTGGCCCTGTCGACCAGCTGGACCAAGCCTGCTGGGGACAGATAGGGCTGAGAGCCCGATGAGGCGGCTCCCGCCGCGATCCTCTTGTGCAGGGTTGTGACTGTTGGGGGCAGCCACTGGAGGTCCTCCACGGCCCGGACCGCGGAAATAATACCCCGCAGGGCTGACGCTGTAGCTCCGGCTTGCGCCCGCTCTGCCACGAGGCCTGCCAGTGTCGCGGCTGGATCAGGCGGGCCCGCGCGCTCCGCGTAAGCTGCCAAGGCCCGGAGCCGGGACGCATACTACGACCGGGTCCTCGGCCTCCACGATTGCATGGCGCTTTCTTCCGGTGAGCAGGGGTCGTCTGCCCGGGCTGCTGTCTCCCACCTGCGGGCGAGCGCCCGCAGTTCCGCCGCTGTGCCCGTGACGCCGGAGCCCGGGGCGGCCGGTCCAAGCTCCAGCTGATCCTGTCAGGACCAGTGTGGGCACCTAAAGTGCCAGTGGCGCTCGTCGGGGGAGCCCCGCTGCGCGCATCTCTGGCACCCTCCGCTCGGCGGCAACTCCACAGGGATCCATTCGCCTTGCCGTGACTACCACTGCAGCACTCCGCCCACTTCCCTGAACTTTACACTTCGCCATGTGAACGCCGATCCCTGCTCCTTCCATGCCTCGTCCAACGTGGCGTAGTGGCTGGACTCGGGGCTGGACTTCCCGTGTGTTCCTGCATACCTGCGGGCATAGGCCGCCTGGGACTGGGACACGCAGTCCCAGACCCTCCACGCCAGTTGTTCTCCTGGGTCGACCGCGGCCTCCGTTGCCTGGCCGCCGAACTCGCTCGGGCGGGGGATCTCCCCCACCTCACCGGCCCTAAGCCGTACGTACGCCTTGATGTTGGACAGCATCAGCCTCATCCACTGCGCCAACGGGGGCTTCTCGAGGGCTCGGTTGATCTCCGGTACGCTCAACGGGGGCAAGCGGGGCCCCTCCTTCACTGCCACTCGGGCGAGTTGCTCTCTGAGTTCTTGAATTTCTTTGGCCTGTGCTGCCAGTCGCTCTTCGGCTGACACCTGCTGGGCCTGATTGGGCTGCTCAACCCCGTCCATGGGTTAACAAAAACAAAGACAGGAAAACTGCCTAAACATTGGAGACGCAAACAAAAGTTGAGACGAGGCACAACTAGTGAATGAATCCACCAGACTCCGACAACGAATAATTTGGACGAAAATACGAAATCTACTGCCCTCCGAATACGGCCGGAAAGGGCAGGGTGGGGGGGGGGGGGGGGGGCAATAAATCTACTGCCCTCCGAATACCACCAAAATGCCCGAAAACAATAAATTTACTGCCCTCCGAGAACAGCCGAAATAGCTGAAAAAAAATCTACCGCCCTCTGGAAACGGCCAATATGGCCAAAAATAATAAATTCTATTGCCTTCGGCAAGTCCACCTCGCAGAGAATCTACCCCGAGCAACACACACCCAAAATAGGGTGGAAACTACATAAATACGGGCTAAAACATGCTTTAAATACCTTGGATGATCATTTTAGGTGATCACGGTACCAACGAAACAAGTTTCGAAAACTTCGATTTTTGAGCAGCCTAGGGTGAAAACCTGCGTAGGCAGGTTGTGTACCAATCCCTTGGGAGCCCCCCCACCCCCCCCCCCCCCCGGACCTAATACCCAAATAGGGTGAAAAACATGTACATACGGCCTAAAACATGCTTTACATAGCTTGGATGGTCATTTTAGGTGGTCACAATATCAAAAAAACAAGTTTCAAAAACTTCCATTTTTGAGCCGCCTAGGGTGAAAAGCTGCGTAAGTAGGTTGTGTACCAATCCCCTAGGAGACACACCCCCCCCCGGACCCAATACTCAAATAGGGTGAAAAACATGTACATACGGCCTAAGACATGCTTTACATAGCTTGGATGGTCTGTTTTTTTTCCAAAAATTCGATTTTTGAGTTGTCCGGGGTGAAAAACTGCATAAGCAGGTTGTGTACCAATCCCTTGGGAGCCCCCCCACCCGCCCGGACCTAATACCCAAATAGGGTGAAAAACACGTACATACGGCCTAAAACATGCATTATATACCTTGGATGGTCATTTGAGGTGGTCACAATATCAAAATCAAAAAAGCAAGTTTCAAAAACTTCCATTTTTGAGCTGTCCGGGGTGAAAAACTGCATCAGCAGGTTATGTACCAATCCCTTGGGAGCCCCCCCCCCCCCCCCCCGTGCCCCAATACCCAAATGGGGTGAGAAACACGTAAATACAGCCTAAAACATGCTTTACATAGCTTGGATGGTCATTTTGGGTGGTCACAATATCAAAAAAACAAGTTTCGAAAACTTCGATTTTTGAGCTGCCTAGGGTGAAAAACTGCATCAGCGGGTTGTGTACCAATCCCTTGGGAGCCCCCCCCCCCCCCCCCCCCGGACCTAATACCCAAATAGGGTGAAAAACATGTACATACGGCCTAAGACATGCTTTACATAGCTTGGATGGTCATTTTAGGTGGTCACAATATCAAAAAAAAAGTTTCAAAAACTTCCATTTTTGAGCTACCTAGGGTGAAAAACTGCGTAAGCAGGTTGTGTACCAAATCATTTGGGGGAGACCCCCCCCCCCCCAGACCTACACCCAAATAGGGTGAGAAACACGTAAATACGGCCTAAAACATGCTTTACACACCTTGGATGGTCATTTTAGGTGGTCACATTATCAAAAAAACAAGTTTCGAAAACTTCGCTTTTTGAGCTGTCCGGGGTGAAAAACTGCATCCACAGGTTGTGTACCGGCCCATTCACTAGGCCATTATTGGTGGAAACAGTCATTTCGCCTCTTTGGCACGGGTTGTGAACGGCCCTAAGCAAGGCTAGAGGCTGCAAAAAACGTCCTTCTGTATCCTAGTAGGCATATATTGTCACAACGTCCCCACTCGCACCCCTGAAAGTGGGTACCACGGGGTCACCGAGGTCACCAAAACCGCCAACATAGCAAAAATGGCTGAAAAAGTGCATAAACTGCAGAAGCGCTCCTCCCACTACGCCCCATACAAACCCTATGGAGTCGGGACCCAGAAACACTTTTTCGCCTCAAAATCCAAAAAAACCAAAGGATTCATGATTTTCGACCCAAAAAACGGGGGGGTCATTTTTCGACATTTTTGACCCCCCCCACCCCCCCACCTCCCCCTAAAAAGTGGAATTCAAGTGGGGGGGGTCTAAGGGGGTCTAGACCAAAAAATCATTGGGGGATGCGTTTATTGGACAAAATAATGATTTTACAAGGGGTTAAACTAACAATTCAACCCCCTGGGGTAGGGTACGCGAATGGGCCCAAAGAGGTCAGAAATGGGGGGGTATGTGGCGTTTTCCCCTATATACGCCTGCCTGGCTTTGATCTACTAACCTCTGCGAGGTGATTCTATTGCCTTCGGCAAGTCCACCTCGCAGAGAATCTACCCCGAGCAAACACACACCCAAAATAGGGTGGAAACTACATAAATACGGGCTAAAACATGCTTTAAATACCTTGGATGATCATTTTAGGTGATCACGGTACCAACGAAACAAGTTTCGAAAACTTCGATTTTTGAGCAGCCTAGGGTGAAAACCTGCGTAGGCAGGTTGTGTACCAATCCCTTGGGAGCCCCCCCACCCCCCCCCCCCCGGACCTAATACCCAAATAGGGTGAAAAAAATGTACATACGGCCTAAAACATGCTTTACATAGCTTGGATGGTCATTTTAGGTGGTCACAATATCAAAAAAACAAGTTTCAAAAACTTCCATTTTTGAGCTGCCTAGGGTGAAAAGCTGCGTAAGTAGGTTGTGTACCAATCCCCTAGGAGACACACCCCCCCCCGGACCCAATACTCAAATAGGGTGAAAAACATGTACATACGGCCTAAGACATGCTTTACATAGCTTGGATGGTCTGTTTTTTTTCCAAAAATTCGATTTTTGAGTTGTCCGGGGTGAAAAACTGCATAAGCAGGTTGTGTACCAATCCCTTGGGAGCCCCCCCACCCGCCCGGACCTAATACCCAAATAGGGTGAAAAACACGTACATACGGCCTAAAACATGCATTATATACCTTGGATGGTCATTTGAGGTGGTCACAATATCAAAATCAAAAAAGCAAGTTTCAAAAACTTCCATTTTTGAGCTGTCCGGGGTGAAAAACTGCATCAGCAGGTTATGTACCAATCCCTTGGGAGCCCCCCCCCCCCCCCGTGCCCCAATACCCAAATGGGGTGAGAAACACGTAAATACAGCCTAAAACATGCTTTACATAGCTTGGATGGTCATTTTGGGTGGTCACAATATCAAAAAAACAAGTTTCGAAAACTTCGATTTTTGAGCTGCCTAGGGTGAAAAACTGCATCAGCGGGTTGTGTACCAATCCCTTGGGAGCCCCCCCCCCCCCCCCCCCGGACCTAATACCCAAATAGGGTGAAAAACATGTACATACGGCCTAAGACATGCTTTACATAGCTTGGATGGTCATTTTAGGTGGTCACAATATCAAAAAAAAAAAGTTTCAAAAACTTCCATTTTTGAGCTACCTAGGGTGAAAAACTGCGTAAGCAGGTTGTGTACCAAATCATTTGGGGGAGACCCCCCCCCCCCAGACCTACACCCAAATAGGGTGAGAAACACGTAAATACGGCCTAAAACATGCTTTACACACCTTGGATGGTCATTTTAGGTGGTCACATTATCAAAAAAACAAGTTTCGAAAACTTCGCTTTTTGAGCTGTCCGGGGTGAAAAACTGCATCCACAGGTTGTGTACCGGCCCATTCACTAGGCCATTATTGGTGGAAACAGTCATTTCGCGTCTTTGGCACGGGTTGTGAACGGCCCTAAGCAAGGCTAGAGGCTGCAAAAAACGTCCTTCTGTATCCTAGTAGGCATATATTGTCACAACGTCCCCACTCGCACCCCTGAAAGTGGGTACCACGGGGTCACCGAGGTCACCAAAACCGCCAACATAGCAAAAATGGCTGAAAAAGTGCATAAACTGCAGAAGCGCTCCTCCCACTCCGCCCCATACAAACCCTATGGAGTCGGGACCCAGAAACACTTTTTCGCCTCAAAATCCAAAAAAACCAAAGGATTCATGATTTTCGACCCAAAAAACGGGGGGTCATTTTTCGACATTTTTGACCCCCCCCACCCCCCCACCTCCCCCTAAAAAGTGGAATTCAAGTGGGGGGGGTCTAAGGGGGTCTAGACCAAAAAATCATTGGGGGATGCGTTTATTGGACAAAATAATGATTTTACAAGGGGTTAAACTAACAATTCAACCCCCTGGGGTAGGGTACGCGAATGGGCCCAAAAAGGCCCAAAATGGGGGGGTATGTGGCGTTTTCCCCTATATACGCCTGCCTGGCTTTGATCTAACAACCTCTGCAAGGTGATTCTATTGCCTTCGGCAAGTCCACCTCGCAGAGAATCTACCCCGAGCAACACACACCCAAAATAGGGTGGAAACTACATAAATACGGGCTAAAACATGCTTTAAATACCTTGGATGATCATTTTAGGTGATCACGGTATCAAAAAAAAAGTTTCGAAAAACTTCGATTTTTGAGCAGCCTAGGGTGAAAAACTGCGTAGGCAGGTTGTGTACCAATCCCTTGGGAGCCCCCCCACCCCCCACCCCCCCCGGACCTAATACCCAAATAGGGTGAAAAACATGTACATACGGCCTAAAACATGCTTTACATAGCTTGGATGGTCATTTTAGGTGGTCACAATATCAAAAAAACAAGTTTCAAAAAATTCAGTTTTTGAGCTGCCTAGGGTGAAAAACTGCGTAAGTAGGTTGTGTACCAATCCCCTACGAGACACCCCCCCCCCCCCCGAACACAATACCCAAATAGGGTGAGAAACACTCAAATACGGCCTAAGACATGCTTTACATAGCTTGGATGGTCATTTTGGGTGGTCACGGTATCAGAAAACCGAGTTTCGAAAACTTCGATTTTTGAGCTGTCCGGGGTGAAAAACTGCATCAGCGGGTTGTGTACCAATCCCTTGGGAGCCCCCCCCCCCCCCCCCCCCCCCCCGACCTAATACCCAAATAGGGTGAAAAACATGTACATACGGCCTAAAACATGCTTTACATAGCTTGGATGGTCATTTTGGGTGGTCACAATATAAAAAAAAAAGTTTCAAAAACTTCCATTTTTGAGCTGCCCAGGGTGAAAAACTGCGTAAGCAGGTTGTGTACCAATCCCTTGGGAGACCCCCCCCCCCCCGGACCTACACCCAAATAGGGTGAGAAACACGTAAATACGGCCTAAAACATGCTTTACATAGCTTGGATGGTCATTTTAGGTGGTCAGAATATCAAAAAAACAAGTTTCGAAAACTTCGCTTTTTGAGCTGCCCAGGGTGAAAAACTGCGTAGGCAGGTTGTGTACCGGCCCATTCACTAGGCCATTATTGCTGGAAACAGTCATTTCGCCTCTTTGGCACGGGTTGTGAACGGCCCTAAGCAAGGCTAGACACTGCAAAAAACGTCCTTCTGTATCCTAGTAGGCATATATTGTCACAACATCCCCACTCGCCCCCCTCAAAGTGGGTACCACGGGGTCACCGAGGTTGCCAAAACCGCCAACATAGCAAAAATGGCCGAAAACGTGCATAAACTCCAATAGCGCTCGTCCCACTCTGCCCCATACAAACCCTATGGAGTCGGGACCCGGAAACACTTTTTCGGCTCAAAATCGAAAAAAACCAAAAGATTCATGATTTTCGACCCAAAAAAAGGGGGGGTCATTTTTTTGGACATTTTTGACCCCCCACCCCACCCCCCCACCCCCCCATCCCCCCCAAAAAGTGGAATTCAAGTGGGGGGGGTCCGGGGGGTTCTGGACCAAAAACTCATTGGGGGATGCGTTTATTGGACAAAATAATGATTTTACAAGGGGTTAAACTAACAATTCAACCCCTTGGGGTAGGGTACGCGAATAGGCCCAAATGGGGGGGTATGTGGTGTTTTCCCCATATATACGCCTGCCTGGCTTTGATCTAACAACCTCTGCGAGGTGATTCAGCCTAAAACATGCTTTACATAGCCTGGATGGTCATTTTAGGTGATCACAATATCAAAAAAATAAGTTTCGAAAACTTCGATTTTTGAGCTGTCCAAAGTGAAAAACTGCATAAGCAGGTTGTGTACCAATCCTTTGGGAGACCCCCCCACCCACATGCGCCCAACACCCAAATGGGGTGAAAATCACGTAAATACAGCCTAAAACATGCTTTACATAGCTTGGATGGTCATATTGTGTGGTCACAATATCAAAAAAACAAGTTTCGAAAACTTCGCTTTTTGAGCTGTCCGGGGTGAAAAACTACAAAAACAGGTTGTGTACCGACCCATTCACTAGGCCATTATTGGTGGAAACAGCCATTTCGCGTTGTTGGCACGGGCATTTGACCGGGCCTCGGCACAGCTACAGACCGCAAAAAACGCCCTTTCATATCCTAGTAGGCATGTACTGTCACAACATCCCCACTCGCACCCCTCAAAGTGGGTACCACGGGGTCACCGAGGTTGCCAAAACCGCCAACATAGCAAAAATGGCCGAAAACGTGCATAAACTCCAATAGCGCTCGTCCCACTCTGCCCCATACAAACCCTATGGAGTCGGGACCCGGAAACACTTTTTCGGCTCAAAATCGAAAAAAAAACCAAAAGATTCATGATTTTCGACCCAAAAAAAGGGGGGGTCATTTTTTTGGACATTTTTGACCCCCCCCTCACCCCCCCCACCCCCCCCACCCCTCCCTCAAAACCTGAAAAAAGTGGGTTTCAAGTGGGGGGGGTCTGGGGGGGGTCCGGACCAAAAACTCATTGGGGGATGCGTTTATTGGACAAAATAATGATTTTACAAGGGGTTACACTAACAATTCAACCCCTTGGGGTAGGCTACGCGAATAGGCCCAAATGGGGGGGTATGTGGCGTTTTCCCCATATATACGCCTGCCTGGCTTTGATCTAACAACCTCTGCGAGGTGATTTCGGAAATCTTGCAGGTGTCACTAAACAGCCTACACAACGGCAATTTCGGGGCTTTTGGGGGGGCCATGGCTCGGGCTACATGGGCTTGGCGGCCACTACGTGGGTCCCCATGGGTGCTCAAGTACCCGTATTGTCACTAAATCATCACCCAAACGGCATCCCAGGGGCGACAGAAGGGTTTCCGAAAAAGTCCAATTTCGGAAATCTTGCAGATGTCACTAAACAGCCTTATCCAGCGTGAAAATGGCTAAGTCCTCACTAGCAAGGGCCCATAGGGGGGGGCGACCAGGGGTACCCGGAGTTCGGACCCGGGACCCCCACCATGGGTTAGGGGGTCCATGTACAAGAAAAAAGTTGCCCCGGACCTGGGTCCAATTCCACACACAGCAGCCACAATACGCAAAGTAGTTTTGACCCCCCCCACCACCACCCCCCCACCCCCCCCCAATAAAGAGGTACCCAGGTGCGGGGGGGGTTACGGGGGTCAAAATCCAAACAATCATTGGGGGATCATTTTTGGTCCTAAAATGATGATTTTACAAGGGGTTAAACGTTAGAAACCATACATTGGGGTATGCTACGCGAACAACCCCCAAAAAGGGGGGTATACGGCGCTCGCGCCCGCGCTTGATCTAACAACCTCTCTTCGAGGTGATTTACCGCCCTCCGAAAACGGCCCAAATGGCCGAAAATGAAAAATCTACCATCCTCCGCAAACGGATGAAATGGCCGCAAATAATAAAAGAACCACCCTCCGAAAGCCATCAAAATGTCTGAAAAAATAAACCTACCGCCATTCGAAAATGGCCAAAATGACGAAAAACAATAAACCGACCACCCTTCGAAAACGGCCCAAATGCCCGAAAATAATAAACCTACTGCCCTCCAAAAACGCCCAAAATGGTGGAAAACAGCAAATCTACTGCCCTCCGAAAACAGCCAAAATGGCGGAAAATAGTAAATCTATTGTCTTCCGAAAACGGCTAAAGTGGCCGAAAATAATAAATCTACCGCCATCCAACAAGGGCGGAAATGGCCGAAAATAATCAATCTACCACCCTCCAAAAACGGCCAATATGCCCGAAAATAAGAAATCTACCACCCTCCGAAAACACCCAAAATGGTGGAAAATAATAAATCCACCGCCCTCCAAAATCGGCCTGAATGGCCGGAAATAATCAATCCACCGCCCTCTGAAAACGGGCAAAAGGGCGGAAAATAATAAATCTACCGTCCTCCGAAAACGGCTGACATGGGGGGGGGGGGGGGGGGAATAAAAACTACCGCCCTCCGAAAACCACCAAAATGGCAAAAAATAATAAATCTACCCCCCTCCCAAAACCGCTGAAATGGCCGAAAGTAACAAATCTACTGCCCTCCAAAAACGGCCTCAATGGCCAAAAACGATAAGTCTACCGCCCTTCGGAAAAGGCCGAAATGGCCGAAAAATAATACAGTTACCGTCGTCCAACAAAGGCCGAAATGGCCAAAAATAATAAATCTACCGCCCTCCGAAAACGGCCCAAATGGCCGAAAATAATAAATCTACCGCCCTCCAAAAACGGCGAAACAGCGAAAAAGAAAAGGAAAAAAAAAGAAATCTACTGCCCTCTGAATGCCACCAAAATGGCCGAAAATTAGAAATATACTGTCCTCCGGAAACGGCGAAATGGCGGACAACAATAAATCCACCACACTCCGAAAACGAACAATTTGGACGAAAATACGATATCTACCGACCTCCGAAAACAGCCAAAATAGCTGAAAATATAAATCTACCGACATCCAAAAACGGCCAAAATGGCCACAAGTAATAAAACTAATACCCTCTGAAAACAACCCCAATGGCTGAAAATAAAAAATCTACCGCCCTTCGAAAATGGCCAAAATGGCGAAAAATAAGTAATGGACCAGCCTTCGAAAACGGCCCAAATGGCCGAAAAAATAAATCTACCGCCCTCCGAAAACGGCCAAAAGGCACACAAACAATAAATCTATTGTTCTCCAAAAACGGTCAAAATGGGCGAAAAGAATGAAACTACCGCCCTCCGAAAACCACCAAAATAGCCAAAAGTAAAAAATCTACCGCCCTCCGAAAACGGCCAAAATGGCTGAAAACAATAAGTCTACCGCCCTCGAGAAACGGTCAAAATGGCCGAAAATAACAAATCTACCGCCCTGCGACAATGGCCAAAATGGCCGAAAACACTAAATCTACCGCCCTCCATAAACGGCCAAAACAGCCGAAAAAAAGGAATCTACCGCCCTCTGAATACCACCAAAATGGCCGGAAATAATGAATCTACCGCCCTCCAAGAACGGCCAAGATGACCGAAAATAATTAATCTACCGCCCTCCGAAAACCTTGGGAGAGAGTTGGGAGATGGTGGGAGAGAGTTGGGAGAGGGTGGGAGAGGGGGGGCAGAGGGCCGGAGAGGGCTGGGAGAGGTTGGGTGAGGGTTGGGAAAGGGTGGGAGAGGGCTGGGAGAGAGTGCGGGAGGGCTGGGAAAGGGTGGGAGAGGGTGGAAGAGGCTTGAGGGAGGGTGGGAGGGGACTGCGAGAGGGTTGACAAGGGTTGGGAGAGGGTGGAAGAGGGTTGGGAGAGGGTGGAAGAGGGTGGGAGAGGCTTGGAAGAGGATGGGAGAGGGATGCAAGAGGGTGGGAGAGGGTGGGAGAGGGTTGGACGATGGTGGAAGAGGGTTGGGAGAGGCTGGGAGAAGGCTGCGAGACGGTGGGAGAGGGATGGGAGAGGGTTGCGAGAGGGTGGGAGAGTGTGAAAGAAGATTGGGAGAGAGTTGGGAAATGGTTGGGAGAGGGTGAGAGAGGGTTGGGCGAGGGTGGGTGAGGGTTGGGAGAGGGTGGGAGAGTGTTGGGAAAGGGTGGAAGGGGTTAGGGGAGGGTGGGGGAGACAGTGGGGAGACGGTGGGAGAGGGTTGGGAGAGGGGTGGGAGAGGGGTGGGAGAGGGTGGTACAGGGATAGGAGAGGGTGGGAGAGGGTTGTGGGAGAGGATTGGGAGAGGTTAGGAGAGGTTTGGGAGAGGGTGGGAGACGGTTGTCAGATGGTGGGAGAGGATTGGGAGAGGGGTGGTGGAGAGCTGGGAGAGGGTCGGGAGAGGGTAGCTTTTTGGCATAGTTGTTGCCCCCGCACCCCTCTGGATTTCCTCACCCTCTGTGGCAACCCCCCCCCCCCCCCCCCGACCCCCGTACCCCCAACCCATCAGTAACATTTGGAGTCGGAGAAAATGAAATTTACTGAAGGATAATTTTCTTCGGGCCGTTTTGGTCCACGAACCTTTGTTCCAGACCCCCCCCCCCACACACCATACCCCAGACAGCGTATAAAACATAGGGGCAAATCCGAAAGTAATTCTTCCTTCCTCGTTCGTTCATTGACAGGGCCCTCGAAGTGTTTGTGAAGCGTTTGAAACAATTTGAGGAATAGGCTCTGCAGTTGCCACTGTCCGTAGTCTACACTGTCACTCAAGTCCTGCTGTTAGTCTGCACGATCAATCTGAAAGTCACCCCATGGTTTTACTTTTTACTCTACCCAGGTCCCAACCTTCTGACACGGGCAGGAAAATCTGACGCAGCGTTTGTGTAGTCACCCTTTGAACCACGTTTTTGATCGTCAAGATTATGCTGCACCTTGTGGTCCCTGTTCGCATGCAACACTTGCCGTCACAAACACCACCAACCACAACCCAACTTCCTCACCATTGAAGTCACAGTGCAGGATCCAATACAACAGCAGTCATTAATGGAAAGCCATCTGACAGCACATGAGACCTCGACAATGTCATCGTGTACTGTCGCTCTGTACTGTGGTACTGTAGTGCCACTCTATGACGTCACTGTCACAAGGGCATGGCCCTACTGCAGCAAAAAGCAAAACTGCACTGCACGTGCATGCTACACAGTAAGACTGGATGAAACATGCACCGCGTGCCCCCCGCTCCTGGTAGAGTTTGCAGGATCACAGAAGGTCAGAGAGAAATTTGCGAAGACAGGAACAGAGAATGGTCAATCCAGGATTGAGCAGCTGCCCTTCACTTACCCAGTCCCTGACCTTGCTCCAGTCGGGCACTTCAAGCGTTCATGCTACGCATTGACGCCATTCCCCTTTTTCCGTTTTTGGGACGTCTGGCTTTCTAGTGGACAGCCCAGCGTACTGGGTCTACGATTGTCGTGGTTTTGAGCGTTTGGCTCTCAGCAACCGAAATGCGTTTAATGATAGAACGTGGAACTCATTCCAAACTGCTGTAGCACAACCGATTTACAGCATTTCTGCAGTGTTTTTGTGTGCATATCACGGCTGCTAGGAGGACTGTACTGACTTGTGCGCACTACTTGTGCAGCGTAAAGTGTGTGACAAGTCCTCAGGCCGCCCTTCGCCGGCAGACTCCAACGCAATGTCGTCCCCATGGCCCTGTCTCATGAGTAGTGCACCAGAATGTTGCAGGCGCGAATGACCCGGTGCGCAGACTGCCCCCGCTGTGGTGTTGGTCCGGTGCGGGGAGCAGCAATGCACAGTGCTCATTTCCACGGGCGGGAGGGTCTGCCCAGGCCCGCCGTTTCCCCATTGCACAGGGCAGCGAGTAGTGGCCAAGCAATTTAGACTGTGGTTGGGTGCGCGGGTGTTTGGGCCCGTTCTGCGGGACCCAATTCCCATGTCCTGAAATGCGGTGTCCAGACTTGTAGGCCACCTTTTGGTCTCTCTTGCCGTGCCGCGCCCCGTGGGGGGAGGAGTGCAGGCATGCGGTGCAAGTGTGGGAGGTACAACCCCCCCACACGCTTCGGCATGAATTGGGGGGGCTCCCCGTTTGGAATGGTTGGCGTCTTGTAGAGCGCCCTTGCTCAGTCATCTGGGTGCACTTGTTCGGTTTGTTGAGGCAGACCAGATGTGCAGGCTTTGCTGCAAAATACAGGACTCAGGAAGCAGCACCCTGTGTAACTGAGTCGCTCACAAGGTGCTGCCTGGCATCTATTAAAGCACTGAATCAACATATTTACATGTTCTTCTGTCACAAGGGGCTTGCGCCTGCCATGGTCTTTATGGGAATAGCAACTCAGCACTGCAAGCTAGAATGAAAAGCAAATGCTGAAACTGCGCTGGACCTGTATGTCGGCTGGTTTGTGTGCGTATTGGACTGGCATCTCCCGACCACACACCACGGCATGACCGACAGGGGTGTGTACTTAGAGGTAGTAACTGCACCGCGTGTGCACCTTTACGGGAACCCCCCCCCCCTGCCACATGCACCACATAAAAATAGCCACGGATGCGCTTGAGGGGCGGTAGATCCAAGGCAAAGAGGGTCAAGCTCCGTCGGTTACAAAACGGTTGGTGGGCCACTGCGCTCCCACCGCAGGCCATGGGCCTCTGACCTGTTTCGACTTCCGCTCATATCGCCCAAGCGCGGGGGACAGTCATGGAGATAGTGGTGCGTAGCTTTGAGGGGTGTTGAAACAGGCGAAGCGGGGGTGGCGGGCAAGGCGAGATGAGGCGTCAGAGGCGTGCGTGCAAAGGCCTGAGGGTCCAAATCCGGTGACATGAGTGACATGAGGGTAGTCTGAGCTCTAGAGGGGGGTAGCGAGGGTAAAGGCGCAGTAAGTGTGCCGGTTGGTACTTCCGGGTGTACGCACTGGTTCGGGGTTTCAGGAAGAAATCGTCTACAGTGCCTGTCCACAGACGGTGGGGAAACGTATTCATGGTGCCTGAGAGGCGGGCAGTGGTCCCTCTGCTCACAGGAGCTACTTCTGCCCTTTGGCATTCCTCCCACGCCGGCGCCGGCATACTTTGCACGTTTTCCCAAGGCCGTGAATTTTGGAGGGTGTGCTCCGCCACTCCTACCGTAGGGAACGTAAGCGCGGGGTGGGGACTGGAGGGCTGGGAAAATTCTACGTGCTAAGGTCAGTCCGATGATGGGGGGCAGGGCGGGGCGGGGCGGGGCGGGGCTAACTGGCCTGCAGGCCCTTAATGATATTCTCCCCAAACTCGACGGTCAGTTTGCCGGCTTTGACCAACTCCAGCTTCAGATATGCCTCAAGGTCGTCGTATTTAATGTGCCAAGGCACCCGAATCAACGTGATCCCCAAATCTTTACAGATCCGCGATTTGATGGTATCTCGCTCTTTTTGCCTTTTGAAGTTCTTCCGAGTCTTGTGAAAAAACTTGACATATTGCTTGTGCTGCCTTCCGTCATACTCCACGGCCAACTTCAGCGATTCATTATACAAATCCAACTCCAACGCTCTGCCGGTCTTTGGGTTGATGAGCCACTCCGGACGAATCTTTTCAAAGGGACGGTTGTAGAAGCGCTGCAGCACCTGATTTGGCAGTGGAACGTGCTGCTGCAGACCAGGCCCGGTGAACTGGCAATTTGCATTGGCCTAGAATGTGCATAGCTCTCTGAAACATGGGAAACGCGCCAATGCACCGCGTTTTAAGGGTCCGTGACATCGTTCGTTGCCTCGTGTGCGGCTGTCCTTTGAGGGGACATGGAGGGATGCATTGAATGCGAAAGGGCGTTGCATGGGGGTGTCAGGAGTGCTTGTGGAAGAGAATTCCTAGAACAGTTGGTGTCCGTTACAGATGCTGATGCGGGGGGGGGGGGGGGTGCTGTTAAGGCTGAACAGGTATGCCGGTTAATGCTACCGGGTGCACGGACGTGTTCGCCTTTTGAGGAGGGAATCCTCCACGCGTGGATAGGTGGATTGGTTGCCCACCGATTGATTTGGCAGTGAAGAGGGCAGGTACAAAAAACTGCAAGAGGCGGGCTGCCTACCCGAGCAACCCGAACAACTAATTTTTACAGGCATGAGTAGTTGTCCCGCTACCCACTAGTGCTCCTTCTGCCCTTTGGCGTCGCTCCCATCCCAGCGCGGGCACGCCCCGCACAAACCCTTTCCCATACGGGGGCTGGAGAGTGAAGAAATGGAGCAAAAGGGGCGCGGGGTACTTCCGGTTTGGCACACTTTGCTGTGCTTTGTAGAGCCATAGAAGCGGGGTGGTGTGGGGAAGGTCACAAGAAGGTTCATAGGGCACCATTTAGACCTACCCGTTTCCAGTGTCATGTCCTCTGTATGGTCTGCTTGTTGTGTGGGGTTGGGTCAATTTGTTGGTGAAAATGCGATGCATCGTCCCACTGCTGGGGGGGTAGCGACTGCGTGACTGGGGTACAGGGAATCCCCCCTCCCCATCACTGCCCAGCACCTGTGAACAAGTTCTTCGTCCACAGTGGCAGGTTAGAAACCCCTTGGGTAGAATAAACGTAGGGTAACAGGTTGGGGTAGAATAGAGAAGCATGTATAGGCCAATGTAAACGCGGAAAGGTAGAGGTAGAGGTCGATAGATGTAAGGGAGGTAGGTAGAGGTAGAGGTTGTAGAGGCAGAGGCGGATGTGGGGGTTTAATTCCACTATTCAGAACTATTCGGATATTATGGGATCCAGTCGGCAATGTGTATTTACGAATCTGTGGGAAACCCTGCGACACTGCAGCATCACTGCCCACAAGGCGTCCGCTGCCTTGCCATATCTGGCGCAGACCTCAAAATGAGTGCATTGTGGGGACAACTTTGAGGCACCATGAGTTGACTAGGGCAGGGAGGAGCCCACCCCTGTGGGATCACTGTGGATGCGGGATTACAGCAGGCGGGTGCACAGACAGGGGACTACGCGACTCTTGGCCAACAAAAAGATCCGGGAAGTTGCGGGAAACGCGCAAGAATAATGTAATACGGGAAAACGAGAGACGCAAAAGCACAGCATTCTGGATGAGTCGGATCCAGAACTTGCAATCATGGCAATGCAGCGCAGTACACAACATTCTGGTTCCTTCGTGTTACAACTTAATCCAGTCCCTTGACGTCACCAGAGCTTGCGAAGTTTCGAGGGTACACTCCGCCACTGATGGGAATTGGACGAGGGTTGCAAGCAAAGCAAACAACAGGACCAACCCACAGGGACTGGGATGCTACTCACACACAATGCAGCACCTCACGGCAGCGCTCCTCGTATTTCAGGCGCCTGAACTTTGGGCGGCGGCTTGCCACTGTGTTCATGATGCGCTGGACCCGCAGCACTACCCACCGCAGCACCGCACATCCCAATACCACCGCGAACAGAATCGCGGTGTTGAGGGAGAAATCGACGTGTCGCTTACCCAAAGTCATGCCCAGGTCGATCTTGGGAGCTGACTCGATGGTGGTGTGCAGGATGCGGCCTGCAGCATTCGCCCCTTTGTGGGCCAGCTCCCCAGCCTCACGCTGCACAAGTACAGAGTCCCGCTGGACTTCATGTTTGATGGTCACCGCAGTTTGTTTGGCGGCCTTGGCAGCCTTGTCCTTCACGTCTGCAGACATCTGGCCCACCTCTTGACGCACCTTTTTGGCAGTGTCCTTGGCAGCATCGGCAGCCTGTGGATATGGGAGGGTGCGTGTGTGCACACGTGTGCATTTGTCCACACATATGTGTGTACTCAGTAGGTGTGTGTGTGTGTGTGTGTGTATGCACGTGTGTGAGAGCATTTTGCTGAGGAGGGCACCCGCCTTTGGTCGTGCCTCTTGGTCCTAAGGTCAGTGCCAGTGGCCCCCCTTGGAGCAAGACCCTTGGAGTGCTGGCAGTCTTCCCAAGTGTTGAACCAGTGGACGGGAACCCCGGCACAGTTATACTAAGGAGCGCACTGACCTTTGTAGTCCTGGACGCTAATGCGAAGGGGAGGGGAGAGGGTTAGCGGGTTAGAGCGTGCCTGAAGCCTGCCCTAGCCCACCGCCCCACCTGGTGTATCGCGGCGCGACGGAAGGACCGGGGCCACCGCATCACGCAGGATCTCCAGAAGAGTGCCCATGCCCAGATTGCGGGCTGCGGACCTCCGCGCTGTCATCCGAAGGAACAGCCGACGCCGAGGCGCCCCCCTGTGGCCGCACCCGCAGAGTGAAGCCCAGCCCCAAGAGGCCAACACCCTGGGCCGGCTGTGTAGCCACACCCTGCACCGCAGACCACACCCCGTGCACCTCATGCCGCTGTTGGCAGCAAAAGCGGACCCCCGTGTGCCCCGGACAGGCAGAGCATGCTGGTGTGTCGTGTAGTTCGCACCTGTTCAGCATGGGGCGCCGCTGCCGAATTATACTTATACTGAGGAGGGCACGTGCCTATTTGGGTCCTGGGTGCTAATGTGAAGGGGTTAGAGGGCCTGCCTGCAGCCTGCCCTGGCCCTGCCCTGCCCCAACCAGCGTATCGCGGCGCAACGGTTGTACGAAGGAGGGCATCTGCACTGTTTGCATAGGTGCCACGGGGGCTGCCGCCAGCTAATGTGTGACCCCGAGGGGTGTGCAACCGTTTTGGGGGTTGCCGGGCTCCCCGGGGGGCGTCTGTGTACCCCAACATACATACCTCAAAATGATCCCCATGACAAGCTGATCGTTTTGAATATATACAACTGGAGTAAAAAAATTTTCAAAAAAATTTGCCCATCAACTGAGGCTCCCATCAGCCAAGGTCCGACCCGGAGGTCGGGTCGGGGTCAAAATACTTTTTTGTGTTTTTCATCCATTTTTTGAAGTCTCCACAAAATTCTGAGTGTGTTGAGTATAGACACACAGGGTCAAACAAAAAATTTCCCCCTGCCGTATGCGTAAAACAAAATATCCGGCGCCTCTGGCGCCCACAAACCCATTGTTCCGTACAACCATTTTGAGGTCTGTAGAGCCCCCCCCCCCCCCCCCCGCCTTGGGGTTGGGTCCTGACCAGGAGAAGCCCCCGTGATAGGTGTAGCAGATGTACTCATGGTTTTACTCATTTGATCCTAGGTTTCGCGGTGGTCCCTGCATAGGTAGGTCCAGTGGTGCCGCACCATAACTAGATTGGCAAGCAATAACCCCATCACGGCTGCAAGACTCAGGTGCTAGTCCCCCAACCATCAGCAGCAGAGCCTCCGGCGCCCTATGCCGTGCCACTGCTGACGGAAACTTTAGCCCCTGCTCGAGTGCATTGAGGTGCAAGCGACTGACTACAGGCACCCATCACCAGGCAATTCAACCACCAAGTTGCCTGGGGGATTGCCTTACCGATGGGCCGGCCCAACACCGTCCTCAGTTCCGCACCTTCCCTAGGCTGACCAGGGTTTCAAATCAATGACCTTGTTCGTGGTCACACGCCGTGTAAACTGCTTCCTTCTCACACACGCAAAGCACAAAGAGTGGGTGGGGGGTGGGGGCCAAGAGCAGACAATAAGTTTGCCTCAACCCAACAACGTCCCTCCCTGTTCACAAGAGCGCCCAGAACCTGAAAGGGGACTGCCTCCTTAACACGATGGGGGATCCCGTGCGGTCACGTTGGGTCCTCGGAGGCGCGCCCATGCCCTACGGGCCTGAAGCCACCGTCTCTACTTCTCCCGCCCATGGGAGGGGGCGGGGGCGAGTGGGGTTTCCACCTGTTTATGGTGCAAAAGCCGTGTTGGTGTCACTGTAATCATGAGAAGCCTTGCTTCAAACCTCTATCACTGCATGGGATCACAGCATCAGCACGATGGAGAGGAAGAAAAGGACTGGTTTGCGACTAACGTGGCCTTATCAGCCACTATGCAGAAAAAAACATAGGAAACATGAAAATGTGTTGAGATTGTGTTGAGGTGTACCAAATTAAGTTGATAAGCATCAATCAAAACAACTTGGCAATTGATTTTACAAATTCATTGTCGCTATGCATATCATGTGCCTCTTTGTGTGCAAGTCGTGCTAGTGCATGCTCCTCTTTGCATGTGCACCTGCATGAGGATTTCGGCCACCCAAAAATCCGCACAATCCATCTACCGTGCGTATGCTTGCACCTAGTGAGCGAAACTCTGTTTCCTGTGGACAGGGGTAGCCCTACAAACACCACCTAGGGGAGGTGCAAGCTGGTGCCTGAGCCCATGGACTTCTTTGCGCCCACTCTGTGGCCTGTGATTGTGAGCCGTTGTGCTGTCTAGTCGTACAATGGTTGCACACTACGACAACCTAAGGCAATGTGTGATTGGCAGAGCATGAGGATGAAGCTGAGTGCCTCTTCTAGGCCAAACCCCTCGAGCAGGAGGGCATTTAAAAAGTTACCTTGGCCACTTAATTTTGGGAATCCATGATTCTCTTCCAAATGCTGGATAGCAAACTAGTCCACATTACTGATAATGGACACCCCTAGCCAAGCAATCCATTTTCTACGACATGCATCGCAGCGCAGCTACTGAGCATGCGCGCTGCGCATGAGCTCGCATGGCACCACTTTAGTGTGTGTGGCACAGTTGGATGAGTAGACACCCACACATGTAGCTAGACAGCTAAGGGAGGCAGGGCAGTCCTGCTAACCATGGTGCTGGCAGGGTTGGTAGGCATCAGGTGAAATGTGCCAGGTATATATAGCCCAATATTGGAGGTAGGGCAACAATATTGCCAGGTGTGGTCTTGGGCTTTCTAAGGAAATGGCTATCCATATGCCTGGCCTGGCGGCTTGTTTTTGCAGTCAAATCTCACAGGACATCGGGGTCAAGCTGCTATCGTTGGCAATATACCAAGCTCTTTGGCCGGCCCAACACGGGCTGTACACGCAAATCCCAGCCTAGACAGCGGCCCGTCTATGCAAGACAAATCTGGCAAGAGCTCGGAGCCGAGCTGACAGGCCAGATCGCCGGGGATATGCTACGCTCTTTGTCTGGCCGAACATCATCCTGTTTGTACAAGCAAATCCCGGCCTAGGCACCAGCCCTTGTCTATGAGCCAATCCCACAGGACCTCGGGGCCAAGCCGCCAATCCAGATCACTGACGATATGGCATGCTTTTTGGCCGGCCAAATGCCGGTCTGTTCGTACAAGCAAATCCTAGGTTGGACACACATGACCCTTGCTTGTTGCCTCAGGACGCCTCCCTTGGTCCAGCCTCCCTACTTTGGAATCGTGCGCATCACTTAGGGGTGGGGCTGCAGCCCCTCACTAAATGCCACTCGCTGACTATGGTCTGGCCATCTGCCATCTGCCACAGGCATGGGCATTGTTGGGTGCCACAGGCGGCACGGATGCTTCCCCACATCGTGCACTGTATCCGTCTTTCGCAGTTGCTGCAGGCGACATTGGCCGCCATAAATTGCTTGACTGTGCTGCAAAATGGGCGAGGATTGAGCCACATGCCTCTCGCGGTCTGCACCACTTCGAGGAAACTTTCAATCATGAAACCTCGACACTCAGGAAACAGCCCCCACACAGACAAGGCCACGCACGCGCCTGCACATTCCCACACCCCCACCCACACCTTCTCCTCCAACTTGGCGGCGTTCTTCCCCACGACGGAACTCAATGCAGCCGCCCCTTGTGCCGCAACATCAAACATCTGCTGCCCCATGGAGGACATACCATCGCCCACTGTTCGACCCACTGCCTTCAGGTTGGCGAGCCCGTGCTCGAGCAGCACCTGTTGCTGCCATGCCCCCAGTTGCTTGGCCTGATCAGAGAACATGTGGCTAACCTCGTCCAAGGGACTTTTGCCATCATTTGCACTGATAGTCAGCGGCCCCCCCAGTGGTTGGTCTCTGCAACCAGTGCTGCGGCATCGGGTGCGCCACTGCGTGGTCATCACTGGGGGTTGCACCTTCACATGCGGTACACCGATTGTTGAATACAGTCCTGCACTCCGTGGTTCCGAGAACGAGTACTTGAGCACAAAAAACAAAGCGACAGCAACGTACACAGCAGTCCTCACACCGCAGAGTCCGTACTGCCTGTGCGGTGTGTACTTGTCCCTGCCATGTGATTCGTGCAGTTTGGAGTCAGGGCATTCCAAATCGATGGTGCTGTAGTAAGCTGGGTGCGATATCATGAGCTGTGGAGGCGCCTCATGCAAGGCCATGGAAAAAGAGAAAAAGGCTGGACCAAAATCACACCATTAAGATCAAGGGAAGAGGCGAGGATCTGTGTGCCTCTGGCACCAACACGAAACTACTACTCCAGCGTCATGCTGCATTTTTGCAACTACAACTGCACACCACTCCCATGACTACAAAATTGTGGTGTAGCGCTAGTACTGCACTTGTAAATTTCCTGTGTGCATGCCTTGCAATTTGCCACAAAGCTGCAGCCAAAGCAGCACACACACACAGCTGTAGTCACAATACACCACACAGCTTTAGCCCAATCAATTTCCAACTGCTGTAGTTGCAATGCTCAATACGACTGCAGCAGTGGCAATACATCACATTGCTGTAGTGGTAACATTTTCCATCCACCTGGAGGCACACAGGCCCGAAATGAGAAGGACCATCAATGTGCCCTAACTTGAAAGTCCATCCCAAAGTCATGGCCATAAGCTAAAATGCCTTGTCAAGTGCCCGAGTCACAAAGTAGAATTGCCATCCAAGCGCCCCAGTCCCAAGGTAGAATGCTAGTCAAGCACCAGCCCCAACCAGAATGGCCGTCCAAGCCCCTAAGTAGAAGAGGCCCCAAGCGCCGTGGCCAAGAAGTGTACGGCTGTATGTAATTGCTAATATGGCTGCGCATGGGGACAACCGATGGGCCTGTATTGCCTCCCATTGTGGTCGTAGCCATAAAACCCATGCGTCCGATGGAGCGGCAATTCTTGCCGCGTAATTGCCTCTCTCAATTGAAACGCTCAGATGAGAAGTTGAGAAAATTGGCAAAATGCTCGGGGATACCCAGGACCGGATGGAGTCCCCCCCCCGACGCCTTTCATGTTTTACCAACTGCAGCTTTTCACTCATTGTCCTAAACAACCCACCAGGTCGTAAAGCATGGTGAGTACCTGAAGTATCTTTTCCTTGATATAACAAACGCATTCTCCGGCATACCGTTCCAATTGATGATTGGAGCACTGCAAATCATAGGCACACCAGACTACCTAGTAAGGAGCTCAGATGTTCGTGATGCACCAAATCACATAAACCTTGATCAAGGTGGATGTGTTCCTGAGGTACGGCTTGACCAGACGCCCACAAGTAGAATGGTCATCCAAATGTCCTAGACCCAAACTAGAATGGCCATTCAAGCACAGTGGCCACAAACTCGAATGGTTGGCAACTGGCTGCAACACAACTATCGGCCACAAATCGCCAGTAAACATATTCCAGCCAGGATCCTAAGGGCCCAGGGGCACATTTTGGTCAAGATTTGGCACAGACATTTCACCACAATTCGGTAACGTTTGAATAACCGCAAAATTGGCCAAAACTCCGGCATCAAAGGTCAGCAACCGCAACCTTGACCAGATACTATCTCTACTACGCTGATGGGACATTTGGGGTCTTTGTTCCGCTATGCCCCCGTGCCATGTGCCCTCAAACGTGTCACGTGTGCGCCCTTAGTTATCTGAGTGATACTTCTGTGTTGTGCTCTGATCTACGTACAAAAGCTTGGAGATGCTGACTTGTTTTGTTTCAACGTACAAAACAAATTTAACTACTTTTGCCAAAAGTTGGGTGCAATTTGATGAAATCATGAAATCAGCAATCATGAAAAAGCTTTGCCAAAGGGATCAATTTCACTGGTCAACTCCATTGACTGGATCACCACCTCCTCCACTTGCTGAGCCCATTAATCTACGGGCTTCGACAGGTGGTCCGCATACACAAGGGTGAGTCTGATTGTTTCTGCATCGTTTCGTGCACAAGGATGGGATATGTCATTTGCAAATGCACAAACAGCATCGTCAACAACAAAGCAAGGGAAGAGAAGATCTCGCGAGGTAAACACAGTCACTGAGGTATTTTAGTTGAAGCGGCGCCTGTCAGAACGCTTACTTTGTTTCATAGGTGCTCCAAAGGCATGCTGCAGACGCCACAGGGCTTGGGGCTTCCCTCTGCCCCCAAAATGATCAAACTGGGTCCAAAGGGAAAAAAGAGTTTGACCGTATTTCCAGGGCCCCTGAGAGAAACCACCGCGATGTCCTCACGAAATTGCTACTGCTTTAGCTGTACGTGTATTGCCGCCACTGCAGCTGCGTGATGCACAGAAAGACTGTAGAGCAGCCACCAAACGACGACTTCGCCGCCATGCATCAACCGAAATAACACTGATGCAAACACCCACACCACTTTCCGCTGGCTGAGGTTCACTTCCGACAATACCTGCTTTCGCCTGCAACAACACTGGGTTTGGCCCCAAACAGACGCCCCACGAGATTGCCTGTTTGGCCCCGCATGAGGCCCGTTTGGGCCCGCTAAACCCAAGCGACGGTGTCGCCTGACGCAGCAGACTGTTCATAGATCAGTGCAGCATGTGCCCTGGCACGAGTGGATCAAGCAACCCTCTCCTCTCTCTCTGATCCTGCCCCCCTCCATACGACCCCAGGACCTCTTGATCATCACACACCCCAACGCCTGTGGTAGCCAGAGCACTGCCAATGGGTGTCCCTGAGGGCTGCTGGTGGTCATGGGGCTGGTTGTCTTTCTTGTCATGCGTACTGGTATGGTTGTGGTGATTGGTATAGGGAAGCAGGCACTGGTCATTGGCATGGCGATGGATATGGCAACGATTGTGGTCATGGCTATGGTTGGGTAGGATCATGGGTATAGCCATGGGTATGGTCATAGATCTGGTGCTGGGTACGGTTGTGGGTACGGTTGTGGGTATGGTTGTGGGTATAGTTGTGGGTATGGTTGTGGGTATGGTTGTGGGTATGGTTGTGGTTGTTGTTGTTGTTGTTGTTGTGGGCGCTCAGCACGTGCCGGCGGGAAACACTGCCAGACACGCTCTCCCTGGGCAGAGCGCAAGGGAGCAGTCGGCCGACGCTACGCTGGCCGGGCGGGCGCCGACGACGACCGACAGGGGGGGGGGGATACCGCCTTGTGTCCGGGGGGGAGGGGGGCGCGCGTCGCTGAGGGAGGGACTACCTGTCCGTGTGACCCATGCTCCCTCCCCCGCCGCGGGGGAGGGCTCGCGCACCTGTGCGAGACGGAAGCGGGATGGGGGGCTGGTGGGAGGGATCACCTGTCCGGGGACCTGCGGGCCCCCGGCTCCCCTTGCTGCTCCCACTCCCCTGCAACAGGGGAGGGGGCGAACTTCCTGTGCAAAGGTGGAGGAGGGCGGGTGGGGGAGGGGGGGGGGTATGTATGGTCTATACCCCTGTGTCCCGGTTCCCTTGCGTGTGGACAGCGCGGGATGCGCTATGGGCCGCTGTAGCAGGCAGCGGGGACCTTGCGGCCCGTGGGAGTGATCCCGGGCCCGTGGGGGTTGTGCCGCCCGTGGGGTGGCGTGCCCTATGGGTTAGGGCAGGAGCATGGCTCCTCGGCCGGCGGTCTGGGTAATGGCCGCTCGGACCGGGGCCAGGCAGGAGTGGGGCGCCAAGCGGTGCAGAAGCGTAGCATGGGGCTCTGCAAGGGTGCCACGCGGGGCGGCGCAGGGGCACAGTGCGGGGACGTGCAGGGAAGCGGGGCGGGGCCCTGCGGGGGCGCGACGGGAGACTGCGCAGGGCGGGATGGTGCAGGGCTGCTGCACGGGTCTGAGCAGGGGTTCAGTGTTGGACTGTGCAGGGGAGCGTCGTAGGGCCGTGTCTGGGCACAGCATGTGGCTGCGCCGCGGGGGGTAGCGCCGGGGCGATGCACGGGACTGCTCTAAGGTGCAGTGCGGCAGTGCGCTGGTGCGCTAGGCGGGGCGCCGGAGCGCTGGTGCGCAGACTGTGGGTGCGCTGGGGTGAGGGTCGATGAGAGCGCTGCGGCTTGGCCACGCTCGAGCACAGAACGCGGAGGCACAAGGGAATATGCGGCGCGCTCGGGGCAGAGTGAGGTCGCGCGGCCTGCGATGGAGGCGCGCGGGGGGCGATGGGGCGGTCGGTAGGCGCCTGCTCAGCGCTTGTGGCATCCGTAGTGCGCCCGAAGGGTGGGTGGGGGGGAGGGGGGCGTGGGCTTTGTGGCTGGTATATGGGGCTGCTGCAGGGGGTGCGGGGTTGTGTCGGGGCGTCAAAGGGCGATGGGGGGCGCTGCCGGGCGCGCTGTGTGAGTGGGGGGCCGTCAAGACGTGCAGGGGCGGCACGGTGGGCGCGTGGGTTGGCTGCAGGGCGCACTGGGGACGCGCCACTGACCGCCAGAGGGCGGTGCGGTCTCGAACCGCACGTGCGGGCCGCACCGCCCATGCCGGGGGGGGGGGGGTCCGGGGGGGGCCAGGGGGCTCCGGGGTCCCCACCCAGGGTTCTGAGGTCCCCTCCCAGGGACCTGTGGTCCCCCCCAAAGGTCTCCTGTGTACGAGGCAGGGGCTGGGGTGGGGGCAGGGGGGCAGGCGATGCACGGAGGGGAGGAGGATAACTCATGCCACATGAGGCCGCACTGGGCCGGGGCAAGGGGTGCAGGGGGGCGGGAGGGAGGAGCAAGGCCTGGGACCCCCGCAGGCAGTGGGGGGCCCCGACGATGATCTGGAGCCACGCCGGCTGCGACCACGGAGGCCTGCTTCTGTTGCCACAGTTACCTGTGAGGAGCGAAGAGAGGGAGAGCGCAGGGGGAGAGGGAGGACGGGGGGGGGGGGGGGCAGGCGGGGGTGAGGGGGGCTGCGTGCGGGGGTTGGCGAGCATGCGCGGGGGTGGGGGTGCGGTGAGCTCAGCCGCAGAGCGTCACCGTGCGGCTGACCGGGGCAGTGAAGTGGCCGGGGCTGGCCAAAGGCGGCCGGGGAGCCCAGGGCGCTTGTGGTGCGGGGGGGGCGCGGTCAGCGATGGGGCCCGCACCCCGCTCGGCGGGGACGAATCCCGCCGAGCTCCATCCACGGGAGCAAATCCTGGTGGAGGCGGGGGGAGCGCCTCGCCGTCCCCTCGCGGCCGAACCGGACCGGGACGGACCCCGCCGGATGGATACCGGGGGGGCGGGCGGGGCTGGGTACCAGGGCTCTGGGGCCCGGGTCCCGGGAGTTCGCGGGCCGGCGCGGGGGAGACCGGGCAGGCCCTATGGGCTACGGCTGGTGAAGGGGGGGGCGTGGGAGGGCCGGGCTGGCTCGGGGGCGAACCCCGAGAGGCCCTCGGGGGCTGGGCGAGGGCTCCCGAGGGCGGCCGCTCCCTTGGGGGGGGGGGGGGGGTTGCTCCCTGCCCGGGGTACGACGGGGGTCCCTCACGTAGGAGGGGGGGGGTGGGCGCGTGTCGCCCAAAGTAGGGCCATGTCATTTCATGGCCGCGTGGCATGGGACTATATCCCCAACCCTCCGCGCCGGAGTCCATTTTTTGGGGGTGGGGGGCTGGGGTGGGGGGGGGGGGGGTGGCGGTTGTTGTGAGCCCCCTCCCTTGAGGGGGGGGGGGGGGTCGTCGGTGGGAGCTCTGTCCGGCGTGGCCGTAATAACCCGGTGGCGTCCCCGGGCCCTTGGACCCCTTCGAGGACGAACCTCGGATTCGCCGCGGGGGACTCCGCTAGGGTATGGTTGTGGGTATGGTTTTAGGTATGGTTGTGGGTATGGTTGTGGGTATGGTTGTGGATATGGTTGTGGGTATGGTTGTGGGTATGGTTGTGGGTATGGTTGTGGGTATGGTTGTGGGTATGGTTGTGGGTATGGTTGTGGGTATGGTTGTGGATATGGTTGTGGGTATGGTTGTGGGTATGGTTGTGGGTATGGTTGTGGGTATGGCTGTGGGTATGGTTGTAGGTATGGTTGTGGGTATGGTTGTGGGTATGGTTGTGGGTATGGTTGTGGGTATGGTTGTGGGTATGGTTGCGGGTATGGCTGTGGGTATGGTTGTGGGTATGGTTGTGGGTATGGTTGTGGGTATGGTTGTGGGTATGGTTGTGGGTATGGTTGTGGGTATGGTTGTGGGTATGGTTGTGGGTATGGTTGTGGGTATGGTTGTGGGTATGGTTGTGGGTATGGTCAGGGGTATGAGTATGGCCTGGGTATGGTTGCGGCTGTGGGTCTGGCTGTTGGTATGCTTTCTGAAGTGGTCACAGAAACAGAGGCTGCGAGGTTGCTGTGCAGTACAGCGGTGCCAAGTGTCCTATCTTTTGCATTACCTGTTTGTTGGTCGAGGTCAGTTGAGGGATTTTGTGGGGAGATGTGGTAATTTTGTGCGTGAGCGTGCAATACCCGGCACAATGCTCACATCTGCAGCATTCTGCCCCCATGGGATCCACCCCGCTGCCGGTGCAATATCCAGTCTCCACCGGTGATGTGGGCATTGTAACACAGTGCCAAGTGTGGACCATCAGTGGCCGCAGTTCCAGACATTTTGCCCATGCTAGTGGAGTGTGACCCCATGTGCCACAGGTCAGGTGGTTGCTGATGTTTTTGTGCTGATGATAGGCCCTGTGAATGGGGGTGGGTAAGTAAGGATAGGGGCATGAAACGGGTTATGGCGCACTTGCTGCGTGCATTACAAAGCACCCCTCCTACGACCTCCATTGGATGGCATTGTGCATATAAGCAGAAGCACCGCATCAACAGAGGTAGGGCTATGGACGAAGATACGGTCAAATCAAAACGGCGTCAGCCGTATGTGCCGTACATGGCCCACTGCCAACGCGGCAGTGGGGCCCTTGCCCTTGCTTTTGCCCTGACCCTGGCCCTGGCCCTAACCCTTCCCTTTGCCCTGCTCCGGGTTAGCATGCATTCGCTCCCGTAACTTCTTGCGGCGTTTGTTGTTCAGGCGCATAGGAGGCACCAACTTCATCCATTGCAGGTCCGGGACGGTCCGCACTAAAGCCTAAAGAGGAAATTCACAACGCTACTAAAGCAACCTTTGGACGAGCTGACAAGCGCTGTCTCTACTGTTGGTCATGACCAAATTGATGGCAAATTTCACCATTTTTTGCCACATTTCTGAACGTAGACCCTCTCACACTGCCCAAATTTTCCACATCATCGAATGCATTATGCAGTGTATACACACACAAAGTGCTGGTTATTATCAGTTCACAGTTTTCATTCGTTTTCATTAGGACAGGGGGACTTCATCACCCCTTCTTCAAAATATACCCATTCTGAAAGGAACACCGGAAACAAACAGACATCGCAACATGCATGAAGATGCACAACATACAGGACTGTCCGTATAATCACATCCGTGTAATCACAGCTTAGGCAAACTCTAGCCTAGTGCCCCAGAGCCCCTCCCCCCCCCCCAACAAACATAGGGCCCCTCCTCCATCAAAGGGCTCCCGACAACCCTCACCGCGGGCCTGAGGGCACAAAAACATGGTCCCTAAAGAAGGTGGGATGACAAATGCAAACAGGGTCAGCCAGGGCGTCCTGAGCGAGAAGCCCTTTGGCTAACCCTCTGTGAATCTGGCAGTCCATGGGCTTCAGAGGTCATATTGTCGCATTGCTCGGGGGTGAGTGGTTGGCAACCCTAACCCGAGTCTCCTCAATAATGTGTGCAAATTCATCCCCTAGGAAGACCCATGGGGGGGGGGCTGGTTTTTTTGCCGGCGGGGGGGGGGGGGCTAGAGTTGGCATAGACCATAATCACACGTCAAGCAGCGGGCTTGTGAAGACATTGAAGCAGTGGTAGCATTTTGTGATGGTATGTTTAGGTAGACATAATGATACAATTCAGGGAAAACGAATTAGGCATCAGCAGCATACTCATGGCAGATTTGGGGGGGATCAGGCTGCAATCCTGGGCCAAATGTAGGGGAACTCAGTAGCATGGCATACTATGCCACAGCAGTACTGAGCTGTAGCGACAACAATTATCGCCAGAAAAGCCACCAGCCATTTCTTAACTACCTCAAAACTAGAGGTTGTTTCTGACAATTTCAGGTAGTCATAGCTCATCATGGGGGGCGCTTACCTTGCTGTGTATCTACAGAAGAGCAACCAACAAAGAATACCAGCTCGGAAGGCTTGAACCAAATAATTTCATGTGGGCAGGTGTTCTGGTTTTCGGTGCCATTCAACGCTTTTGGGGATCCTGCCCTCTGGGTGTGTGGGTGGGGATGTTCCATAGAAGCTGGGGCGCGTGGCTACCACATGGCAGACACCCAGTCTGGAAATAGACTGACGCCAGGGTGTCGAAGCCTTTTGACAGAGAAAAGCAGAGAACTAGGGACATGGCCTGAGACATATAGCACTTCACGAAGCAACAATGATACTACTCAAGAAGGAGCATCATACAAGGATTGTACGACAAATCGGGGGCAGAATCATCGAGGCATAGTTCAAGTGACAGCCATGTGCTGTGCCTGGCGAGGGGGGGCAGTGGGGGCTTTGGCGTGCAGGAGCGACTCGGGAGAGACCCTGAGAGGGGCCAGAGGTGCACCGATGATGTGCACAACACATCAAATGTGTGCTCTGCTGGAATTCAGAGGGCATAGAATGTACTCTCTACTGGTGTGCACAAGGCGTAGAGCGTGTGCACTGCTGGACTAGAGAGTGGTACACCGCATCAGAGCCATACTCTATTGCAAAAATGCAGCTTGGATTGTGGTTGGCTACGTCTGCCTGGCCATGTTGGGGCCCGGAAACCGGCGAAAACAGCCGCACACACCAATCATGATGGCCTGGCCTTTGCCCCTTTCACACCCCTCCCTCTCACACATTTTCGTGGGGTCTCCGAGACCCACGCCCTTCTGGCCCCACGATGCTGCTGCTGCTGCTGCTGCTGCTGCTGCTGCTGCTGCTGCTGCTGCTGACCCCCAATCAATGCCTAATGGTGCTTCACCCAAACCCCAAGTGACCCTACAACGGATATACAACGCACCTTGTAGGAAGCAGCAGACAGATGCTGCAAGGCCCAGCTGTAGATTGCGTTTGTGTGCTCCCCAAACCACAAGAACCAAAACCCCTCGAATGGGGACGTGTCGTACCCAGTGCCCTCTGGATGATAGAATTTGTAGCGCTCATGCGGCACGAAATAAAACGGCTGCAGCTTGTGCTGCGCAATCGCTGCTTGATAGTACTGCTTGGTGGCCACGTAATTGGGCAAGAGCATGGCCCAGGGCTTTCCAGAATTGCAACAGAATTCCAAAATGCGCTCTTTATGGTTGCCACTGAAGAATACATGCATGTTGAGTATGGATCAAAACATGGCATGTGTATATTGCAGCAAGACTGCAGACACAACTGGGCGTACTGCAGACATATGGGACATAGGAGTGCATATTGCACACATTCTGTGGTCGTGGGTGTGGGCATTGCAGAAATCCTGCAAACATGGTGGGTGTGCATGTTGCAGAGAAATTGCATCCTGGAAATGGGTGTGCATGCTGCAGACCTATTGCGGACATACGTGGGCGTATTACAGACGTATCTCTCGGAGACGTTACCGATTGTGCCAACTCGGTAGGTTTTCAGGGGTTGGTGCCATTGTTGCCTCATTTGTGCCAACTGAGTGTTCCGGAGGTAGGGATATGTGGGGTATATTAGGAAAGCCCTTGAAAAGGGCTATTTGGAACACCTGGGTCTACATGCTGTACCTACGACATGCTTGAGATTTTCGTCAGTTTTGGTCGATGCCTGTGTGGCTTGCCGGCTCTTTTTGTCAACAGGCAGCTACCATGTCCGCATACAAATTCACTCCACGGGCTGTTGCTTCCCCCGGTGCACCACAAAAGCCTTTGGTGCATAAAAAGGCTTGCTCTGGGGGTGCAGAGTGGGTGCAGGTGACTCGGCACCGGCCTGGCAGCCGGGCTAAAAAGCCCCGCACAGCCGGTTCACGGCAACCTGCATGTACCCACAAGGAACACTAGATTCTGTCCACCGCAGAGGCCGCTTCTTTTGCAAACCAATTTTGAATTGAATTTCAATTGATATTGATTTAGAGAAAAACGTCAAGCATGCACATTGGCACAAGTACACTAGAAAGAAGCGACATCAGACAACTTATTTCGTACCGTACCGTGGGTTGCGCCGACAAATCTGCAAAACCCAAACAGTGCCTCGTCCAATTTCCTGGTCTGTGCTCAAAAATGTGACCACCTGCCCCCCCCCCCCCCCCCCCCAACCCACACATTTCTGAAACGGCCTTTTCTCACAGATTTCAAAATTTTTACACATACCCCCCCACCCAAGTAACGAAAGTTTGGAGCATCGCACCAAAAGTTCAGAGAACCCAGGAAAGTGCCAAAACCCACCGCGTTGGCACATTATGAATGTCCCCAAGATATATTGCGGACACAAGTCTGTGTACTGCAGACAAATATCTCGGGGCAGAACATGGAGACATTCATGAGGACAACACCCAGTGGCTGCACTCGAGCCAGCCCGATCTGGTTCCTCGTCCTGGGTGTGTTTGGATGAGGCCTGGGTACAATGGGCCCATTCGTCGCATAAAAATCGTCAATCGAAGCATGTGATCATTGAACTCATCGCTCATGGTTTGTGCGCTTGGAAATGGGGCAAAGAGGCGTCGGCTCAAAGACTGGGGGGAAATCATGAAACATGTATCTGCACATACACAATGTGACTCCATCGGGTCTCTGCATTTGCAGACAATGTAAATCAAAGTAAGGCTCCACCATCCGTCCAGTGCATTGTGTGGCCAACGTGCCTGCTTTGATGTCGGTTTTTCCGGGGGACCTTGGCTTCACAGCCGGCAACAAACAGCTCCTTGGAAACACCTCGTCATGAACACTTCAAAAACGTATGTTTTCACATACCCCCCATCCCCGACAGTATTTTTGTGCACCAGGAAAACACACAAGAGGGAAACCCAAAAAGGGCTTTTTCACCTTTTCTACCCCTACACCTTGCGGCATCATATTTTCCCACCCTACGTCCTATCCTACAGCCCATCCTACAAACGGCACCCCTGAGCACTATATCTCCCCATACCTCAGCATCACATTTCCCAACAAACCACAGCCATGCATCAGATTTCCGCACAACCCACTCCTCTCAGCATTACATTGCCCAACAACCTCCACCTTTCGGCATTTCTGCGCATCTCCACATCTCTCCCCCACAACGCTCGCCATCGTGTTTGCCGCAGCCGACTCCTCTCAGCCTCATATCTCAACACAACGCACTCATGTTCAGCATCACATCTCCGCACAACCTTTTGCTCTCATATACCCTGCAAAACCTACTTCTCTCAGCATCATACCTCCAGACACCTACTCCTCTATGCGTCACAGCTCTCCACAACCTACTCCTCGGTGCGTCACATCCCCCTGCAACGCACTCTTTTCAGCATTGCATCTCGCCACAACCTTCTGCTGTCAGCACCACATCTCCCCGCAACCTCCTCATCTTGGCGCAGTGTCGGAGAGATCATGCTGACAGGAGTAGGTTGCGGGACGACCTGAGGCCAACAGGAGTGGGGTGTGGGGAGATATGATACCGAGAGGAGTAGGCTGATAGTAGGGAAATATGGTGCTGAGATGAGTACTGAGGGTCATTTTGCGGCCTTAGCTCATCGGAATGAAACGGCGGTGGGGCTCGGCGGCGGTCCTCGGCCGAAAAACTCGGCGGCGGTTCGGCCGTCCGAGTCGGCCGGCCGAACCGCCGGGCGGCGGTCCGGCCGGCCGAAATCGGCCGGCCGAGACCGCCGCTGAGGATTTCGGCCGAAAATTTGGCCGACACCGCCGGCCGGGTAGGTTCCGGCGGTTCGGCCGGCCGGCCGGCCGGCCGAACCGCCGGGCGGTGGTCCGGCCGGCCGAAATCGGCCGGCCGAACCGCCGGCCGCCTTTTGTGCGCACCGCCTTCTGTGTGTACCGCCTTGCCTGTGGCCCCTTAAATAACAAGACTCCTGTGGTGGCCACAGGCCGCCTTTTGTGTGCACCGCCTTGTGTAGGCACCGCCTTCTGTGTGTACCACCTTGCTTGTGGCCCCTTAAATAACATGACTCCTGTGGTGGCCACAGGCCGCCTTTTGTGTGCACCGCCTTGTGTAGGCACCGCCTTCTGTGTGTACCGCCTTGCCTGTGGCCCCTTAAATAACATGACTCCTGCGGTGGCCACAGGCCGCCTTTTGTGTGCACCGCCTTGTGTAGGCACCGCCTTCTGTGTGTACCGCCTTGCCTGTGGCCCCTTAAATAACATGACTCCTGCGGTGGCCACAGGCCGCCTTTTGTGTGCACCGCCTTGTGTAGGCACCGCGTTCTGTGTGCACCGCCTTGCCTGTGGCCCCTTAAATAACATGACTCCTGCGGTGGCCACAGGCCGCCTTTTGTGTGCACCGCCTTGTGTAGGCACCGCCTTGTGTAGGCACCGCCTTCTGTGTGTACCGCCTTGCCTGTGGCCCCTTAAATAACATGACTCCTGCGGTGGCCACAGGCCGCCTTTTGTGTGCACCGCCTTGTGTAGGCACCGCCTTGTGTAGGCACCGCCTTCTGTGTGAACCGCCTTGCCTGTGGCCCCTTAAATAACATGACTCCTGCGGTGGCCACAGGCCGCCTTTTGTGTGCACCGCCTTGTGTGGGCACCGCGTTCTGTGTGCACCGCCTTGCCTGTGGCCCCTTAAATAACATGACTCCTGTGGTGGCCACAGGCCGCCTTTTGTGTGCACCGCCTTGTGTAGGCACTGCCTTCTGTGTGTACCGCCTTGCCTGTGGCCCCTTAAATAACATGACTCCTGCGGTGGCCACAGGCCGCCTTTTGTGTGCACCGCCTTGTGTAGGCACCGCCTTGTGTAGGCACCGCCTTCTGTGTGAACCGCCTTGCCTGTGGCCCCTTAAATAACATGACTCCTGCGGTGGCCACAGGCCGCCTTTTGTGTGCACCGCCTTGTGTGGGCACCGCGTTCTGTGTGCACCGCCTTGCCTGTGGCCCCTTAAATAACATGACTCCTGTGGTGGCCACAGGCCGCCTTTTGTGTGCACCGCCTTGTGTAGGCACTGCCTTCTGTGTGTACCGCCTTGCCTGTGGCCCCTTAAATAACATGACTCCTGCGGTGGCTACAGGCCGCCTTTTGTGTGCACCGCCTCCAAGGACCCTTGCATTCTCGGTCCCCAATTTGTGAAGGTGGGTGAAAAAAAAGGGTGCCTAACCCGGGGATCCTTGTGGGGTGGTGGGGGGGGTGCGTCGGAACGGCCCGGCGGTTCGGCCGGCCGAGTCGGCCGGCCGGACCGCCGGACCGCCTTGCCTGTGGCCCCTTAAATAACATGACTCCTGCGGTGGCCACAGGCCGCCTTTTGTGTGCACCGCCTTGTGTAGGCACCGCCTTCTGTGTGTACCGCCTTGCCTGTGGCCCCTTAAATAACATGACTCCTGGGGTGGCCACAGGCCGCCTTTTGTGTGCACCGCCTTGTGTAGGCACCGCCTTCTGTGTGTACCGCCTTGCCTGTGGCCCCTTAAATAACATGACTCCTGCGGTGGCCACAGGCCGCCTTTTGTGTGCACCGCCTTGTGTAGGCACCGCCTTCTGTGTGTACCGCCTTGCCTGTGGCCCCTTAAATAACATGACTCCTGCGGTGGCTATAGACCACCTTTTGTGTGCACCGCCTCCAAGGACCCTTGCATTCTCGGTCCCCAATTTGTGAAGGTGGGTGAAAAAAAAGGGTGCCTAACCCGGGGATCCTTGTGGGGTGGTGGGGGGGGTGCGTCGGAACGGCCCGGCGGTTCGGCCGGCCGAGTCGGCCGGCCGGACCGCCGGACCGCCTTGCCTGTGGCCCCTTAAATAACATGACTCCTGCGGTGGCCACAGGCCGCCTTTTGTGTGCACCGCCTTGTGTAGGCACCGCCTTCTGTGTGTACCGCCTTGCCTGTGGCCCCTTAAATAACATGACTCCTGCGGTGGCCACAGGCCGCCTTTTGTGTGCACCGCCTTGTGTAGGCACCGCCTTCTGTGTGTACCGCCTTGCCTGTGGCCCCTCAAATAACATGACTCCTGCGGTGGCCACAGGCCGCCTTTTGTGTGCACCGCCTTGTGTAGGCACCGCCTTCTGTGTGTACCGCCTTGCCTGTGGCCCCTTAAATAACATGACTCCTGCGGTGGCCACAGGCCGCCTTTTGTGTGCACCGCCTTGTGTAGGCACCGCCTTCTGTGTGTACCGCCTTGCCTGTGGCCCCTTAAATAACATGACTCCTGCGGTGGCCACAGGCCGCCTTTTGTGTGCACCGCCTTGTGTAGGCACCGCCTTCTGTGTGTACCGCCTTGCCTGTGGCCCCTTAAATAACATGACTCCTGCGGTGGCTATAGACCACCTTTTGTGTGCACCGCCTCCAAGGACCCTTGCATTCTCGGTCCCCAATTTGTGAAGGTGGGTGAAAAAAAAGGGTGCCTAACCCGGGGATCCTTGGGGGGTGGTGGGGGGGGTGCGTCGGAACGGCCCGGCGGTTCGGCCGGCCGAGTCGGCCGGCCGGACCGCCGGGCGGCAGTTCGGCCGGCCGGACCACCGGCCAGGTAGGTTCCGGCGGTCCGGCCGGCCGACTCGGCCGGCCGAACTGCCGCCCGGCGGTCCGGCCGGCCGAATCGGCCGGCCGACACCGCCGCCGAGCCGAACCGCCGGAACCTAACCGGCCGAGCCGAACCGCCGCCGAGGGTACCGCCGGTTCATTCCGTCCAACCTGCGGCCTTAACCCGGTACTCTTGCGGGACTGCACCGTTTCACACTGTGGTTCTGAATGTTAGTACTCCTTTGGCAGTTGCCTGTCGTTGCTGCCTCTCATGTCAGGTCACAGGCCTGGACCCCTGACTCCAGCTGTACATACCTGTATGGCGGATTGGTGATCAGAAAATCGTACTGAGGAACCTGTGAAGCACGGCATAACACACTTTCGCCTGCATTCAACTGGGTCAATCCAGGTACATGTGGAGGAAAGGACGAGCTCATTGTATGCGTGTGCCCGCCGTTTGCATACCCGAGCTCCAAGGGTGGATCATCTATGATAGGTAAACCGTGATCACATGCGATCACACTTTGCCTACCGCAGCGCATTGGCTGGGGTGTTGCACTTCGCCTAGTTTAGGACATCGGCCAGGGGGCTTGTATTGTAATCACAGTTTGCCAGCTTAGCGCATCTGACAGGGGGGGTCTGGGGACCATCGGATTGATACAGACCCCCCTCGGCCGATGCAGTAAGTGTTGCAAAGTGTGATCACCCATGCTTACGGATACATCGCACACTATTTCCACTGTAAACCGCCATCTTTTGTTTTGAAACGGAGGGTCTCGAGCTCCCCGACACCCCGCTGTCGCAACCCTGTTCCCCCCCTTCGGTGTACCCTTCCCCATATCACCACCCTACCTGCCTTAAATATTGTCGCACGGGCCCCTGTGCCACTGAGCCCAGCACAAAACAGTAGCCCCTCCCGCAATGAATGGGGGGATGAGGGGCGGGGGGGGGCGTGGGGAACAACGGGGGGGGGGCGGGGAGGGGAAATGAGGGGTGAAGGGTGTGGGAAGGAGGACAGTGATAGTAGCAGGGGCCATGTCACTGACAATGCTGCATGTAGCCTGTCCCATGGTCCTGGTCACGGGTCACCTGGCTCAATGTGTAAAGCATGGCTGACGCACCGGAGGCACCACCTGGCAGAACATACATGCCGTAGGTGCACCGTAGGCACCACCTGGCAGGACGTCTGAATGATTCTCTTCAAAGTGTACACATCCCATTTTCCCTGAGTGAGGGGTGAGTGTGACCCTGCGCAGGACTTAGCACGACTGAAGGCAATTAGTGGGACCCCCCTCCCGCTCCGTCCCATGATAACAGAAGGTGGTACTGGAGAAGTGGTAGTGAGGCAGTGGGGGGAGTGGCAACGTCATCTACTGGGGAGGAGAGGCCATGAATCAGTCACTAAATTGCTCGCATTCATTCCATTGGAAGTCACTCAACAATTCAACCAAAGCAACTTACACCGAATCGCCCATGGGGGAATGTTTACCCGGCGCATGCCCGGCGCGCTACCTTTGTATTAAGTATCTTATATCTAGCCCGAGGTTTATCCTCACCTTGGGAAGTCCCCCAAGTAGACCGCACTAGACCGCAAACCTTCCCTGCAAGGCACCTTGCAGAAGCCGAAATATGAGAACTCAACAACATAAATGTCACTCCCACCACTTCCAACCAGCACCCTTGCCATCGTCAGAAACTGGATGCAAAGGATGGGCCAAATTCTTAGACACGGCGAGAAGGTGCTCCAACTTGTTTGGTGAGGTGGGGGCAAAATCAGGCACGGGTGGGGAATGGTCAAAAAAAAAAATGCCCGGTGCGCGCCCGGCGCGTGCCCTGCGCACTAACGCTCCCCCCATGATACCTTTGATAAGCTGTATCTAACGTCAGATGTTAATGATAACCTCATCCTAGACCTCATTCAGTCCACTCATGACATGCAACTGGCTGCTCCAACATAGAACGCCACCTTGAGTTCATGAACTACTGTTGTGTATGCCTTGGACATAAGAACGACAATGGCCGTCATCCCAGGCTGTGGGAAAACGAACCTGGCTGCCAAGTCCAAAAGAGAGCGTTGCATTTGAAGCTGATTGGCATAATAGCCAATAAAACACCAAGCGTCCCAAAGTGCAAATGCGAAATTGTGCAGTGCAAACCTAAGACCCTATTCCTCGATGCATCACTGCCTCTTGGCACTGATTTGAAATCCAATGTCCCACATTAATTGGACTCACTAACAAAAATTTCCATTAATTCACGCCATTTTCCGCGCGATCTACAAAAAAAATTACGTAATTTACAGTGGAAATCGCCTTGGGCCCCTGCCCCCCAATTTACAATCAGCCTGGGCTAACTGGGTATGACCTCTGGTTCTATGCTTGACCCATATGGCTGCATCACTGTTCAGAATTTCCGTATACTGCCCCTACTGCCTCCACGATCACAGTCAAGGAAGCCCCCTCTCAAACCCCCAAAAACTTATGGGGGGGGGGGGGTTGCCCCCCTCCTAGAATTTTTCACCCACCCTGCTGCTGACTTGGTGCTGTGGACCTGCTGCCACTGAATCAGTTCTTTTTCTGATTCTCCAGGTTGAGCTTCCTGAGCGCAGCCATTGGATCAGCGATGGATCAGCGATTGGATCAGCGACCCACCAACCGACCTTTTTGGGGTGTGACGCATGTTCTGGGGTTTCTCGTATTTTTCAATTGCTTTTTTTCCTGGGCCAGGCTCTGGAGCGGACGTCTCCACAAAGGGCTGGAGGCCTAACATGACATGCCCACTCTATCTCGGATGTCCTCAGTGGAACCCTGCCCTGGAACACCAATGAGCGGCCATTCCCTGTGTCGCATATCCGTGCTCAGCACGGGACTTGGCGGCCTGCCCTGAGTTCGGGGACATGGCCTCACGACACACACCTGAAGGTTTTCGACGTCTGCATAGAAATCCCTTTTCTCATGGTACACTGTGCCAAAGCCCAACGAGTGCAGGAGGCGCTTGACAGCTCCATCGCAATAATAGGGGTCGTAGATTCGCAGCTTTGCGGCATCTTGCTGTGAATGGTGTGCCAGCTGCACAATCAGGGGCGCAATGTCCTGAGGACACGGGTGCGTCGATAAAATTGAGAGGCGCAAATAGCAGGACCAGTTCTCTAAGGCTTGCTATCAGAGGAGGCCTGAACGTTGCACAAAAGCACTTCGGATGGGGGCAACGATGCTAATCAACACACATCTGGCAAACGGGCCATTCGCCGCAGGTCAAAAAGTGGGGGAGGCTCTGGTGTAGACTGCGCAGGGCCATGCAGCAAATGAAACTGCACAATCTGCCAGGTTCATTGATTGCAGTAAACCACAGTGGCCATGTGTAGGCTCTGCTGCTGAGCACCATTTCTTTGTCCTCAAACAACACAGTCTGCGTTCACCAGGTCACTGTGGGCCAGCTACATACCATCCCACAACCCTGCAGAGGTTAGCCTCTTCTCAGACCCCAAGTGCAGTGCTCATTCAACTGTGGTTGTTTTCCTAAACCAACACGGAATTGAGATGAGGTGCCGGGGCTCTTCATATTACATACATGGAATCCCCGTAAAGCACAGCCTGTGGTCGAGATGTGTGCCTCCCTGATACTGAAATCATTTTGTGGATCCATCACTGTGTGTGGCGCAGTGTCCTAAATGGTGTCAGCACATGGGATGTTGTTGTACAGTGTGGCACTTTTTTGATTATTGTGACGAATCTACCAAGTGAAGAGGCCCTCTCCAAACTATTACAGCGGGAATTCCCAGAGGCTTGTGGATTCCTAGGGGGTCCCTAGATGGTTCCTATTACTTGCTGGTGGCGTCTGGGTGGTTGTTGTTAGTTCCTGAAGACTTCCTGGGGGCTCCTAGGTGGTGGCTGTTAATTCTTGGTGGGTTCAGGGTGGTGGCTCTTAAGCCTCGGTGGCTGTTGGATGGTTGTTATTAATTCTTGGGTTTGTATGGATTGGAGGGCTTCTTACCAACAGCCACAAGCTCTGCATGGAATCAGGGCTGGGTATGACAAGCCATTTCCATACTCAGGATGCAAGGGAAACTCCACTTAGTTGCCTTGGTGCGTGACGGGGGATTGGGACTGATGCAATGGTAAAAAAAAACATGGGCACCAGGGTTGCCCAGGACAAGGACATGGTATGTATTATGCGGCCATTAGTGTCACAACAACATGCAAAAACTGGCTTGAGAAAGTAAGAGTTGCATGGGGAGTTGCATGCAACCCCCCACAGCACACTTTACCACAACACCTTGGGCCCTTGGGCCTGAAATGGGGCAAAAAGTGGTGCCCATGAAAGGCAACATAAAATACTTTGCACAGTTTGCACACCGTGCGTGCAACACCCCCACTGACGTCGCAAAAGCCTTGAACAAGGGCAGATGGGGGGAACTGGCTTGTAATTTGCAAGAGACACCCATGTGACAGGCCGAGGTGTCAAATCGCAGCAAACCAGCACACCCAAAGACAGGACGCTGTTCTAGCAAACAAAAATGAATGACAAAGCCATTGTGATAGAGAGAGGGTGGTGCTGGTGGTGCGGGGATGGAACACGTATCTTTCCTGCCCCAGAATAGCAATACACACACTGTGTTGAAGGGTTTGCGGTGGGGGGCCATACTGGCATAACCCATTCTGCCTTGCTATAGGCTAGGGGCAGCAAAGGCACAAATGCTTGCGGCTGCCTGGTGCCCTGCAGAAAAAGCCTGTCACCCGAGCAATAATGTGGGGATCTCCAAATTCAATACCAAAGCATGCCCTTGGGTACCCCATTTCTGACAAAGTTGCTTGCCTCCAGACAGCTGTCCATGGTTGCATCATCTGTGGGTGCAACACATCATACCATCCACTACCAGGTGTTTATCACCCTCGGAGGCTCTCCCATCTTCTGTATCAGTTGTCGGATGCGTGCACCTACTGGTCCCACTGGACACATGCAAGGGCAGCGGACTCGTGGTGAATCCTGGTTGTACAATTGTTGACTGCAAAGCCCAGTAGCTGCAACAACTAGATGGTATGACACAATACTGCCTGTATGCTCCAGGCCAGGGTAACCACTGTAATATCATCTATGTACAAGAGAAACAAATTGACCCATGGAAATGCCCGCACCAAGGCAATGGAATGGGTTGTAACCTAGCACAAAACGGAATAGGGCCAAGGGGTGCTCTTTGATGCTTCGCCGTAGGGGGCACCTGGCATGTGGATGTTGTATGGTACTGGGGAAAACCCCGTATCATCAAAGTACCAAAGGTTTGCAAGGCGCGAATACCATGTGGGGTATGGGGAAAACCCTGTGCAGGAAAAGGCTCTGGCGGTGTGCAAGACGAGTAAAAATCTCATGTTGGCACAGCATGACATCGTGACAAATTCCTGATCCTTGAGTTCCCTGAACTACTGAAACTTGCGCCCACATATCTCTCACCATACATGCCCCTAGCACTGCATTGCAGTGTCCCGTCCGCGAAGCAGCACCAGACGCCCCCTTTCCCGTGCAAGCCCAGTGCAAGCAACACCTCATACACCCCTTTGCAGCAACAATCCCAGTGCAAGCAGCACCTCATATGCCCATTTTGCCCCACAATCCCAGTGCAAGCAGCACCTCATACGCCCCTTTTCATCTATAATCCCAGTGCAGGCAGCACCTCATACACCTCTTTTCGCCCACAATCCCAGTGCAAGCAGCACCTCATACACCTCTTTTCGCCCACAATCCCAATGCAAGCAGCACCTCATACACCTCTTTTCACCTACAATCCCAGTGCAAGCAGCACCTCATATGCCCCTTATCGCCCACAGTCCCAGTGCAAGCAGCACCTCATACACGTCTTTTCACCTACAGTCCCAGCGTAAGCAACACCTCATACACCTCTTTTCGCCCACAATCCTAGTGCAACCAGCACCTCATACACCCCTTTTCACCTACAATCCCAGTGCAAGCTGCACCTCATATGCCCCTTATCGCCCACAGTCCCAGTGCAAGCAGCACCTCATACACGTCTTTTCACCTACAGTCCCAGCGTAAGCAACACCTCATACACCTCTTTTCGCCCACAATCCTAGTGCAACCAGCACCTCATACACCCCTTTTCACCTACAATCCGAGTGCAAGCAGCACCTCATATGCCCCTTATCGCCCACTGTCCCAGTGCAAGCAGCACCTCATACACGTCTTTTCACCTACAGTCCCAGCGTACGCAACACCTCATACACCTCTTTTCGCCCACAATCCTAGTGCAACCAGCACCTCATACACCCCTTTTGACGTACAATCCCCGTGCAAGGAACACCTCATACACCTCTTTTCGCCCACAATCCCAGTGCAAGCAGCACCTCATACACCTCTTTTCACCTACATTCCCAGTGCAAGCAGCACCTCATACACCTCTTTTCACCTACAATCCCAGTGCAAGCAGCACCTCATACACCTCTTTTCACCTACAGTCCCAGTGCAAGCAGCACCTCATACAGCTATTTTCGCCCACAATCCTAGTGCAATAGCTATACGGGACGAAGCACCAAGAGCACCGTTTTCAATTGAACATTCAAGAGACTGTGCAAGCAGTACAGGGCAGTGGCATATATGCACTCACAAACGGGCGCACACATATGGCCGTCCATCTGATCACTTGTGTATGCATTGCTGTCTGTACCTACACACCCCGACTTTCTACTCTCTACACTCTCTACACTCTCTACAGCTTGTTGGGGCTGTACCTGTCCGTGTTCCTCATGGTAATACTAACTCACCCTCGACTCTGCACTGTGTCTGTCGTGGCTCCGTACCGTGCCGTTTACTTTCGGTGTGGTCTCGAGGCATGTGGCGTGTGTTTGTGGCGTGGACATGTGTGTATGCCCATGTTCCTGGCTCCAGTGATGCACTCACGTGTGGGGCGATTCAGGCAGGCCCAGGCCATGCACATGTCCCTAGCCTCAGTGATGCACTCACGTGGGGCGATTCAGGCAGGCCCTGGCCATGCACCTGTCCCAGGCTCCAGTGACACACTCACGTGTGTGGGGGGCGACTGAGGCAGGCCCTGGCCATGCACATGGCTGTGGGCCAAAGCAAGCACTCTAACCTCAATTGCCGTGGCGTCTGGCGCCTGGTGTCACGACACCAGCACAGTGTAGAAACAGCCTGTATACATGCACTTATATATATGCCCGGGAGCATGCGCCTGACACACGCACATGCCCCTCTCCCTCCCTCCCTTTCATAGAGCTTTGGGATGCAATTTTTGGTGCCATGATGAAGACCGCCACAGGGGTACAGAAACACCACAATGTCAGGCAGTTCTGCCCACGCATGACAGCTCAACTATATTTACTACACACCCAAAAAGTACCTTACCGGAAGATACCCAAGTGTTCCTTGACGACAACACACGTACTACGCATTTCAAGCCGCGGCTGACTATGCCGCACACCATGCCTGGCGCCTATACCGGCCGCCCGAAGCGGGGCTCGAACCAACGCACCCCAGCCCCTCGGGCAGGCGCACGACCGTTGTACTACGACGATGGGTACCCCTACTATGGCTTCGGTATAATACCTGCAGAGCCACACCGCCGAACCCAAACATTCAAATCAAACGGCCGCCTTAACTGGGGTTCGAACCAGCGCTCCCCAGCCCTCCGGGCCAGCGCACGACCGCTGTACTACGACGTTGGCTACCCTAAAAACGGCAACGGTCCTATACCAGCAGAGCCGCCAGTGCACCTCGCCCAACAAAGCATCCCATAAAAACAGGGGGGGCCCTAGGCGTGGCGCCCGAGGCGCCACTACCGTTCAGGCACGCCTCTTTGCCCTTGGGTGGGGGGTGCCTGCGCAGCCGTGGCAATTGTTGCACCCAGGAGGGCCGTAGTAACAGCAACAGTACAGGCTTTTCGGGCATTTGCTGCCCGGCCCTGGGCTACCCACTCAACAAACAGCGCTACTGTGACCACCCGGAGTAGGTCTTGGCCTCGTAGGAAGTTTGCCACCGGGGTCTGCCACCACTGCTTGGGGTACTGCCTGTTCCCCAGGCCCCATGCAAGGGACCGCAGGTTCTGCAGCACATCCGTGTGCTGCATCGCATAGATCAGTGAGTCATTGAGCAGGGGGGTCAACTTGGCCTGTAGCACACAGCGGGCATTGGGGGCATAGGCCGGAGGCCACGCGGCCCACTCAGGGTCTTTGTCGTCCAGGGAGAGCACCACCCCTTTTCTCCAGAGGTGGGGGCCCGTGGAGGTGATGGTGAGGTTAGCGACCCCCCCCGGCCGTAATGGGCGGGGCCGGCTCCCATTTTAGGGGAATGTCATACACTGCTTGCAGGAGGGCAAAGACTGCTCGCTTCACTGTGGGGAGTAGCGGTGGGGGGATGGAGACAAACAGGATATAGTTGTTATCTTTGTATCTCGTCAGCAGCACACAAGGGGGGTGGGGTTGTTCCTGGGGGGCGGAGGAGGCACTGTGTGCTGCCTGCGTGTTCCCCAGGAGGTCCGGGTGACACCATGTACGCCAGCCCGACAGTGCTTCGCCTCGGAAGGGGCTGAGCACGGGGACAGTGCGCAGGAATGTGCGCAGGATCTGTAGTTCATGTCTGGGGTGGCGTGGATTAACGCCCCATTTCTCCCTTCCCAGTCACCATCAAAGGGCAGGGGGGAGAGCATAGGGATGACTAGGTCATCTACATCAAAGAAACCCCAGATTGTTTCGAGGGGGTGCCACCACGGCGCCATGCCCTCCGCTGCAACTGTGTCAGGTGTCAGGGACGCTGCCTGCCGACGCCTGCGCATCTGCACAAGGTCGACCGCCTGCGGGGCACGCGCCTGGCGGACATAGGGGGCCGGTGCAACCAGGGACAGGCTTACCGCTGGCATGCGGGGGAGGGGGGGGGAAAGGGGGGCTGGGGAGGGGGCCGGGGTTGGGGGGATGTGCTTTCTCGCTTGGGCTTCCTGTTCCACGAGGTGGGTGTACCTGGCATGCCACCCGGTTTCTGTGCCCTTTCTGTCTTGTCTGAGGCTGCGAGATTCTTTCCACATGCTCCACATCTCAGCTTCCCAGCTGGATAGGAAGCCACCTATTGCAACACCTATTTCGGACTGTTCAAGAATGAGGGGGCCTAGCACCAGGCGGGTGTTGTAGTCGAGGTCCCAGTGCGGGAAGGACCGCAGATCATTCTCATCAACAATGTCAAAGGAATCATCTGCCGCATGGCCCAGGCGGTCTAGATTTTTATGTAGACGTGACAACGCAAACTCAAAAATCCCATGACCATGCCTTGCAATCATGAGGCGAGAGAGGCACCATTCAAAGGCTTGCTTCACCTGTGTGCGTTGGATCGACCAATACTGGTCATCCATGTCCACTTCACCGTGACTGGAGTGCTCCCAGCGGGGGGTTTGCCGCACCAGGCTGGCGAGCATATCCCTGGTCCCACGCATTGTGGGCATGGACAGTGTGTGCCTGCACCTGCCCACCTCACGAAATATGACAGCACCAGCAGCAACCAGCACCTCATACACCCCTTTTGATCTACAGTCCCCGTGCAAGGAACACGTCATACACCTCTTTTCGCCCACAATCCCAGTGCAAGCAACACCTCATACGCCTCTTTGGACCTATAATCCCAGTGCAAGCAGCACCTCATACGCCCCTTTGCGGCAACAATCCTAGTGCAGGCAGCACCTCATACGCCCCTTTTCATTTGCAATCGAAGTGCAAGCAGCACCTCATACGCCCCTTTTCATCTGCAATCGAGGTGCAAGCAGCACCTCATACACCTCTTTTCGCCCACAATCCCAGTGCAAGCAGCACCTCATACACCTCTTTTCACCTACAATCCTAGTGCAAGCAGCATCTCATATGCGCCTTATCGCCCACAGCCCCAGTGCAAGCAGCACCTCATACACCTCTTTTCACCCATAATGCCAGTGCAAGAAACACCTCATATACCTCTTTGCACCTACAATCCCAGTGCAAGGAACACCTCATACACCTCTTTGGACCTACAATCCCAGTGCAAGCAACACCTCATACGCCTCTTTTGACCTACAATCCTAGTGCACGCAGCACCTCATACACGCCTTTTCGCCCACAATCCCAGTGCAAGCAGCACCTCATATGCCCCTTTTCATCTATCAGCAAGCAGCACCTCATACGCCTATTTCGCCCTACAATCCCAGTGCAAGCAGCACCTCATACACCCCTTTTCATCTACAATCCCGATGCAAGCAGCACCTGATACGCCCCTTTTCATCTATAATTGCAGTGCAAGCAACACCTCATACGCCTGTTTTGACCTACAATCCCAGTGCAAGCAGCACCTCTTACACCCCTTTTCATCTACAATCCCATTGCAAGCAGCACCTCATACACCTCCTTGGACCTACAATCCCAGTGCAAGCAGCACCTCATACGCCCCTTTGCAGCAACAATCCTAGTGCACGCAGCACCTCATACACCACCTTTCACCTACAATCCCAGTGCAGGCAGCACCTCATACACCCCTTTTCATCTACAATCTAAGTGCAAGCAGCACCTCGTACGCCCCTTTTCATCTGCAATCGAAGTGCAAGCAGCACCTCATACACCTCTTTTCGCCCACAATCCCAGTACAAGCAGCACCTCATACAGCTATTTTCACCTACAATCCCAGTGCAAACAGCACCTCATATGCCCCTTATCGCCCACAATCCCAGTGCAAGCAGCACCTCATACCCCTATTTTCACCTACAGTCCCAGTGCAAGCAGCACCTCATACAGCTATTTTCGCGCACAATCCCAGCGTAAGCAACACCTCGTACGCCTGGACCTACAATCCCAGTGCAAGCACCACCTCATAAGCCCCTTTGCAGCAACAATCCCAGTGCAAGCAGCACCTCATACACCACCTTTCACCTAGAATCCCAGTGCAGGCAGCACCTCATACACCCCTTTTCATCTGCAATCGAAGTACAAGCAGCACCTCATACACCTCTTTTCACCCACAGTCCCAGTGCAAGCAGCACCTCATACAGCTATTTTCACCCACAATCCCAGCGCAAGCAACACCTCATACACCTCTTTGGACCTACAATCCCAGTGCAAGCAGCGACTCATACGCCCCATTGCAGCAACAATCCCAGTGCAAGCAGCACCTCATACATCCCTTTTCATCTACAATCCCAGTGCAAGCAGCACCTCATACGCCCCTTTTCATCTGCAATCGAAGTACAAGCAGCACCTCATATGCCCCTTATCACCCACACTCCCAGTGCAAGCAGCACCTCATACACCTCTTTTCGCCCACAATCCCCGTGCAAGGAACACCTCATACGCCTCTTTTGACCTACAATCCCAGTGCAAGCAGCATCTCATACACCCCTTTTCGCCCACAATCCCAGTGCAAGCAGCACCTGATACGCCCCTTTTCATCTATAATTGCAGTGCAAGCAGCACCTCATACGCCTGTTTTGACCTACAATCCCAGTGCAAGCAGCACCTCTTACACCCATTTTCCTCTACAATCCCAGTGCAAGCAGCACCTGATACGCCCCTTTTCATGTATAATCGGAGTGCAAGCAGCACCTCATACACCCCTTTTCATCTACAATCGGAGTGCAAGCAGCACCTCATACGCCTGTTTTGACCTACAATCCCAGTGCGGGCAGCACCTCATACACCCCTTTTCATCAACAATTAAAGTGCAAGCAGCACCTCACACGCACCTTTTCGCCTACAATCGCACTGCGAGCAGCACCTCATACACCTCTTTTCGCCCACAATCCCAATGCGAGCAGCACGTGATACGCCCCTTTTCATCTACAATCGGAGTGCAAGCAGCACCTCATACGCCTGTTTTGACCTACAATCCCAGTGCAAGCAGCACCTCATACACCCGTTTTCATCTACAATCCCAGTGCAAGCAGCACCTGATACGCCCCTTTTCATGTAAAATCGGAGTGCAAGCAGCACCTCATACACCCCTTTTCATCTACAATCGGAGTGCAAGCAGCACCTCATACGCCTGTTTTGACCTACAATCCCAGTGCGGGCAGCACCTCATACACCCCTTTTCATCAACAATTAAAGTGCAAGCAGCACCTCACACGCACCTTTTCGCCTACAATCCCACTGCGAGCAGCACCTCATACACCTCTTTTCGCCCACAATCCCAGTGCGAGCAGCATCTGATACGCCCCTTTTCATCTATGATCGGAGTGCAAGCAGCACCTCATACGCCTGTTTTGACCTACAATCCCAGTGCAAGCAGCACCTCATACACCCCTTTTCATCTACAATTGAAGTGCAAGCAGCACCTGATACGCCTCTTTTGACCTACAATCCCGGTGCAAGCAGCACCTCATACACCCCTTTTCGCCCACAATCCCAATGCAAGCAGCACCTCATACACCTCTTTTCACCTACAATCCCAGTGCAAGCAGCACCTCATACGCCCCTTATCGCCCACAGTCCCAGTGCAAGCAGCACCTCATACACCTCTTTTCACCTACAATCCCAGTGCAAACTGCACCTCATATGCCCCTTATCGCCCACAGTCCCAGTGCAAGCAGCACCTCATACACCTCTTTTCACCTACAGTCCCAGTGCAAGCAGCACCTCATACACCTCTTTTCGCCCACAATCCCAGTGCAAGCAGCACCTGATACGCCCCTTTTCATCTATAATTGCAGTGCAAGCAGCACCTCATACGCCTGTTTTGACCTACAATTCCAGTGCAAGCAGCACCTCTTACACCCATTTTCCTCTACAATCCCAGTGCAAGCAGCACCTGATACGCCCCTTTTCATGTATAATCGGAGTGCAAGCAGCACCTCATACACCCCTTTTCATCTACAATCGGAGTGCAAGCAGCACCTCATGCGCCTGTTTTGACCTACAATCCCAGTGCGGGCAGCACCTCATACACCCCTTTTCATCAACAATTAAAGTGCAAGCAGCACCTCACACGCACCTTTTCGCGTACAATCCCACTGCAGGCAGCACCTCATACACCTCTTTTCGCCCACAATCCCAATGCGAGCAGCACCTGATACGCCCCTTTTCATCTATAATCGGAGTGCAAGCAGCACCTCATACGCCTGTTTTGACCTACAATCCCAGTGCAGGCAGCACCTCATACACCCCTTTTCATCTACAATTGAAGTGCAAGCAGCACCTGATACACCTCTTTTGACCTACAATCCCGGTGCAAGCAGCACCTCATACACCCCTTTTCCCCCACAATCCCAATGCAAGCAGCACCACATACGCCCCTTTTCATCTACAATCGGAGTGCAAGCAACACCTCATACGCCTGTTTTGACCTACAATCCCAGTGCAGGCAGCACTGCATACACCCCTTTTCATCTACAATTGAAGTGCAAGCAGCACCTGTTACGCTTGTTTTGACCTATAGTCCCAGTGCAAGCAGCACCTCATACACCCCTTTTCGCCCACAATCCCAATGCAAACAGCACCTCATACACCCCTTTTCATCTACAATCCCAGTGCAAGCAGCACCTGATACGCCCCTTTTTATCTATAATTGCAGTGCAAGCAGCATCTCATACGGCTGTTTTGACCTACAATCCCAATGCAAGCAGCAACATACGCCCCTTTTCATCTACAATTGGAGTGCAAGCAACACCTCATACGCGTGTTTTGACCTACAATCCCACTGCAAGCAGCACCTCATACACCCCTTTTCATCTACAATCGAAGTGCAAGCAGCACCTCATACACCTCCTTGGACCTACAATCCCAGTGCAAGCAGCACCTCATACACCTCTTTTCGCCCACAATCCCAGTGCGAGCAGCGCCTCATACACCTCTTCTAGCCCAGAATCCCAGTGCAAGCAGCACCTCATACACCTCTTTTTGCCCCCAATCCCAGTGCAAGCAGCACCTCATACACCCCTTTTCAGCTACAATCTCAGTGCAAGCAGCACCTCATACAACAATTTCCGCCCACAATCCCAGTGCAAGCAACGCCTCATACACCTCTTTTCGCCCACAATCCCAATGCAAACAGCACCTCATACACCTCTTTCAGCCCACAATCCCAGTGCAAGCAGCGCCTAACACACCGCTTTTCAGCTATAATCCCAGTGCAAGCAGCACCTCATACACCTCTTTTGGCCCACAACCCCAGTGCGAGCAGCACCTAATACACCCATTTTCGCCTACAATCGCACTGCGAGCAGCACTTCATACACCCCTTTTGACCTACAATCCTAGTGCGGGCAGCACCTCATACACCCATTTTCGCCCACAATCCCAGTGCAAGCTGCACCTCATACACCCATTTTCACCCACAATCCAAGTGCAAGCAGCACCTCATGCACCTCTTTTCGTCCACAATCCCAATGCAAGCAGCGCCTCATAAGCCCCTTTTCACCAACAATCCCAGTGCGAGCAACACCCTATACACCTCCGTTCGCCCACAATCCCAATGCGAGCAGCACCTCATACACCCCTTTTCATCTACAATCCTGGTGGGTGCAGCACCTCATACACCTCTTTGCAGCAACAATCCCAATGCAGGCAACACCACATACACCCCTTTTCACCTAAAATCCCGGTGCAAGCAGCACCTCATACAACAATTTCCGCCCACAATCCCAGTGCAAGCAACGCCTCATACACCTCTTTTCGCCCACAATCCCAATGCAAACAGCACCTCATACACCTCTTTCAGCCCACAATCCCAGTGCAAGCAGCGCCTAACACACCGCTTTTCAGCTATAATCCCAGTGCAAGCAGCGCCTCATACACCCCTTTTCACCCACAATCCCAGTGCGAGCAGCACCTCACACACCACTTTTCACCTACAGTCCTAGTGCAAGCAGCACCTCATACACCTCTTTTGGCCCACAACCCCAATGCGAGCAGCACCTAATACACCCATTTTCGCCCACAATCCCAGTGCAAGCGACACCTCATAGACTTCTTTTCGCGCACTATCCCAGTGCGAGCAGCATCTCATACACCCCTTTTGGCCTACAATCCCAGTGCAAGCAGCACCTCATACACCCCTTTTCACCTACAGTCCCAGTGCGAGCAACACCTCATACACCTCTTTTCCCCCACAACCCCAGTGCAACCACCACCTCATACACCCCTTTTGACCTACAATCCCCATGAAAGCAACACCTCATACGCCTCTTTTCGCCGACAATCCCCATGCGAGCAGCACTTCATACACCCCTTTTGACCTACAATCCTAGTGCGGGTAGCACCTCATACGCCCCCTTTGCAGCAACAATCCCAGTGCAAGCTGCACCTCATACACCCATTTTCACCCACAATCCAAGTGCAAGCAGCACCTCATGCACCTCTTTTCGTCCACAATCCCAATGCAAGCAACGCCTCATAAGCCCCTTTTCACCAACAATCCCAGTGCGAGCAACACCCTATACACCTCCGTTCGCCCACAATCCCAATGCGAGCAGCACCTCATACACCCCTTTTCATCTACAATCCTAGTGGGTGCAGCACCTCATACACCTCTTTGCAGCAACAATCCCAATGCAGGCAACACCACATACACCCCTTTTCACCTAAAATCCCAATGCAAGTAGCACCTCATACGCCCCTATTCATCTACAATCCCAGTGCAAGCAACACCTCATACATCCCTTTTCGCCCACAATCCTAGTGCAAACAGCACCTCATACACCCCTTTGTTCCCACAATCCCAGTGCAAGTAGCACGTCGTCCCCCTATTCACCTGCAATCCCATTGTGAGCAGCACCTAATACGCCCCTTTTCGGAGTATCCCCGTGCAAGCAGCACCTTAAACACCCCTTTTCGTCCACAATTACAGTGCGAGCAGCACCTCACACACCACTTTTCACCTACAGTCCTAGTGCAAGCAGCACCTCATACGCCCCTTCCACCTACAATCCCAGTGCAAGTAGACACCTCTTTTCGCCCACAATCCTAGTGCAAGCAGCACCACACACCCCTTTCCCCCCAAAATCCTAGTGCAAGCAACACCTCACAACCCCCCTTTCCCTTGCAATCCTAGTGCAAGCCATACCTCATACGCGTCTCGGCAAGTCTCAAAACAATCGTTGTAGTCCACATCCGGGAACGGGAGCGCAAGGCTCGCGAGTGATTTGTGTGTCGGATAGCTCGCAACGTTTCGAGGACCTGCTTCGTGCGCAGCAATGGGCACGCGGGACATGCTGAGGTCGACTTTGGGCCCATACGAGTTTTTGGCCCCTTCCGATGAGCTATAGTCCCCCTGCTCCACCTGCCGGTTGCCCATCACAAATTCATCGGTCTGTCTGCGGCGTTTCTTTGCTTTTCTTGTTGCCTCACGATCCAACTGCTGGTGCTGCATGTCGTCCACTACAAGAGACGCCGTTCCATCATCATTCAGCTCCGCCCGTTGCCGCTTTGCCTTTCTCAAGTCTTTGGCTGCACGCCACCCGCGCTCCAAAAGTGGCTGGCAGATAGCGCGGAGTTGTTTGCATATAGCCGTGAGTTGTTGGCAAATCGCGGGGGTTTGACAACGAAGTGCCATGAGAGCCGAGTGATTCGAACATGATTCTAACGAACAGTCGACGTGGGACCGGGACGGTTGCGGCACATTGCTGCCACCTTGATTGATGGGCAGAGAGTCACGTGATTCGTGTGGGCGTCGCTTCTTGGCCTTTTTTCCGACTTCGGTGCAATTCACCGGCGGCTCATTACCGGCGTCTCGGTTGCTAGGCACACACTCCTTGGGTTCGGTTGTGCATTGTTTTATTGCCTTTTTAGCCTTCCTTCTTGCATCACGATCCTGCTTCTGCTCCTGCACTTCAGCGGTACACAGGTTGCATGGCACACAGTCACCAATCGGCTTTTCATAAGACTTGTCACATTTGCCGGCCTTCTTCGCTTCTTGTTGCAACAAAGCAGACATGGCAAAGGCTATTCAATCGACAAATGAGGGTCTATACATATACACGAGTTGTTGCAAATATCACGAAGAAAAGATTGGGACACTGCAACATTATGGAATGCCCCGTCAGCAAGCCCCACGTCACAGAAAATAATGGCCAGTTGGCGACACATGCTTTACAATGTTTTGCTTGTGCAAAAGAAGCATGCTGTTTGGCATAAAGGTTCCAAGTTGAAAGTGGATTGCTCCCTGTTCTCACCCCTACATATGCAGACCAGGATGATCCAATCCGTACGCTAAAGCGCACAATGCAGAGCCCAAAAAATGCGTACAAGAATCGGCTGGAGTCGGTTAGTTGGAAAATTGGTTTGTAGGGGGCACACTTGTTTGAGAGTTGCTTCGCACTTTGTCCCAAAGTATTGAAAAACGGGTTGAAAGTTGATAGCGAGCCGTTCGAAAGGAATGTTTAGGTTCGTTGACAACCCGAACGTTGCTTGAAAGACATTTGAAACACGTTGGAAATTAGATGACTTCTTGAGGAAGACTTGTTGCCTTGTTGTGTGGAAGGAGAATTGTTGCCCCAAAGGGTAATGGAAACCACCAATGCATTGGGACACCTTCGTGCAAACAGACGGACACCCGCAAACAACACAACAGGAAACTCAAACATGCGCTCCACCTAGTTGCCGCCACCACCACCTATCTTTCGCCACCACAACTTGCGTAGGCCGGCAGCATGCCTATTTACCATCTTGGGTCTCCACGCGTCAACCAAGTTCAGTATGGTGCCGATCCACCAAAAACAGCTAAATCTATAGTGTAGCGCCGGTCCAGCCCCCACTTTTTGGCTGCTCCACAATGCAACAGTATTGTCTCACCACGTTTGCGAAATGCCACCTCAAATGGTGCACTAATCCTTGTCACACGTTCTACCAAAGTAGTTCTACTATATCAAGAGCCCCGTGCCTTGGATTCTCCTTGTATTAATCATGGTTTTCCTTCCGTCACATACACAAGTGGGGCCAAACACAAGGGCACAAACTTCACATGGTGGTACTGTATGGGCACGAGTCCCATGAGCGCTACAGCCACCACACCGTTTACTAGGCACAATTTCGGTTTGACCAAACCTTGTGTGTCTCACAAAGTGCCACCAATTCCTAAAACATGGCATCTCTTGGCCAAACAACCATGCCGTGTACAAGCGATGCGCTTCACTTTGGGTCTTAAGATTGATGCTACGATTCTCACCGGCTACTGAGTGTGTGTGCTGCACATGAGCTAGCACGGCACCACTTCTAGTGTGTGTGGCATAGTTGGATGAGTAGACACCCACACATGTAAGCTAAGGGAGGCAGGGCAGTCCTACTAACCATGATGCTGGCAGAGTTGGTACGCATGGGGCACAAGTGTCAAAAAAGGACACCCCTGTGGAACCACAAATGTCAAAAAAGGACCCCCCTCTGGCACCACAAGTGCCAAAAAAGAACCCCCCTCTGGCACCACAAGTGTCAAAAAGGTGAAATGTGCCAGGTATATATAGCCCAATATTGGAGGTAGGGCAACAATATTGCCAGGTGTGGTCTTGGGCTTTCTAAGGAAATGGCAACCCATATGCTTCGCCCGGCGGCTTGTTTGTGCAGTCAAATCTCACAGGACATCGGGGTCAAGCTGCTATCGTTGGCAATATACCAAGCTCTTTGGCCGGCCCAACACGGGCCATTTGTACACACAAATCCCAGCCTAGACAGCGGCCCGTCTATGCAAGACAAATCTGGCAAGAGCTCGGAGCCGAGCTGACAGGCCAGATCGCCGGGGATATGCTACGCTCTTTGTCTGGCCGAACATCATCCTGTTTGTACAAGCAAATCCCGGCCTAGGCACCAGCCCTTGTCTACGAGCCAATCCCACAGGACCTCGGGGCCAAGCCGCCAATCCAGATCACTGACGATATGGCATGCTTTTTGGCCGGCCAAATGCCGGTCTGTTCGTACAAGCAAATCCGAGGTTGGACACACATGACCCTTGCTTGTTGCCTCAGGACGCCGCCTCACTTGGTCCAGCCTCCCTACTCCCGACTCCCCACAAAAACATGCATCCCAACCAACCCCTGATCTCTTTCACCGCCTTGCCCCACCCCACCCCCTAACAGCTCCACTCCATCCACAATCTCTCCTCCATCCCACATACTCACCCACACACTCACCCCCACGCCCCCACCACTTCATCCCACCGGCCTAACCCAACTTCTACCATTTTCTCCACGGCCAGCAGATTTACATAGCGCACAGAATTTCAGGTTGTATGTGTGTGCGTGAGTACATATATAGTAGAATGCCAGTCAATCAACCATCATCATCCATTCTGGTTTCATTTTGGTGCATTGTAATTATGCACACATGCCGTCTTAAACATAATATTGCCTGTGGCAAAGCACCTCGAAGACAGGCTGACAGTCAGCCGATCAGTCAGGCAGCTCAAGGGCGGGGTGGTACCCAAGCCCAGTCTCAGACACAACTGGTTACGAATGTCGTCGTTGTTGTTGTTGTTGTTGTTGTTGTTGCCTCCCTCCTTTGGAATTGTGCGCATCACTTAGGGGTGGGGCTGCAGCCCCTCACTAAATGCCACTCGCTGACTATGGTCTAGCCATCTGCCATCTGCCACAGGCATGGGCGTTGTTGGGTGCCACAGGCGGCACGGATGCTTCCCCACATCGTGCACTGTATCCGTCTTTCGCAGTTGATGCAAGCGACATTGGCCGCCATAAATTGCTTGATTGTGCTGCAAAATGGGCGAGGATTGAGCCACATGCCTCTCGCGGTCCGCACCACTTAGAGGAAATTTCAGTCATGAAACCTCGACCACCCTTCCACAACAACGTTCGTTTGATCTCTTCGACGGCATGCTTCTTGAATATGCTCGTAAATGAACCACAACTGGACAAATGTCATGAAGTTGGTTTTGGAAATATGATCATGACAACCAAATGATGTGGCAAATAAGGCAATTACACGGCAGTAAACGGCGGTGAACATGGTGTAGAATACTTGTTCGTTTGATCTTGCGTATATACGTACTACATCATGAAATGGAATGAAAGATTATCAAGTATTACATCATTTTCACTATATACTACTCAGGATGGAGCACTCAAATAGCCAGCCAGAGCCAGGTTGTGTCAGGTGGAAACTCATCCGAGTTGATCCCAATGGAGGGTACGTCTGTCTGGTCGCGACTCAGAACGTCGCTTGAGCCCCGCCTCTCTTTCAGCTTGTCCAAAGCCGCCTGCGCGCCACACTGGGGTGGTCAACGGAGAAATTATCTTTTAATTCCTGAACGGTATGCATGCGTTTTTTACATGTTTCCATTAAGTAACTCAATAGTTTTTATTCTGTATTTTTTTTTCTGGTCCGGATCGCCGTTTTACCCATGTCGGTCGATTATCTTCACTTCTATGCAGCCGAGAACAAGAAGAAGTTTGTAGGCCTGCTTGGTCTGCAAAGAGCTCCGTGACCACAAAGTTTCGGATTCCATCCTCAGGTATGCACGTTCGTAGTTCAACAACAAGGTCTCAATTTGTAAGATGCCACCATTGCCAATCTACCATTGTGGTAGATTGGTTCGTCAAACTGAGAGTTCAGTGGTTCTACATTTGCGGTTGGTGTTTTGTGTGAGTGGTAAGCAACAAGTTTTGGGACAATGGAGGTTGGTGTCTTCCGATGCTTGCACCATGATGCTTAGATTCAAGGATACAAAATAGGTCATTTTAGAGACTTTCATCTTGCGAAAATCCGGCCACATGGGGAGGTGTAGGTTTCAAAACTATGTTCGATTCCACCTCCGGTATCCTCTTTGGTGCACGAAAGACGGCAACGATCGCCCAATAAGGGAAAACCCCGCGACTTAGATTACCCCGCCTGTTGGACTGGCGCGCGCCGATGCGCGCCGAAATCTGACTGCGCCCCAGTCCCCCCAAACGGAAGAAAAAGGAACATAGCGGGATTCGAACCGCCATAGTGCTCCCTCCTACGAATAACATCTCCGGCTTTACCCATTGGGCCATTGGTTCCCCTGCAACATCATCCAAAAATATTATATATGGATTTGGTCCCTCCGACGAAATTTTTTAAAAAAAACCAAGCCACCGGCCGAAGCCGGCGGCTGCTGGCTTTTCCCAGCCATGCGCCGAGGTTGTTGACGGCCCCTGGGCCCCCCGGGCACCTCGGTTGAGTTACAAACTTGACCACTTTCGGTCACATTATGCACAATCATTGGCCCATTTCCATCATTGAGCCTAATGGTGAAGGGAGGGGCCAAAGAGGTGCTTGGGCCAAAACTTTGCCCCAAAGGTGAGTTTTCCTTGGAACTTTTTTGAGTTCGGAAGACCTTCTTAACACAAAAAGAACACACCCTATCCGTCACGGCCCTAGGGATGGTCAGACCTTAGCCTAAGGGTGGAGGGGTAGAAAAGTGACCCTCTTTTGAATGGCTACTTCTTGGTGGCAACAAGTGTTTGGCAACACAAAGTAAGGATAGTGTGCACCTTTGGAAAGCTTGTTTTCCATATTGACGCCCCTTTCCATAACAAGGAAAGGTATCAAACAAAAATGGTGACCAAGTAAGGTTGGCACTCGTTTGTAGTCGTTGGTGTAGCTCGGAGTGGCCACTTTTTGAGGTGGTTTGTTGTTCCCAAAGTGTGCCACTCCAAGACCTCCAAGGACTTTTGTGTGGGCCTTAGTGTGAGCCTTCCTTGGTCACCGGTGCCTTTTGGTGCTACAAAGACCTCTTGAACACAAAAAGAACACCCCATATCACACCTTACCACAAGAGTACATCTTACCACAAGAGTGGGGGGGTAGAAAAGTGGCACCCTATGAAGCAGGTCACAACCCTACCCTGGCATTTTACCCCTAAGGGAGCATTATTTGGCCCTATATATGGGATATATGTGGGATAGGGTATATCATATTCCATTTCCTTGTTAGGAACATAGGATGTGGGATAGATAAGGCAATCATGGATGTTTAGTAGTTATTCAATTAGTGGATGATAGGGTGGATTTCTCATATGTGCATATCAGGTATTTCATTGGCTATGTGTACCATATCTGTTTGCAGGATACTATTCAGTCAACACTATCGTTATGTCTTCGGTGCCAAGCCATGTTGCTGCCCATGCCACTGCGACCTCTGCTCCTGACCACCCGGTCTGGTTTCATGGTAGCAGAGGCGAAAATTTTTCGTCTCTGTTGGGCGTTTGGCATCGCGGAAAGCGATCGGTCCAAGACATCATGGACCAAATACAAGTCAAAATCTCTTCCCCGGGAGGGATAGCTGAGGGTGTCCAGGTCCCCACTCTCAGGACCTCCTCGGCCCTGACCCCATCGACCGGGCAGGGGCCGCAAAAACGGGCCAAGCCCCAAGTGGCTACAAATCCTAAGTTTCCGAAATCCCCGAATGTTCCCATCGGGGCCCCCCATCCTCGAAATCCAGCTGGTGTACCTGGGATGGTTGGGGGGGAAATAGACGGCCACCCTCAGGGAGCGATAAGAGGACCACAATCGCCTATTATGGGCTCGGGAACCGTTACTAGCGCCGAGAATCGGGCAGTAATCGACCTGTCTACTGGGGCGATCGAGCGTACGAACGCTGCGCCCTCACGCGCTGCCGACTGGGGTACGATGGCTTCGCCAATGGGGCCTATCGTGGTCGACTCTGGCACTCCTCCGTCGCTAGGGGGGTTGCCAGAGCCTCAGGTCAGAAAAAACCTGTTTGCGGCAGGGCCCCATCAGCCCCATTGTTGACCAACTCGACGCTGAAAACCGTCGAGTCCTCGCGCTCACGCCTGATCCCCATGGCCATCTGGGTCCGGCTCGAGAGGCCGTGGCCCTGATCCAGCAAGCCCTGTCGGGGACTAGGCAGAACCCCACTGTGGTGGAATCGTCGCCCACTCCAATGAGTGGATCGCGGCGGTTTCCCTCCCTGGTGGAGGAATCTCCTGCCTTGGGAGCGTATCCCAATCCCCCGAGCGGATCCAGGCTAAATCCTACGATCATCGAGGAATCCCCCACGCAAATCGAGGAGGATGAGTGTGACCAGTGGTTCCCCCTGGCGGTGGAGCAGTGGAACGACGATGAGGAGGAGGAGATTGGAGTGTTGGAACGTCATGAACTCCATCATTCCCCTATTTCCGTTGCCTCGTCGCCTGCACCTCCTGAACCTATGTCAGGGACCAGGGATCGCCCCATGCTTGTGGAAGAATCCCCGGCCCCCCACTACATCACGGTGGAGGACTCTCCGGCCCCTCAGTTCATTGTTGTGGAAGAGTCCCCGGTGCCTATGAGCGGCGTCAAAAACCGCCCGTGTCTTATCGTGGAATCTCCGGAGCCTACGGAGGACCGGGCCGGTACTACATCTTCAGTGCCTATGAGTGGCACGAAAGATCGTCCATCCCTAGTGGATGATTCTCCGGCAGTGCCGAAGGTCAACAATCTGTGCTGGGGGGGAGGGAATCAGGTGGAGGGAGGTTCAGCAACCCTCCCAATAAATTTGGTCTCTCCCCCCACAAATACATCTCCTACGGAGGACCCCCAACTGCCCAATCGGGGGGGGGATCCAGCGGTTGCAACGGGATCGGAGCCTGTTTTTGCTTCCCATCCGAGAACTCGATCACCTATGGTGGTTCATGAATCACCACAGTATATTGTGGTGGACGATTCCCCACCCCCACCGCCGCGACCGAATACTGTTGGTCATGTTCCCCCTCCGCCGTCACCCCGCCACCGCCAGGTGGCTTACATCGAGCACGTGCAAGGAATCCCGCACCTGGTTCGGCCATCTAGTGGTGGGGGTTCGGGGGGGGGGCATCCCTCTAGTGGGGGGGTGCCAGCGCTTGTTGCTGCGCGCCCCACACCCCCGTCTCGCCCTGCGGGGGGGCCCTCTGGTCCCTCCGTGGCAGGGGGGGCTGCTGGGGGGGGCGGTGGTGGGTCATCTCCTCCTCGTGGAGGGGGGGGTCCATCCTTTCGACATTCTGGGGGCCCCACTCCTACACGGGGGGAGGAAGACCTACAGCACACCTGTGGCTGTCCCCGGTGTGTAGTGCACTACGAAACGTGCATCCAATCTCTGATGGCACAGGTGAGGGACCCGCGAAATCAGAATCTGGAGTTGCAGCGATCCCATCAAGAACTTTCTCAGGCAGTAGCCTCTACCGTGGGCATCAGTAAGTCCTACGGGGACCGGATGACCCAAATCTTGTCTACGTTGGCTAAGTTTGACGCGGTGGTTCAGGGCTACCAACGGGATTCTAAGGCGGTGGAGGCTAGTGTGTCGGATCATCTTAAGATGTCCAACGGCAACACGGCTAAGTGCTTTAGCGCAGTGGAGTCGCTCGCTACACGTTACGCCGCCGTTGCAAGTAAGAAAAAGTGCTTTTCCATTGCTTTAGGACATACTCTAGTTGTATTAGAGATGCACTGAGCATCCATGCATTTTTATCTTAGTATTGGTCCAGCCAAAAGTGGTGAGAACACATTTTGACCTATGGAACCAAACACCCAATCAGGATATTGAGTGGACCCCTTAATCCCCTTTCAATCAGAAGCAAAACATCTTTTCCTGAGTTGACTGAGCACTGACATACCTAAGGTAGAGCCTATGAATTTATCTATGTTTTTCCATGAATACTTATCTGCCCTAGTGGTATGCACCATAGGGGGTTAGGCACCTCTTTTTGAGAGGTCCTGGGTTCAATTCCTGGTCAGCCTAACTAAGTAGGAAGATCCCATCTAAGTAGGAAGATCCCATGTGACATGGCAGTGACCTCATCGCCACATACCATGCCACCTCAGCACATAAGGGACCCAAAACAAAGAGTGCACATCTCCTAAGATGGCACTATGGAGAGAGAGTGATCCTGAGGCAGTTTTCTAACTCTTTTCCCAAAACATTTCAGCTATCTCTGTGAATATGCATTCATTTGTATCCTGAGTTGCACAGTGCTGAAAACACTATAAACTTTTCTGGTAGCAGAGGCAGCCTGTCTCTGTGCACCGGCAGCGACCCCGCGCCGTACAACCAGTGCTCCGAGCAGGCAAACATAAGCAGAAGGGTGGATTAAGATGGATCCAGGAAGAGTGGACGCCGAGGTGAACCCAGCGCCAGCGCCAGAGACACCGGCAAGGCCGGCGCCTGACGCTGTACCTTCGGTGGAGCCCTTACATGGGCCAATGGATACGGCGGAGGACTCCTTGGATGGCCTCCAGACGGCCTTTGGGGCCCTGTCGGTGAAGGAAATGGTCTCTCAGCCTCAGCCTGTGAAGAGGAAGAGAGGAAACGAGAGCGAGAAGGATGCCGGAGAAGGAACAGACGAAGGAGAGGAGCAAGGGCAAGACCCGACGGATATCCCTACCTTCGAAGGCGCACCAAGCGCTTCTGGCCTCCAAGCATCACCCTCTCCCATAACCACCACACACCCAGCCGCCGCTACATCCACTTCCACAACCAACCAGCCTATGGCAGAGGGCACAGGCTTTACTGGCATGCCTCACTACCCCGCCTATGGCATGGGCCCACCTACCACTGCGCTCCTTGAGGCAACTACTGCCAGTGAGCCGGTGGCTTCCAGCTCTGCGCCGCGTTGGTATGCGGCTGACCATCCCCATCCACTCCACTCCACTGGAACCTACATGGAAGTTCCTGGGTATGCTCCTGGGTGTGCACCTGGGTATGCACCCCTGAGTGGGTTGAGGAGAGGACCAGAGTCTCTGGGAGGCAGGAGTAGAGGATCGGGAAGATCCTCCAACAGGTCCCTGACGCGGTCGGAGATCAACGAGGTGCTCCAAGGAGCCACTTCGAAAATCGTGAGCGACCTCACGCAAGAGATCAGGGAGAAACTGCAGCCCCTGATGATCCCGTCCCATGCGTCACCTACGACAGTGGGGATGTCACCCCACCGAGTACAGGCTAACCACCTGGCGGCAGGGTTGACGAATACCCTGGGGAGCCTGAGGAGCCGACCGATGCCGACTCCTGCAGCAGTACCAAGAAGCCCATTCGTCCCAAGGACAGCCCAGCCGCCCTACAGTCACGTGACGAACTCGACGAGGGCCGAGCTGGACCAGCTGGGGCTGACAGCCCTAAGGGCTATGGTGGACGTGGAGCCTTATGGCTCCATTGATCTAGGCGGAGACCCCTCCGATGATGGGCCGCCTTCGATGACTTCTTCTTCGCCATCGGATGACGAAGACCCTGAGGACCCCGAGGACTCCAAGGGTAAGAAGAAGAAGAAGAAGAAGAAGAAGACCCGACGCCCTGAAGGACGCCGAGCTCAGGAGGCGAAGGCTATTGCCACCTCCAAGATAGTGGTGAACCTGCCTGAATTCACAGGCAAGGACCTCAGCGAGTTCGCTGAGAACTTTGGCCGGTTCCTACGACTGACCGGCCAAACCCACGCGAGTGGGCGAGTGAAGTGCGACCTGCTCCTGCAGTGCTGCAAGACGAAGTACCTGGAGAAGCAGGTCAGGCAGATCGTCACCAACTCCGCCACCTTTGCCGACGTGTTGGTTGCCCTGGAGAGGCAGTACCCAACCTACGAGACCGACCTCTCCATCAGGGCCGAGATCCAGAACCTGCCCGTCCTGCCCAACAACCCCAAACCCGGCAGGGTCTCCGAGCTGTTGGCGGACCTGGACCACTGGGCTGGACGACTGACGCCCGGTTCCTACAGCAGCGACGACCTGCTGTTTTGGTTGTGCTCCAAGCTCCCCCGTGAGCTATGGGACGAGTGCCGTCTGACGGCTGAGCGCAAGGCTAGATCCCTCCGCTACGAGGATCTATGCGTGCTGCTCCTAGAGATGGCGCTGGAGAAGGAGAGCGACCAACACCTGAACCACTACCGTCCTGGTGGTGGAGGTTCTGGAGGCAAAGGGTACCAAGGGTCCCGACCTGGGCAGGGGACTACCCCCAAACACGCCCACGCCCGCCTAATGGAGAACGTGAAGGAGCTATTCTGGTGTGATGCCAGAGATGAACAGGGCCACCTGCAGCATGCCTCCGACTGCGAGCAGCGAGACTGCTTTGTTGTCCAGGGGAAGCAGCAGGAAAAGATCACCGGCGCCAAGGTGAAGATGCCGGATCATTACCGCTGCACCATCACGTGTGCATTCTGCGGTAAGCGGAAGCACTATGAGGACGAGTGCTACCATAAGCAACGCCTATCGGCGAAGCTTAAGGGGGAAGATCCTGGCAGAAGCTCAGGCAAAGGTGGAGGCAAGGCCAAAGGCAACGACTCCGGCAAGGGCAAGTCGAAAGGACGTGGTCAAGGTGGTCAAGACAAGGGTCAAGGCGGACGAGGAGGAGGCGCTAATCGCCAGAACGACAACAAGAACAAGGACAAGAACGGAGGTAACCCCAACCCTAATCCAGGGGGGAACTCCGAGCCCTCTGGAGGGCAGTCTGGACCTCCCACACGCTCACAGACGCAGGCCCAGCAAGAACAAGGAGCCAAGCGTGAGCATGAAGGTGGTGACGACGGCAACGCCAAGAAGAGGAGCCGTTTCATGAGGATGGCCCGCAAATTGCGGAACAAGGGGTTCGAGGTGACCTGTCCCGCGGAGTTCTGACGGGGACGCTCTGGTGGCACCCAAGACCTGGTGTTTTGGGTACGTATCCGACTAGGGGGACGTGAATACCTGGGGGTACTGGATACTGGAGCCACAATATCAATAGTGGCCAAGAAAATTTTACCTTGTGGGAGCCTGAAGAACACCATGACCACCGCCGCTATACGGATGGGGGATGGACATGTGGTGCACAGCTGCGGGGACTGCGAAGTGGAGGTACCTATGGGCTCCAGGACTATCGCCCATCGGTTCTATGTGATGGACACTGATGCCTTCGACTTTGTACTGGGTACTGACTTCTTCGTGCAGCACTCCCAGATACAATCCCTGACGCTGCAAGCGCCCTACCTCCTGTACGTGGACCACGGCAGTGGCAGAGAGTCTGTGCCACTGGAGCAGTCGGAACATACCTCGAGTTACCTGAGACTATCGAAGGAGGAGCCCTCGAACATGATGGCGGCCTCCAAAACTGAGGACTATCAACTATTGGGGGAAGTCCTAGACCAAGGTCTGAAGGAGTTGGGTTACTCTCGAGAAGACCTAAGTGTGGAACTGTTCGCCAGCGACAAGCAGCATGTACTGGACCTATACTGCAGCAAGGGGAAGAACTGCAGCTACAAATTTTACTGGCCCTCTTTCGGGATGGCCTACGGGAACCCCAGATTCAGTGAACTGGGGAAGGTGCTGACCAAGGTGGCCTTGGAACGTTCCCGTATGGTCCTGTGTTCCCCCGATTGGGGAGCCCATGGGGGCAACGAGTACTGGCGAACCCTCCTTGACAAGCTGACTATCAGCTCTGTGCGGTTACCTGATGAGGCCATCTACGTGCCTCTGGGACGCAAGACGCCCATTGGGAAGCCCGGATGGGGGAGTATGCTCAGCGTGGTGGACGGAAGTCTTACCACCATCCCCTGGGAAGACCTGGACCCTACTCTGGTCCAGTCTATACAACGAGAAAGCGATGGACTCGCCTTGGGTGACTTGAAGGATCGTCTACGACCTCAAGATGCTGTTGAAACTACACCCGGAGGAGATGAGTACGTCGTGACTGACACCAACGCCCCCAACTCTCCCTGTCATGTACCTGTTCCTGATGGAGTCTCTGAGTGTGGACTATCTGAGCTACCTAGCTCTATCCACTCAGACGACGAAACTGAGCACGACGCCTTCTTCGTGCAGACTGCGGTGGAAGAAGTGGAGAACGCCGAGTACGTCGCCCCACTAAAACCCCTACTCTCCATGAGGGTGGAAGACCCCGTGGATGAAGAGCTGGACCCTCGATCCAGGCTCAGGGAGTATGTGGATTCCAAGAGGAAGTTGGTGGCGAAAAAGCTATGCTACGCGAAGCCTACCCGCAGCTCGTGGCCACTGAAGCAAGGACGTATGGGAGACCTATCCCAACTGAAGGAGGACCTCGAACAGAAGATCACCACCTGGCAAAGGGAGGTAGATCTCAAGCTCATGAAGAGCGTATGGGGTGCCCATGTGAGGACCCCAGATGAGGACGACCTCTCGGAGGAATGTGTATGTGAACCCCCTAAAGCGTGCCTATGTTGCCATCGTCCACCGGAGATGGTTGAGCAAGACCTTCTGTATGCCTACCAAGGGCTGAAGGATGCTACCGCGGGCGAAGAGTCGGTGGAGGACCACCTCCCGACTTCTATTCAAGGGGCAAGCAACTTACACTCCGACGAGGATATGGAGGACAAGATCAAGGTACTGGACCCGCGGGTACAAAAGCTGATAAGGACCTATCTGGAGGTGTTCGGAGAACTACCCCCTCCAGCCTCATGCGACAAGCTGGTACAGATGGACCTCAAGCTGAAACCCGAGTTCGTGGGTCACAAGATCCGGAGGAGACCCTATCCAGCTCCTAAAGAGCAGGCCGACGAGATTGAGCGACAGATACAAGAATGTATCGACGCTGGCCTAGTCCTGGAGTACAAGGATGGGGACTACCCCCTACACTGCAGCCCCTGTTTCCTGGTGGCTAAACCTGGGTCTACAGCCAAACGGCTGGTAGTGGACTATGGAGAGCTGAACAAGAAGACGCTGAACCACTCAGGGTCCATTCCCAATATGGAGTCTACCCTGGAGAAGATAGCCTCCTGTCGCTACAAGACCAAGATGGACAAGCGAAGTGGATTCTGGCAAGTGGACCTGACGCCCAACGCGCAGGAACTACTGGCCTTCATCACCCCTCAGGGGAGGGTATTCAAGTGGAAAGTCATGCCATTCGGCGTGGCTAACGCCCCCGCTCTGTTCCAAGAGCTGATGAACAAGATCTTGTCCATCCTACGAAGGAGACCTAAGGTGCAGGAGCTCATATCCCGTGGGGCCCAGATGGAGGCTCACATCGACGATGTATGCCTCGGGACCAATACCCAGGAGGATCACCTAATCCTCTTGGGTGAGTTCTTTGCGGTCTGCCAGGAGAACCACACACGACTCAAGCTGGAGAAGTGTGAGTTCATGCAGGAGACCATGCAGTACCTGGGGTTTGACGTTGGCTATGGGTGGTGGACCCCAGCGGCCTCTAAGGCCAAACCCCTGATGGATGCCAAGGTACGACACGAAGACCCCAAGAAAGGACTTCATGATGTACGCAGTTTCATTGGGGCGTGCAACTTCTATCGCCGCCACATCAAAAACTTCACCTACACCAGCGCGGTACTGACTGACTAGATCAAGAAGAGTACTACTTGGCGCTGGGGCCCGCAAGAACAACAAGCGTTTGACGAGCTCAAAGACAAGGTAGCCAACGCTAAGTGCTTGGGCGTGCCTAGGGCACAAGGGGAGATTATCCTGGTGACCGACGCCAGCAATGTGGGCGGTGGTGGAACGTTGTTCCAGTGGCAAGCACTAGAGAAGGAGGAGTTCGACTCGGCCATTTCCCAATGGGGGACGGAAGGTCTCAACCGAGATGGAACCCTCAAGCACAGCTACCCTGACGACAAGTGGGTCCTAGTACCTCTGGGCCACTGGAACTGGAAGTGGAACCAGGCCAGGGGGAACTACTCCACCTATGAGCAGGAACTGCTCGCGGGTATGCTGGTGCTATCCTCACAAGCACGACTGTTGGGGAGTAACCCTGTGGTCTGGCTATGCGACCAAGAACCGGTCCGCAGTTTCCAGAAGGGCCCCCCACCTGAGAAGGCCAAGCTACGTTGCTGGTGGACCTACCTCAGTCAACTACGGCTGACGGTACACCATATCCAGGGAGTGAAGAACGAGTGTGCCGACTACATCAGCCGCAACAACTTCGACGCCCTGATTGGTGCCCGGTCTGAAGCGCTGGCTAAGGAAGCGTTCAGCCGTATGGACGTACACCTGGACCTGAACATGACCATGATACGCCCGCTGGATGGACTCCAACAATCGGAGTACCTACAGGAGTTTGGGGATATCTACCGGCGCCTGGAGAAACGCCTTGAACCCCTCCTGGTCAACCAAGACCAGTGGAAGCGGGACAAGAGCTACCTCTGGCACGAGGACCGCATCGTGGTGCCTAGTGACCGAGTCCCAGCGCTGCTGAAGTGGACCCATGAGTCCAGTGGTCATGTGGGTGCTGACCGTACCCTGAGGCTGTTCAAGCAGTGGTTCCAAACTACGTGGACTGACGACCAACTGCGGAAGACGCTCCTGCCTATCGTGGACAAGTGCCCGTGCAGGTCCTGTAAACCAGGGGATATCAGGGACAGAGGTCTCTACTCGACCCTGCCCATCCCTCACTGTGCTAACAGTGTTCTATACGTGGACTACACGGAGATGCCGAAGTTCGGGGGCTATGACTTCGCCCTCGTGGTAACCTGTGGGTTGACCAGGTTTACCAGGGTGTTCCCATGTACCAAGCACATTACCGGAGAGGAGACTATCAAGATACTCCTGGAGGAGTGGTTTTGTGTCTATGGGGCGCCCAAGGAGATCAACTCCGATGAGGACGTACGAGTACGCTCAGATACTGGCTGGTACAAGAGGGTCCTGAGGTCCCTCAATGTCCAGGTATCTACGGGGATTCCCTACTCTCACACGAGCAACCCCCTATGTGAGCGACAGATTCGTGTCCTGAAGGAGAACGTCAGGATATGGTGCAAAACTGAACGCACCAGAGACTGGGTGAGACTACTCCCCGTCATATCCTTGATGATGAACTCCCAAGAGAGTTCAGCTACTGGCTACTCGCCACATGAGCTATTCATGGGGCGCCCGGCATGGTTCCTACATGCCCCCTATCCAGAGGACACCCATTCTTCTGTGGGTGAATGGGTCCAAGAGCAACAAGCGAAGGTGGACAAGGCCAAGGCTATGCTCCAGAGAGTGAGGGAGCGTCAGTGGAACAAGAAGAACAAGCACCGTGTACCGGCCACCTACCAAGAAGGGGACTGGGTGCTGGTGCACCACAGTCGACTACCCGCCTGGCCACGCTCTACCAGCGATGACCCATACTTCGGGCCGTACAAGATCCTATCTGTGGATGGACACCGTATCATCGTGCGGTGTTCTCCCCGTCTAGGGGGGACCCTGGTGTGCGCCGCTCAACACCTGAAGCGCTACCATGATCCTGAAGACCTCTGTGGGGAGGAGTGGGAGCTGAACGACGAGGAAATCGCCGCTCTGGACCTACAAGGGGCTGCCAGCCCTATGGAAGTTGAAGGTGAACTCCCCGACATGAACGCCGAGGAGATGGCTAAGGAGGGCTTCTACCTGGTGAAGTCTGTCCTACGCCACCGCTATCGCCAGGGTTGGCGCTTCCTCACCCTCTGGGAAGGGTTTGGAGTCGAAGAGGCCACCTGGGAGCCCTTCTCTGCATTTGTTCTACCTGAGAAACGCCTAAACTCAGTTCTGGTTGACTACTTGTCCCAGAACAACCTTGGTGAGTTGTTGAGGCTCGCCGAGACGCTTGCCTCCAAGAATAAAGCTAGGGACTGAACCTTACCCTTACCTGCCAAAGCGTATGTGTGAGTGTGCTAGTCCTAAGGTCCTGAGAGCAAGCCGCAGAAGTGGTGTCCTAATTATACCCAAGTCTGCGCCCTTGCTGAACCTGGAGGGTTGGCTTATTGATGCCACGGGGTACGCCCCGGGTCTCCCCTCCCCTATGCGCCCAATTTCTGTGCTGGCGCAAAACCTTGGGGGAATACCCAGAGTGTTAATCCAGGTATTGTTTTTCCCTACCTACCTGTCTACTACAGGGAGGGGTGGCCAAAAGCTATGAAGGCATGCAAAACGCCTGTTTGCTATGTGGCCAAAAACACTAACCTAACCCACTGTCACAGCCCACCAACCCAGCTAAAATTGCAGGAAAAGGGTGGGACAGTGACACGCCCCCTACAGGTCCTACACACCCTACAGTGGCACCATCCTGGTGGGCGAGCGCTGGGCAACTGGCTCTAGCCCCCACGCAGGACTACCACTCCTACACGCACACTCTACTTGGCGTTGCGAAGAGGAAGTTCTCGAGGGTCCTAGCGACCCACCTGTGAAATGACAAGAGAACACAGCGCTACTAAGCAACTGTGGCCGCACAGGGGACGCCACAACGCGTTTCCCCTGCAAGGGCTTGGAGGGAAGGAGTGCTCTCGTGTGCAAAGCGCAGATGTCAATGAAGTCGGACTCCCTGCTCTGCCACAGGCGGAGCGGAGTTACTTGTTTGTGTGAGCTGCGCCCCTGTTTAGCAGGGCATAAAAAAATGCTGCTGCACCACTCACCCTACCTGCCCACCTGTAAAACAAAGGCAAATGAAAGGGCGTTTGCGGCGGAGGAACCAAGGCACACTCCAGGTATTATACCCTTCTCAGTGTGCCCTATAATACGCTGTCCGCAAACACGCTGCATGGAGCAGCTACCCTTATCAAGCAAGCAAGCGTTAAGGGACTCCTCAGGTTCTCTTAAAGAACGTACCGAGGAGCCCCTGGGTAGCCTAAACAAGGTTTACCGTGCGCACTTCGCGTGGCCTACCCTTTAATGCGTGTGTGCATGCACGACTATGCACAATCACGTGGGCAAACCTGCCCATCTCCACAACAATCCTGACTCCACCAGGGGGTGGCCCCGCCTGGGCGTACCTACCTTACCTACCGCTGGGAAGTGAAGCAAGGAGAGAAAACAAAAGGGGCGCACGCGAAGAACGTTGCTATGCACTTGTGTGTATGACTAATCACCCTGATCTGACCGCTAATCATCTGCAATCTTTCTAATCAATCCCTCTACCGCGTCCTATCGTGGTTGTCTTTGTTAACGCTGCTACACGACTCGGTCACGGAGACTCGAGACGAGTAATGTGTATGCGGCATGCAAGACGAGCATACCTGTAGTTTATACCTGATTCATTGAAGTCTTTTCAATTGATTTTCGAATTCTTGAATTTTTGAAGCTTCTATTAGTGTGGGTGGAATCTGTATGTTTGTTTATTAATGTGTGTCTCGTCATTTTCAAGACTACGTGATACATACGTTTATAATTCCATTATTTTTCCATTTTCCGGCGCTTCGCTAGGAGCCGCTCCTGCGCGCCGCCATTTTATGCGTATGAATTTCTGGACTTAAAAAATCCAGAGATGACTATAATTTCTATAAGAATGTGCCTTTGATGCACAATTGGATTCTACTCAGGTGTGTCGTTTCAGAAAAATTCTACGCCGTCATTTGACGGATTTTGGTGTCGTCGCTTCGTTTTTGCGTGGATTCGTCCATAATTCTCCCATTCCTGCCTCTGCAGATACCCACGCGCAGCCTCGCTGAGTAGGCCGTGTTCGGGCCGAAACGCAGGTGCCTGGAGAGACTGAGCAGAACCAAGACCCCACCAAGGGGCAAATTAATTTCTTTTTCGACTCCCTACGCCCTAAGACAGGTCACAGGTCGCCAGCAGGTTTACGAGGACCCATGCGAGTGTGTATAATGTGTCTTGCGTTTGGGTTGTGTCGACGCTGCGTCTTGGAGGAAGGGATGCATATGCACGTGTTTGGCATGCTCCCAATCTAACCCAACCAAGCCACAGGAGCGCCGGCAGCGCCAAGAGCGCTGAGTCTTCTGGAGGAAACTGTACAATCAGAGCAGCAAAAGGACGCCAGCCATGGTGAGCGCCCATTTTTCAGTGTGAGGGAGACTGTAGGTATTTTAAAGTAGATGTGGAAACCAAGGAAAGGCCAAGAAAAATTCCCTTTTTCCTAAAATGCGACAGTGGTGGCCACCACAGCACAAGGGGGGAGTAAGAAAAAGTGCTTTTCCATTGCTTTAGGACATACTCTAGTTGTATTAGAGATGCACTGAGCATCCATGCATTTTTATCTTAGTATTGGTCCAGCCACAAGTGGTGAGAACACATTTTGACCTATGGAACCAAACACCCAATCAGGATATTGAGTGGACCCCTTAATCCCCTTTCAATCAGAAGCAAAACATCTTTTCCTGAGTTGACTGAGCACTGACATACCTAAGGTAGAGCCTATGAATTTATCTATGTTTTTCCATGAATACTTATCTGCCCTAGTGGTATGCACCATAGGGGGTTAGGCACCTCTTTTTGAGAGGTCCTGGGTTCAATTCCTGGTCAGCCTAACTAAGTAGGAAGATCCCATCTAAGTAGGAAGATCCCATGTGACATGGCAGTGACCTCATCGCCACATACCATGCCACCTCAGCACATAAGGGACCCAAAACAAAGAGTGCACATCTCCTAAGATGGCACTATGGAGAGAGAGTGATCCTGAGGCAGTTTTCTAACTCTTTTCCCAAAACATTTCACCTATCTCTGTGAATATGCATTCATTTGTATCCTGAGTTGCAGTTTCTGTGAATATCTAATCATCTTTCACTGTTTACACTGCAGCCCTTCATGCTTTGATCCTGAATTACCTTCTCCTTGCATACTATTGGCTTGGGCTATCCTGGATTGAGTTGGCTTTACTGTATTTCAACAAACAAAAGCTTTTCATCATCCAAAACCAGCAGCAGGACACCCTACAGCAACAACAAGCAGCAGGAGAAGCAAAAACACAGTGCTGAAAACACTATAAACTTTTCTTTGCATCTAGGATCGATGCGTGGGACCACTGGTACTCCACGCCTGCGGAACCCGTTACGGTGGTCGTACCCCCGCCATCGGCGCCTCCGCCCATTCCTGATCCTACACCGGCGGCGCCTACGGCGCCCATGGGCGCGCCATCCGGTTCATCCGGTGGTGGGTGTGTCCTTCCTTTCTCCGTCCACCCATCCCACGATTGCATCTACCATCCGAACGCTTGTCCGGATTCGGGGTGGCCGAGGGGGGGGGAAGAACACCACGAACACCCCCACCCCCAAGAACCTACATCGTGGAGGGGAATCGCCGAAAAGCAGAAGGAACGTGCTGTTCCCGAGTGGAGGGCGACGCCTAAGGGCGAAGAACACCCCACGGAGCCTACGGCCCCGTGGGCCAATGAAGAGGAGAACACCTCTTCGTTGGGGAACATTAATCCCCTCACGAAAAATGTTTTCACTTCCCCTGGGAAACCTTCGTACACGCCCTCTCATCCTACGGATACGTGTACAGTCTCTCCAGTGAAAGTTGCACCAAGTGCAAGTGGAGGTGCACCCCCAACCATGGCTCCCCCTGCTTACCACCCGTACCAAATGCCTATGGTGCAAAATAGTTACACCAAAGCGGTGGAGGATAGTGATATGCCTAAACCGCAATTTAATGGGCAGCTAGAGTGCTACGACGAGTGGGTGGAGAAGCTTCAACAATGGTTGGGGGGGTGTGATACCATGTACCGAAAGGCCAACGAGGCAAAAATGATTTTGAGTACCTTGCCCCCATGGCTAAAGGCGATCATCAACGCCCGGGTTGCCGAGGCCACCCACCACACACGCACAGCCCCCACCCTCAAAGAGTTGTGGGACTTTTTGGAACAACGTTTCCACGAGTATGACCCCTCAAGGGCTGATGAAAGATGGCGAGCCCTCACCCCCAGGGTGGTTAGAGGGCAAGTGACCCTCATCGACCTTGAAGATTTCTATGCTCGTTGGCAACGTTTGTTGCCTCTGAGCAATGAGACTCGTCCCCACGTGATCCGGGAGCAGCTCCTAAGCAAGCTCCCGTGGATCAAGGAGAAGGTCGTCAAGCAAGAGGCTAAGAATAGCCCAGACAGCTATGTGGTGGATTTTAGTGGCCTTGACCCTTCGCCGGGTCGCGCCCCGTTCGAAAAAGAACTCAGGAAATATCGCGCTCAAGCTTGCACTACGGTTCCTGAGATTGTTTCCTATTCGGGGCCGGGGGTGATAGTTGACTGCAAAGACCCGGCTCTCCAGGAGTGGATCTTGAAACTCAACAACACACCTCACACACGCGGCTACACTATGAAAGTGGAGCAACGTAGGCCTCGTTTGAAGCCTGCGGAAATCTACGCCCTTGCCCATAAAAGCGTGTCAGAGAGGGAAGCCCTCGAACGCCTCAATAAAGGAGACAAGACGACGGTGACGTACACTCATCGCCCTTCTCACAATAAAACCGCGGTGCATGCGGTTAATGCGGAGGCTACGGCGGACCCTGACACCTCCGAACCCGCTGACACCTCCGTCAACGCCGTGGGTCACTCTAAACCTCCGGCGAAGAAACCCGTCGACCCCGGGGCTAAACCGCCACCTACCTTTTGGGTTCCGTGTTCCAAACATTGGAAAACACGTAAACAAACGGATATGGACATGTCTTGGATTGATTGGGGTGCCACCAATACCACCCTTTGGACGTGTAAGCCTAATTCTCCGTGCAATGACACTCATTGGAACATTGCGGGTAAGTCTAAAGGTGGTAAGCCTAAGGGTGGCGATAAGGGTGGCGGTGGTGATAAGGGTGGTGGTGGTTATAAGGGTGGCGGCGGCAAGGGCGATAAAGGAGGCAAGGGAGCGCCGAACGGGCGCGGACGTTGGTAGAGGTGCCCAGAGGCGCCCCCTTCGAAAGAAGAAAACCTCGGGCACCCCTGTGACACTACCGTGGCTCTCGTTCCATCGAGAGTCATGAAGGGGCATATAGTGACTAGTGAGATTCAAACCGAACTTTCCGTTCAGGTTGTTTTGCCCAATGGAGAACGCAAGGCCCTCCGTGTTTTGGTGGATTTTGGGTGCCAAGCGGTCGCTTTGGCCAACCCCAATGTTTTTGGAGACCAACTCTCCGAAAAATATGAATCCCCCCAACGGAGGCGCCTACTCCAAGCCGATAATGAGACGCCTTTGCCAGGGGGGGACGAGCAAATAGACGTCAAAATTCAATTTACGGGGGTTGTGGATGGTAGTGTTTCACTTCCTCGTGTTACCCAGTATGGCGTGTCCCCGTACCTTGTCGCGAATTTACCTTGGGATATGGTTTTGGGGCACCCATGGGGTTACGAACATTGTGTGAGCCATTTTGCCCGTTTCAATTGTTTGTACTCTCACCATCCAGTGCACCCCCGTTTTTGGATTGAGGACTTCCGTGAGGCTCCACGAACCGGCAAACCATTTTTGGTGAAACCCATTCATGGTAAGGTGTCACGTCAGTCCGTGTGGGGCCTAACCGTTCCAGTCATTGGGGCGGTCGCTCCTACGCACCCTGCCCCGGCCATTGTGGTTACGCCCCCTGGTGGCGAACCGCCTAACCGTGTTGAGGCCGAGAAACACATATCCTATGCCTTGACCGCTTCCTCCGTGGCCCCCGTACAGGACCGGGCTTGTGCTTTGGAGCTCGTTGAATTTGCTCCCGAAGCCCTTGCCCGTGATGTTCTACCTACGCGGCGTGATGGGTCCATGTGGACCCAGTCTGACTATGGCCTCACGCCATATTGGGCCGCACGTGTCAAGAAACAATTTGGCAAAAACCCCGACGTGGACGCCTTCAATAGGGTCCCGGGTATGGCCCAGGCTACCCGTTGGGTTTCGCCGCTTGAAGATTTCTTTTCCACTCCCGCGGACCCCTCTAAATTGTATTGGATGTGCCCTCCCTATCATCGGTTTTCCGATTGTGTTCGGAAAATTCGGCAAGAAAAACTACGAGCCATCGTCGTAGGGCCGAAGTGGACACATAGGGAGTGGTGGAAACCCCTTATGGAAATTACTTTGCAAGGGTACCACCTTCCTGGGCCAGAGACTAAAGCCTGTCTCTATCAGAATGACCACCTCACGCCCCTTCCTCAACGGGGTTGGTCCACGGTGGCGCTATACGTGGACGGTGGTATTGCGGAGGAAAATTTGGCGGCCACTAAATGTCATGTGGCCTCCGTTTTGGCACCGGCCGTCTCTAACCCCAACACGGATGGCGAGCCGGGCATGACCTCGGAGGAAGAGTCGGAGGATGAAAGGGTGCCTAACCATTTGGCTTCGGTGCGCACCCTCACATATCAGGCGACCCATAAAAAACTCCTCGCACCCGTTACTCTTGATCCTACCCCCGAAGATTTGGAGGCACAAGAATGCGTGCGTTCACGCATTGCGAAAATTGAACGAGAGTTATTGGGTGGGAGGGCCACTACCGTTAAGCGTTACCGAAAACGTAAAGGCGCCACACGATTGTTGGCGGCTTCTCGTGTGGGTGGCGTTGTCACCACCCAAGAGCCTATTGTGTCTCCGGAGGTGGAGCTCATGAGGAGGCGCATCCTCGCAGACTATGAGCGGGATGTTTTTAGTGGGGAGGTTCGTCTCCGTCCGGACCAGGAACACCCTAAGGTCCGTGGTACGGAACGGTTGGGGTTTGCTAAACTTGACCTATACCCGAACGCCAAACCCAAGTCCGTAAAACCTATACGGTTGGTGGGGGAGCGTGCCGCGGCGGAGCAAGAAATAGTGGAGGACTTTTTGGCTCGTGGCTGGATTGAGCCGTGCCCTGCCTCCGAATGGGCGTCCAACGGTTTCGTTGTGCCCAAGAAAGAGAAAGGAAAATGGCGCCTCGTGGTGGACTACCGCCAACTTAATGAGGCTACCTTGCCCGACGCACACCCCCTCCCCCTCATAGAAAACATGTTGGAAAATCAATCCAAACACAAGATTTTCACTATTGTGGACTTGAGTAAAGGGTTTCATCAAATTCCCCTTCACCCTGAATCCCGGGCTAAGACCGCCATGAATTTGGCGGGTAAGCGATACCAATGGCGTGTTATGCCTATGGGTATCAAGAATGGGCCCGCTATTTTTCAACGGGTCATGGACCATGTTTTGCAGGGTTTGGATTGTGCGGACGTATATATTGATGATATTATTATTGGTTCCTCCGGTGCGACGGAGGAGGAGCTATTGGCTAACCACGACCGCGACGTGCGTGCCGTGTTGGATAGGCTACGAAAAGAGGAGTTGGTTGCTTCGGTTAGCAAAACCGATTTCTTTGTTCGTTCGGTTGAGTTTTGTGGCCATGTGTTGGAAAATGGCACACGTCGGCCGGCGCCAGGGAAAATGTTGGCGCTTGAGCGTTGGGACAAGCCGGATAATGTTCGGGAGCTCCGGGGGTTCTTGGGGCTCGCCAACTATTATTCGGGCTATGTCCAACACTACGCCTCCATAGCTACCCCTTTGATTAATATGTTGAAGGATTTGCCTAAGCATAAGAATGGCAAGAAGATAGGCCTAACATGGAATGCTTCGGCTAACGAGGCCTTTTTGAAGCTCAAGCGTGCTATTACGGATATTGTTCCCCTCCAACTAGCCGATTGGGATAAGGACTTTGTCCTCACCCCGGACGCTAGTAATTGGGCGGTGGGGGCGGCCCTACAGCAGGAAGGTCCCGATGGTGCCCTACGCCCCCTTGCCTTTTTCTCCCGCAAATTGTCAGGCAGCCAATTGAATTGGAGCCCTCGGGAGAAAGAATGCTACGCCATAGTGGCGGCGCTTTTAAAATGGCATGGTTGGGTGGGGAACAAGCGCGTGGAGGTCCGTACGGACCACCGTAGCCTTGAAAATTGGGCTACGGAGGACCTCAAAACCGTGGGGGGTCCCTCTCCACGCCAAGCACGTTGGCATGAATTGTTCTCTAAATTCGACCTCCATGTGGTTTACACTCCGGGGCCAGTGAACCCCGTGGGTGATTTCTTGTCCCGTTGGGCTTACCCTGCTAACCCGGCGTTGGGTGATGTGCCCATACATGGGACGGCCCAAGCGGCCGGGGATGTGCGGGACATGATGGCGGCCGAGAAGGAGGAACTTCTCGCCCGCCCCCTTGTATTTAGGGCGGTTGTGGCGCCCGTTGTTACTAGGTCTAAAGCGGCGCCTCGGGCTCAAGGGGCACCCGCGTGTGATCCACCTCCTCTGGCTTCGCCTCCAGTGGGGGGGGGGACGAAGCAAAAGAGAAAGCTTCGGAGACTGGAGCGAATTGTCAAGATAAAAAAAATCTTGGAAGTCTGTAATGGAGTACTCCTACTAGTGCTTGGAGACTCCATCACTCTAAATGTTGTTGGGCTTTAGTGAAAAATGGATAATTCCCCAAAATTTCCAATTGATTTTCTTACCACCAAAATAACAATCAAAATCCCAACAACCTTCGCAACACCCTAAGAACACACAACAAGTCAACACAACAAGGGTCGGTGTTTGGCTGAACCTGTGGTGTACTTGGTGATGGGTGTTCGGTCTCTTGGGCTCTTATACTCCTTGTGATTCCCACTTCATTGCAAAGCAATACATAATATTGGAAGTCCTGAGAGAAGAACATGAAAATATATGAACATGGAAATCAAAGCTTATGTAAACACAAGTTGTCTCAAATCATAAGTGTCAAACCCAAAATATAATAATAAATAATATCAAAATGATAGTGAACTTGTACGTACAACATGTGTGAAACATACACAAAGCATGTGAAGAAAAACCCAACACATGAAAACCGGATTCGACCATGTAGTTGAAATCCGGTTGAATGCTCTCAAGAATTGTGCCTATCAATTAACATGAAATTCTCACACAATTGATCACGAAGTGGACAAGCGCATGAATGGGGAAGACACTATTCATATATGCCATGTACACTCATGTGTCTACTACTCTTCATGCATGTACGGGTTCGTTGATAATTATGCACATCATGAGACACACAAGCGATTCGAATTGCCCTCGTAGTTATACATAACCACCTTGTCTACTCCTCAAAAATAACCATCATCACCATCAAGAAATACTATTTAAATTCGTCCATCAACCACATCAACCTTGGAGTTAAAACCTCTCATGGAGTCGACAACATACATTCAATGCACCATAAGTTCAATTACGCACGTCCATCCAAGCTCCGAATTGAAAGTTCATGAAATCGGCTGGGGCATTCTTTATTCGATCCAATCATTCTTCAAAGCGTTATATTTAACGGTCTTTCTGCAATCTGTCCCTCGTAATTATCTGTGAACTCTTCAAGACGTGAACTGTTCAAATCGCGCACGATGTCCCGGCAGCTGACAGCTGACTGATAACAGAAACCTCGGATTATTCACCAAAAAGGATCAGATAATGACAGACTGGTGTGATTTTATGACACTCCCTCCCTAAGCTACGACCCAAGGGGGAGTGGCTGGTCCTGTGGGTGTGAAGCAGCCCACTGTACGAAAAATCCAGCAGTCAGACATTCCGTCACCTGTACTCCGTGGTGCAGCCAAGCACAATAAGTGGAGGGGAGGAAAGGAATAGAGCAAAGGATCCCACAGACTCCAGGAGTACTGCAGGCCTGCGGCACGACGTATCTATGATTGGCTGGGTGCTCCTGTGTGTGTCCTGTGGAGGCTGGCAGCCCATGGCTGTCCCTGTGCAACGTCGTATCTACCTAGGCTAAGCCAGCGCCCCACAGCCAACCAATGATAAAGCTGTCATGCCAGCAGTCCCAGTCAAGCAATCCTGAACTGAAAACGCCTGGTATCCATATACTACAATCTCAGCAACACAAACACCAATGCAGGCCTGTCCGATTCAGAAAAATTGATTAATTAACCCTGGCCAGTCTGGGATTCCGGTCTCCACTTCATTCCTTGCGGGGATTCCGGTTTCCGCTTCATGCTGACTGGAATTGATTCTGAACGTGATGCCTGCAACAAACAAAAACAACAAAAACACAAGGGAAGGATAACACAGACAGAGCGGAGGTGTCACACCGAACTTCGACAAGTCATGAGAAAGCACGGTGTAAAATGGCTTCCCCTCCGAAAAATTTTGAAGGGCCAACCCGCCAACAGTTGGTAAAAAAAATAGAAACGTTAATGACACCTGTCGCGCAATGTTCTGTCACAGGGGGGGAGACCTCGGACAAACAAAAGCTGAATCCCACCCTGCACTGTACCTCTCAATCAGCACCCTACCTCTCAATGACTCCAAAATGACTCCTTGATCTTGAATCTGTTGAAGCCTGCAAGGCAGCAAGGCGTGGATATGACACATCCCCACTCCTGACGCGTGCAGAGGGGGGGGGGGGGCTATTCCGGTCTGGAGTCCCTCTCCAAACGCTTCAACGAGCGCCGCGCAGCCATCTCCTCCCTGTACAGCTGATGCAGTGTGTCATGCAGCATACAAGGACAAGTATCCTGTGCTCGCAGCACCCTCAAATCCTTGATACTGATGTCTATATTGTGTTTTCGATTGTATTTCAGCCAGGCGTCTGTCACATTGTTCATGAAGGCAGACGCCGGCTGCCATTCAGTTTCAGGGAAGCCTCTATATTTAACTTCCCATAGTATCTCCTTGTTTTTCCCTCTCCCTGATGTTTTATGTCCCCGTATGTCTTCTACAATATATTGGTCTGTTTCGACCAAAAATTCTTGCTCTGTGTAATAATGTAGAGGGACCTGCTCACCTGGTGAGGGGGGGATGTACGGTTTTATCCTCATTGAATCCAAAACCACCTCCCCCTTTTCTGTGGCAACCAGATACTGGTTGGTACCCACTCTCCCCAACACCTCACCTGGGCCTTGCCACAGCCTGTCCAGTTTCCGCTTGTTGCTGTTCTTCTTGTGGTTTTGGTACCACACTCTCTCACCGTCCTGATATACATGGCGGGGGTGCTGTTGCAAAAATTTTCTGGACTCTCTATCATGTATGTCCTGCAATTTTTGCTGGACATACTTGCGATCAGCAACAAGCCTCTGAAAAAACTGGATGGCATCCTGTGACCCATGTTCAGGAATCACCGGGGGACAGTCGCCGAAGCCAATAGGCTGGCGTCCAAAGACCAAAAAATGGGGGGAATATCCTGACACTGGCCCTGGGATGTCATTGGCAGTCCACAGGGCCAGTGGCAATAACTGTACCCAATTCTTCCTTCCAGTTTGGGCGAAAAATTTCCGCAAACTGTCGAGTACCACCTGTACCGCCCTTTCTGCCCTCCCATTGGACCGGGGGCGATACACCGGGGACTGCTTTTGTTGGACACCACTTAATTCACAAAGGGTAGTGAAAAATTCCTTGGTGATAATGTGGTCGTGGTCCGAAAAAATTTCGTGCGGGAGTCCCATAACACCCACTACCCGCTCCAAATATAACTCAGCTAATTGGGGGGCTGTGATGGTCTTTGAACATGGCACTGCCATGACATATCCAGTGAGTCGGCATACAACAACAAAAAGGTTGTCATATGTGACTCCTCCGGATTCCACCGAGTGTGACCCCATATCACAGAAGTCCATGGCCACACTGGCAAAGGGATATTCAGGGATGGGGTACGAGTGACAGCTCTGTGGCTGCACTCCCTTCCGTGCCTTCACTGTCTGGCACACCGGGCAAGACCCCACCACCTGAGAAATGATCTCGGTCAAATCACTATCTTTAATGCCTGCCTGATAGCGACGCCGGAACATCTCGTGTGTCTTGCCGGTTCCAGGATGCGCATAACTGTGCTGTGCCTCAACGACCTGCTTGGTGAGGGCCACAGGCACATAAATGCGTCCACCCACTCGGATTTTTCCCTGGTATAACACATACTCCTTATCCCCGATGGAAACGACTTTCTCCCTTGTCAACACCTCCCAGTGCGGCGCTATAAGAGGATCATTCTCATAATGAGGCTCCCAATCTTCACTGAGAACCTTAATGGCTGGCGGCACTTTTACTGATTTGATATTCTGAACGTATGTCTGTAGCCCTGGCATGTGCCAGCTCATCTCAGTGAAGCCTTGAAACAAGGTTTCACCGTTCTGTACGGTTCTGAGGTGACGTCGTATGTGTCTGGGAAGGCACATTGCCTCCTCCTGATGAAGATCAGACTGTGGCACAGGGAACTCAGCCTGATCCCGAGAACAGTCAAAAACATGGCAAAACAAAGCCTCCTGAGACGCAAACTCACAACCGTCAGAGGCCACACAGAGTCCAGAATTATCCTGCAATGAGGCCACAGTATGGTATACATCCTGCAAGAGCTGCACCATGGCATGCTCGTCCTGAAATGCCTCAGGATGGTCCGCCTTCAACTGTGCCCTCACCCGTTCCCACTCAGCTCTCTCAGCCTGGCCCCAGCCCTCCATATCGGCAGTGCTGCCGTGAAAATTTGTATCCTGGGCCACCCCGGCTGGGTAGGCCCATCGACTAAGGGCATCTGCCCCGTCGTTTTCATCCCCCGGTCGATATTCAATCGTAAGATTGAATCGACTCAAAAATTCATGCCAACGCCCCCGCCGACCCAAAGGCCCTGAAATGGTACAAAGATCTTCTTTGTACCATTTCACTATGGAGCTGTGATCTGTTTGCACCAGAACCTCCTGGCTCCCAATCCAGGATTGCAACTTGAGCAAACAGGCCACAACCGCATAGGTTTCCTTTTCCCGGGGGGTCCAAGCGTACTGCCCAGTGTTTCTGGTACTGCCCCCCTGCCCTGCCCGCTGGCCTTGGAGCTTGCGACTAAAAAACGCGACAGGATGGTACCCTCCATCTTCCTGTTCCTGCTCCAAGGCACCCCCAATAGCATAATCTGACGCATCACAGCGTATGCGCCAGGGCCTCCCAGGTTTGGGCAGATACAAACCTGTAGCAGCATTTAATGCGCTTTTTAAACCCTCAAAATTTTTCTTCATCTCATCACTCCAATGGATGCGCGCTTCTTTGGCACTCAATTTGATGCGTTTGCGTTTCTTCGGGACATTTGTATCAGTCTTTTCATCTGCTGCTTCAGGGGGGGCGTACTGATACTTGCCCTTAAGGGCGTCCATGAGGGGGGCGGCCATTTCTGCAAATTTCGGGATGTACACTTGGTACCATCCCACCAGCCCCAAAAATCCCTTGAGCTGTTTGGCAGTGGTGATGGTGTCGTGCTGCCACTGCCGCACTGCTTCAGTCTTGGCCGGGCTGGGAAATCTTTGGCCGTTCTGTAAAATGTGCCCAACTTACTGCACCCGTTTTTTAAATAAATGACATTTCTCGGGTTTCACAGTAAGTTGGGCTTCCGCCAACGCATCAAACAAGGCACAAAGCTTTTCTGCATGCGCCTGGAAGTATTTTTGCAGCATTTCTGGTTCCTGTTTTTGGGCTATAGTGGTTTTCTGGGGGTCCAAAATTTCTTTGCCATTAGAGGACATAATGTCATCTATGTATGGCTTGGATGATGGGCAGTTGCGCGTGACATGCTGCACCATCTCCTGAAAAGCAGCTGGGCCCACTTTAACCCCCATGGGCAAGACGTTCCATTCAAACACACCAAAAGGAGTGCAAAACGCCGTGAGGTGTTTGCTGTCCTCCTCAAGGTGCATTTGATGGAAGCCGTCTTCCAAATCAATGAGCGAATATAAAAAATTTCCCTGCTCATTGGCCAGCTGGTCCTCAATGACAGGGAGGGGGAAGTTTTTGCCCTCCAGGCAAGAGTTGAGATGGCGATAGTCAATGACTAAACGCCATTTCCCACCCGGTTTCGGAACCAAAAATGCCCTAGCAACCCACTGTGGGTCGCCCTCACACTTCCGAAGCATCCCTTTTTTCTTAAAACCCATGACTTTATCATAGAGGGCACTTTCCTTCGGTCCTACTGCTCTGATGGGTTTATCAGCTCGGGGTCCTGCATGCTTTTGTTTCAACTGTAACCTGACCTTAGCATGCGGACCCCGTTTGGCCTGTGCTTCCTCGGTGACCTCATGTGTCGGTATAGAACGAAAAACTCTGTCACTGTACTTCTCCATGATAGTCTCCTTGAGGCTTTCAGCACCTGACCAATCTTCATCTGCCTGTATCACTGACCTTATATGCCGCTCTGGCGTCGCAGTCCAACCTGCCTGCACATGTGTGCGGCCCGGTGGACGTGCCCGATGTCCGAACCTAGAACGGACAGAATCACACTGATCATGGGGAAGGGAATTAATGCCGTTTGCTGCTTGAGGAAGAGAGGGAGAACTGTCAGAAAAATCAGGCGAAGAATTCGCGCACATACCAAGCTCAGAGTCAGATCGAGGCATTGCTTGACGCTTCTCGCGTTTCGCTTGCTCCCGGTGTAGTCTGCGCTTCATCCCGCAACACATCCTGTGAGGATCAGGAGAGTCATCGTCAGATTCAGTTTCAGCATCAGAATCCGGCCGCAGGAGTTCAGATGGGGTGGGGTGTGGAGCAGGCAGGTCGAAAGTGCTTCTGTGAGGAGAGGGGGGGGGGAGTTACAGTGCTGGGGGAGTCCCAATCTTCAGAACTCCAGCCCTTTTTGTAAGCTGGCACTGTATGGGGATCAGAAACTACGTCCTCAGGATCACCCCATCCTTCCCCTTCCGCATCACTACAAAAAGCATCAAACAACGCAATTCTGTACTCACACTTTGTTGTGTGTACCATGCCCTGTGCGTCCTCAAACAGCGGGGAACCAATGGGGATGTCTATCCAGTCCAGCACAACTTCCCCAAAGTCCCACCACCACGCTGCATCCCTGCGCACAGGCTGAATGGCCACACCCCGCGCCCCATCAAATCTCAATTTAGGGACGCATTGTTCCCACAGCTCATTGGGGGGGTGTAACCATAAATGAGCCTCGTTCCAGGGCTGGAACAAGGCATCCGTCTGACGATCCCAAAACCGATCAAACCGTTTTAAAGATTTGCTTGCAAATGCATCTGTCAGCGGTGGACACTGACCAAACACTGTAGCGGTCTGGATCCACCGCATAATGCGATCTACTACACACTGTCTCACTGCTACTGCTCCCTTCATTCTCTTACTGCGAAATTTTTTCTCCCGTGCCTGCGTTTTCTGATGCTGAGCTGCACTACGCCACACTGGCCTCAATGCTGCTGTCTCAGTTGGTATATTACTTCTCCTACTCCTTCTGACTGAACTCAGATCAGGGTCAGCTCCACCCTGTGCGGTCTCACCCGAGTCCGCCCATAGATCCAACTGCTGTAAATCACAGCAGTCCCGTTCCACCTGTACCACGTGACATGCAACATTGTCAGGCGACATGCGGGCCGAACCCCACATGCGGCGCACTTCAGAGTGAGCGGAGGGCCCTTCCGACTCTGCCTCCGAAGTGATACCGTACTGGTCATCATGAACCTCTACAGTCTTAACTTCAGCTACGCCAGGACCCAAGGTCTCTGGCCCTCCTGGGACGGCGTCCACAAGCGCTCTGTCCAACAGGGCGGCTATCTCAACAGGCAAACCCGGAGCAACCGACCTCCTCTCAACATCCCTGGGAATGATTGAGGGGGATTTCTGATCTGGAATGGGGGGGCGATCCCCTACCAGCGGGGATTGGTCTCTGATGACTCTAACCCCTGAGATAAACGCAGACACAATTGCTGGCATACAAAACACCAACAAAGCCACACCCACATCAACCGCGGTGGGCTGGAGTCGCGTCTCTGGTGACGTCTCTGACTCCGGAGATACTACTACTGACTGTTTCTGGGCCTGCCGAGCTCGCGTCACAGGGCCCGTATACCCCTTACAACTGTTACTCACTGTCTCTGTTCGTACTGCTGTTGCTGTTGTTGCCCTGCGGGCAGTACTAATCATATATAGCACATATAAAAATAAAGGAGACATAAACTGTGTATGCCATGAGGGTCCAGGTGGACAATGGGGATGGATCAGGGGAACGTCGTCTGCAGCGGCATTAGGGAGGGGAGAAGGCAATTTAGGAAGGGATGGGGCAGGGGGGGGCGGTACACTCAACCCCTCCTTGCAGACGTTGGTAATTGGCCGTGGCTGATCGGTGGATCCCCATCCATCAGACCCCCGCTGCGTGTGGGACAGTTCCTGTACCACTTCAATTTTTGGCAACAGATTAAGTTCTAATGTCATCTGTGCTATTTTGTCGCCAGGATGCACCTGAAACTCCGTCAGACCCTCATTCTTGAGCACCACGCCTACGTTACCCCGAAAATCGCAGTCAATGACACCCGCCCCAACCCTCAGTCGGTGTTTCACTGCATTCCCTGATCCATCTTGTATCTTGCCATAGGTTCCCACAGGCAACTGAAACGCCAGATCCAGAGGGATGCACACCTGTTGTTGCACTGGTATGGTAATTGCCCTGGGGGCATATAAATCATATCCGGCTGCCCCTTGCGATCCCCGTGTCGGGACGATGGCGACAGCGCTTAATAATTTCACCTTCAATGGATTTTTGCGCGTATGAGTCTCCACAAGCGCTGTGAAGGAAGGTGGGGAGGGGGGTTCAGGATAAGAAGGTACTGTGGCTTCATGCACAAGGGGGGACGGATATACATGCAATCCTGCTACAAAATCTGGTCTGATCTCAGGCTCACTGAAACTCCTGGTGCCTGGCAACCCCATGGGAGTGGCTGGCTCAGGGGGGGGTGTATCAATCGAATCATTCTCCAAATCCAATTGCTGGACAATGCGAAGAATATTGGGCTTGACTACTCCCTCCCTACGCCGAAAACCTGTCCCCTGGGGAGTATTCATAACTGCAGAAGGCCCACAGTGAGGGCATGCAGACTGTGGTGTCCCCTTGAGAGACGTCGTATACACAAAGGTCATTTTCTGACAAGGGCCCTCGCAATGGACCGCATGTTGATACTCCAAGTGGAGATCAAATGAGACTCTCTTTGGCTTTCCGTTGAGGATTGGATGTGGCATACCTGCAGCTTCACCAGTTATGTCGTTGACTGGATTCGCTTCCGCACACTGCTGATCCGCAGTCTTCGGTTTGGCCACCTGCACCATGGCAGTGGGTGTATGTACAGACTGGGGTTTACCATGTTGGTAACGAGGGGTACGCAACCCACGAAAGCAACCCTTGACCTGTACCAATGCCTCCTGTCCTGGTACAACCGCCAACCCGTATGACAACAAAAATGGATACCCCAAAATCAGCCGTGGCCCAACAGCAGCAACGTGTAAAAAAACTTGCTGGCACTTGAAAATTTTAGTGCCCTCAGGAGTAAAAACGGGTAAACTCAGGTTAACCAACACTCCTTGACTGCCGCCAGGCAATGCTGTTTTGCCAGCAGTCAACAACACAACTGGTATAGGCGCTGGTTGGAGTGCTGTCACATGTTGCTTCAGCAACTCCATGCCTATAACACCCATAACTTCACAGCCCGTGTCAGCAAGGGCGGTAATCCAAACGTCTGGCAATGCCAGCGCATCTGCAAACTGCAATTTGGTCTGTGTGGTGAGCTCTCGACAGTCCTTGGCCGATTTGGCTCTAAGCTTGCGCGGTGATTTCAAAACCTCGTCTTGAATATCGCGCATATCTATACTGCACAGATCAGCGGCAAAGACTTGCTGATGTCGGAGGATCTTATTAGCATCAACATGCAGAATTCTGACCGTCCTTGCCTTCCGACTGGCTGTGGCCTGGCACGGCCCCCGGGCGCGTCTTGCTTCCCGCAGACCCAATAAATACTGGTGTCTGCGGTTCGCTTTGGGCAACCTGCCAGAACCCTACTTGTTGGTGACAGTATTGGGACACTTGTCTTGCCAATGCCCGTACTTGCCACATGCCTTGCACTGATTCTTGTCCACGGAGCGCGACCGCCGACTGTCGTTAGATCCCGAACGTCGTTTGTCCGGTGTTCTGGGCCTGTCCGGCGTCGTCCTGCGCTCTGGGGTCTTCTGCCGTTCCGGTATCCTCCGTTGCTGAGGCGTTTGGGTTCGCTCCGGTGTCCTGGGACGTTGTGCACCATTATGTGGTCGGGACTGATCAGGCGTCCGTGGGCGATCCTTATCACGACGGCCATCTCTTCGCGGATTATACAGGGGACATTCCACAGCCCTATGTCCTGTATGCCCACAATTGAAGCACTTGGTGTTGGGGTCAAAGGGAACTTTGTCCAATGCCTTGCGCTTCTCGTCCGATCTGGCAGTCCTGTGAGACTGGTGCGATTTATGAGAGTCTCTGGATCCAGAGCGTTGATGACCCTTATCCCTCTCGTTGGACCTGGACCGGTGTGGGTCTTTGTCATACGGGCGTTCGCGTGAATGTGGTCGTTCACTCCTTCTGGAATCAGATCGTCGGTCCTGTTGCAGACCATCTCCGCCCGATCTCGCACCCCATGGTCGATGTGGAGATCGGGACCCACTGCGATGTGCTTCTCGGCCCCTGTGATGATCTCCCCGATAAGTCTGCATAGACCGGATATGGACTTCAGCCCCATGCGCCTCCATCATGAATCTCTCTGAGGTTTTGGCATATTCGTCCTGCAGCAGCATCTTCATCACCAATAGATACAGCTCCAAGTAGCTGTATTCATTGCCATACTCAGATTGCTGTTTCCATATCAGACGGTAAGCCCTTGTTATCGTCGTGTCGTCGGGGCACTCCTCCATGTGTACCCGCATCAGGACCACAAGCGCTTCAGTCGCTTGTCGATAGTTCATGCCATCAGTCACCTCAGCACCTTCTTCAGACCAGTCCGCCATGAAATCAGCCCAGGGCGCACTGGTAATAATTTCTGATGGAATCTTCCTCTTGCGGAATCGAGCTCCCGGTTCATGTAAATTCCGGATTTTGCGGCCCGTGATGTCGCGGTATAACTCCGCAAAGGTCATACGTTGACGATGGCGATTCTTCGCATGTCTTTCGCGGGTTTTCTCATTAACAACGGCCGTCAGCAACAAATTCATTTGTTCCTCCTCATCGAATCGTCTGCCATATCCCACTCGCCATCGATCATACCGTTCTTCCCGCTCGTCCAACGTGTCCGGCTCGCCATCCCATCTTGGAACTGCTGCCATCTGTTGTATCACGGACTCCGCTGTGGGGTCAACCCATGACTGGCCCCCGCTTCCATAGACTCCAGCAATACCTCCCGTTCGTGGCTCGTGCTGTACTGGTCCTGTGATAGCAGGCTTCACCCAGGGTGTAGTCTCCTGGAATGCTTTGCCGCTTGGGATGCCAGTAGGGAGTATTTTTGGAATCCTTCGTCCAGCCTTCCAATCAGCCTGTGATACCCGAGCCAGATTGGGAATAAAACACCCATCGCGGACATACTGGGCCAGCTGTGCCCATCGAAGATCAACCTCACCCCCATACATTGGCGAGTAGTCGGACGACCAACGTTTGGGTATGGGCTGCAGCCACGCGGGGGGGTCCGGCAATCTTTGAGTCCCACGGATGACTGCCGATGTTTCACTGGGTGTGGGCGGCAGTCCGTCGTCTGCTGCCAGCGGCCTCCCAGGCGATTTCTGTGGGTCCGATGTCGAGCCAGGGACATAGTGGGTTGGGGGTGATACTGTCGGTGCGCTCGGTGGCGGTGGCGGTGATGTGGATGCTGTTGCTGATTGTCTCAGTTCAGCAACCTCCTCGACCCTTTGCTTGACGTCGTCAAGGTCTTGTACGTGCATTTCTGCAACAGAACGCAAATACGCGACGTTTGTCTGGCAATCTGCAATTTTGATGTCCTGTTGCTGTCGTTGTTCATCGAACTCATCGAAACGAGAGTAGATCTTGCGTACTTCAGTGTCTACATGCCCCTTCAAGGTAGCATCAGGGTCTGTGGGGCTCGGACTTCCATCCCTGCGCTCCTTCTGCAATTTGTCCACCCTTGCCTCGATGTGTTCCCTCCATTGGCCATACCAGCGTCCGATTTCGCGGACTTTGTCGTCCAACGCAACTCGCTGATCAACTTCAGTGTTTAATTGACGCTGCACTTCCTGGACGCTGACTGCATTAGTCTCAAATCGCTCTGTACTCAAACCCGTGTGCTTTTCTCGTTCTCCATCCGCCTTCGTTGTTCGGTCCAGCAACTCACGATAGAGCTGCTGCAGACTACTGACGTGGGCCGCATTGGTCTCGTACCGTGTCCTGCACGTGTCCTTGTGCTGGTCCCGGTCCTCGTCCGACTTTTTCTGCATGTCCAACAATCCGGCATAGAGCTGTTCAGCCCGCTTCACGGTATCCTCAATCGTGGTAAGCCTCTTTGATGTCTCCTGAGCGAAGTCGCTGGCATCAGCGGCAGGTCTGGTGGCCTTACTGTTGACCAAAGCCTGCTCAGCACGTTGCACCATGCCTTCAGCCGCTTGCAATCTGAGAAGTGCCTGGCCGTGTGCCTCCTTTTCTATACCTTGCAGCCCTGCCTTCGCCGTCTCCATCTCCGTTTCCATGGCCTCCTTTGTTGTTGAGACCGCTGTGGCAACCCGATTCACGTCGTGCAGTGCTGCCTGTGCCAATTGCTGACACGTGCTGCTGGTGGTTGCATGGCCCTCAGCATCACTGGCGTATCCTCGCGCTTTGTCGGCATATTTCCTCGCTTCACTGATCACCTCCACTATTTCAGGGCGTCCTCCAGCAGAATCTGGGGCCTGTGATCCTGCCCCACTTACCCCCATCCGGTTGAGGCGATTATCATGCTCCTCTAGCCATCTCTCCAGGGCGTCATGGCGCTCCTGCACCTTGGCTCGGACTTGTCTGGTTTCATTGTCCTGCTGGGTCATCCAGGCGTCCATCTCATCCTGCCGTTTGAAAATTGTCTCCAGGGATGCCTTGGTCTCCCTGCCATGACGCTGCACAAACGATTCGTTGGTCGCCAACTTGTGACTGATGCCCTGTTGATCAAGGGCCGTCTTCGATTGCACCTGGTGGAGTTGTCCTTGGAGTTCACGGAGGTCTTGACGTGCCTGGCTCACCTCATTCTTGATGTCCTCGGCATCAGCATCCCTGCCCTGGGCTTGTCTTGTGAGGAGACTGATTTTTGCTTCCACATCCCTGTGATCCTTCTCTTCCTGTGCGGCTGTGGCTTCCACCTTCCTACTCACAGTATTCACTTCCGTGTCCACATAACGGCGCAGCATTGCCAATTCCTCAGCCCCTGTCTGCACTTTTTGCAGGCATTCATTGACATGTGCCATCGTTGGCAGTTGTGTCTTGTCAGCCTGCAAGACTTGTATTTGTTTCTCCAATTGTACAACCAGGGTGTTCGCATTGCTCTTGTGCCTCTCAACCTCGCTGCGAATGGTCGTCAACGCTGTTTTCCGCGCGGCATTGTGATCCCTTTTGAAGGCCTCCATCTCGCTGCGAATATTTCCAAGAGAAGCTTCATGTGTACCCATGGTTGTTTGATGTCTTTCCAGAATTTCTCGTAGGCTAGCAACGGAGGCGCTGTTGTCACTTTGCGAGGTCGAAGACATAACTAGCGCCGATTGTTTGAACTCCTCGAATTGTTTCTTCATCTTGTCCATTCCATCGTTCATGTGAGTTTTGTAAGCTTCAAATTCTTTACGTAACACTTCAAAAGCCTTTGCATTCAAACCTGGCTCATGTGAACTTGGGACACTTGAACTCGAGTCGTCGTACTTTTGTTCCCGTACTTTTTTTCCTTGTCGTTCTTGAGCTTTGAGCACTATTTTCGCCACCTTGATAGCTAACTCCTTCGTGACCATCGCACCACGCGGCTGTGAGCTTTGTGGACTCGAAATCGCGTGGATGCGGCGCCGCTTGCCATGTAGTCGCTTCGAGCGAGGGGGCATGTTTGCATCGTTGGCGCCGTCGTGTTGTTGTCTTGTTTGTGGTTCACCGTAACTGACTCGTCGTGGTGTTAATTTACCCAACTCGTCATCACCACTAACCAACGAACGTTGTGGAGTCATGCTTTCTAAAAATTGCACAAACTCAATGTCTCTTGTGTCAACCAATGGACTTTTGTTCGTTTCGTGGCCAATTTTGGCAGGAACGAACGGCTTAACACCTGAACTGCTACCATGTAATAGAGTACTCCTACTAGTGCTTGGAGACTCCATCACTCTAAATGTTGTTGGGCTTTAGTGAAAAATGGATAATTCCCCAAAATTTCCAATTGATTTTCTTACCACCAAAATAACAATCAAAATCCCAACAACCTTCGCAACACCCTAAGAACACACAACAAGTCAACACAACAAGGGTCGGTGTTTGGCTGAACCTGTGGTGTACTTGGTGATGGGTGTTCGGTCTCTTGGGCTCTTATACTCCTTGTGATTCCCACTTCATTGCAAAGCAATACATAATATTGGAAGTCCTGAGAGAAGAACATGAAAATATATGAACATGGAAATCAAAGCTTATGTAAACACAAGTTGTCTCAAATCATAAGTGTCAAACCCAAAATATAATAATAAATAATATCAAAATGATAGTGAACTTGTACGTACAACATGTGTGAAACATACACAAAGCATGTGAAGAAAAACCCAACACATGAAAACCGGATTCGACCATGTAGTTGAAATCCGGTTGAATGCTCTCAAGAATTGTGCCTATCAATTAACATGAAATTCTCACACAATTGATCACGAAGTGGACAAGCGCATGAATGGGGAAGACACTATTCATATATGCCATGTACACTCATGTGTCTACTACTCTTCATGCATGTACGGGTTCGTTGATAATTATGCACATCATGAGACACACAAGCGATTCGAATTGCCCTCGTAGTTATACATAACCACCTTGTCTACTCCTCAAAAATAACCATCATGACCATCAAGAAATACTATTTAAATTCGTCCATCAACCACATCAACCTTGGAGTTAAAACCTCTCATGGAGTCGACAACATACATTCAATGCACCATAAGTTCAATTACGCACGTCCATCCAAGCTCCGAATTGAAAGTTCATGAAATCGGCTGGAGCATTCTTTATTCGATCCAATCATTCTTCAAAGCGTTATATTTAACGGTCTTTCTGCAATCTGTCCCTCGTAATTATCTGTGAACTCTTCAAGACGTGAACTGTTCAAATCGCGCACGATGTCCCGGCAGCTGACAGCTGACTGATAACAGAAACCTCGGATTATTCACCAAAAAGGATCAGATAATGACAGACTGGTGTGATTTTATGACAAAGTCCCACAAGAAAGCAACTCCTATACATGGGGAGGATGCTCCCAATGGTTTTGAGATAAATTGGGCTAAACACTACCCAAATTGTCAACGCTACAAACAAATGTGGCAAGATGCCTTGAATGGGAGCTTCCAAGATGGAGTGAGGTTGGTGGATAACAAGCTCGTCCGTAATGGACGGTGGTGTGTTCCTACGCCGCTAGTGCATCGTTTGGTAGCCGAATACCATGATGCATTTCACTTAACTACCTCCAGTGTGGAAAAACACTGGAAGGAAATTAACCATGGCGTGGAAGGTGAGGGGTTGTACAAAGCAGTGGAACTGCAATGTCAAACGTGTCCCTCATGTGCCATTCACACGCATGACACCAAGCGCAAGCAAGGGTACATGACCCCTATGCCTATACCTATGGAGCCCATGGACTCCATAGCGCTTGATGTGTTTCACTACCCTTCCACCTCCCACGATGGAGAGGTGTATGACCGAATGCTCCTATGTGTATGCCGGCTTTCCGGCTACCTCATCGCGATCCCTATTCCTAAACCCCGTCATGGAGACAAGGATGAAGGGCTAACGGGGAGAAGAGCGGCCCATTTGGTAATGGAGCGCTGGGTGGATAGGTTCGGAGCCCCTCGTGAAATATGCTCCGACCGTGGGCCACAATTTGTGAGCCAATATTTCCAAACCCTTTGTTCTAAGATTGGTGCCCGCTCGACTATGTGTCTCGCGGGTAGGCACCAAGGTAATGGCAAGGCCGAAAATACTGGCAAGCAGCTAAGGCGTGCCGTTGCTAAAGCCATTACCTTGAAGAAAAAGAGAACTAATTGGGTAGAGGTTTTGCCCGCCGTTGTACGAGCGTGGCATGAGACTACAGGTCCTTCAGGTTATACACCTAACGAGATTGTGTTTGGTAAACACAACCGTACTAAGGGGCCTCCTCTTGCTGAGCCTAAGGGGGTGGCCCAAGACGCCGCTCACTACTTCCAACGGCGTGAGGAGCTTATTGCTCTTGCACGGAGGGCTATGATTCAAGTGCAAGAGACAATGGCTCGTAAATATAATAAGAGTAGGAGGATGTCCCCCAATTTCTCAAAAGGGGACCGCGTATGGGTCCGTGGCCAACGCAAAAATCTTGGCGATAAGACTTGTCCCTATTGGGATGGGCCCTATGAGGTTGTGGCCAAGAAGGCGCACGACCTCTATGTTATTCAAGTGGACCAACGGAGGTTAGTTGACGTCCACGTTGATTGTTTAATGAAAACGGTCAACTCCCCTCGCTCCCCCGTGCCTCTAAATTACACGGAGGAGGTTGCTAGGGTGCCCTCCCAGTTTGAGGAGGACACCTATAATGTCAAGAAAATATTAAGTCACCGTACTTACCGCAAGAGACTTCTCTTCAAGGTGCGGTGGGAGGGTTATACCAAAGATTGGGATACCGAGGAACCCGTTGAAACCTTCTTACCATCCTACAACAAAGTTTGGAGAGATTACTTGCAGAAACAGAATCTCACCCAAACCGTTGACATCCTTGCCCACCTTGGTGGACCGCTCTCATGAGCGTGCCACGAAAAGAAAACCCTAACCAATATGGATATATTATTGTTTGGGGAAGGGAGGAGAGAGCGAGAAGCGGTGGGAGACAGGAAAGAAGATGTGCATGCACGGCGCGCTCCTCGGTTACAAAAATCCCCACCGGAGCAGGGCGGTGGGTACCGCAGGTTTACCCCACCGTCTACCTCTCTCACCGCTAAAGGCTTGAGAGTCCTTGGGGTGGGGTGGCGTGGCATATAGCCTGGGGCGGAAGTGGGACGTGTTCTTTCGGGGGTCTTAATGCCATTCAAACCCCTATCCTTGGGTCTTACTGGAGCACTCCTACCACCACCAGGACTACTGCCGTCAGTCCTGCCCACGATGACGCCCCCTGTCAAGGGTGCTAACAACGTGGCAAGCACTTCCCGAAGACTCTGCCGGGTTGTGCGCATGGTGGTGTTTGCAAGGTTTCGGAGTGCCGCCCCGTACCGAAACCACGACCCCACGACCGTCCCTGACCCGTGACCCCGGCCAACGAGCTAAATCATTTGCTCAAAATGGCGAAGGCTTGAAAACTTCGTTGGGTTGGCGGGTACAACCCATTTTCCCTTTTTGTGTTGGGCGTGATGGTTTTTCACCGATTTGCCCTTGTCCACACGAGGGTAGGTATACAAGGTACGAAGTACTCGTGTGGCTCACATTACGTGGAAAAATTTCGTGGCGTGCAAGATTGCCACTACATACGGCGAGGACTTAAGCCTAGAGGGAGGGGTCGTCCTCTACAATACAAGTATTCTAATATGAATTGCAATGGGTGCCTTTGCCCTGTCACTCTATGAGTGGGTGGGGTCTTCAAAGGCAAGGAGCGGCGTTGCGGATTTGGGCCGTCTCCGCCGCCTGGGTATTCGCCCCCGGTCGCTATGCGTGCCCGGGTTGGGAGTGGGTACCCTCCATTGCCATTGCATGGGGCCGCATGCTGGCTGGGTGTGCTCTTCATGTCCTTGATGAATTTCGCGGGGGAATTCCTGCCTGCAACGAGAGGGAACAAACAATATGATGAAAAGGGCGAGTGTGCACATGCATATGTTTACGAGAGAATATGTATATTAATGTTTTGTCTAGAGTTCCCCACGAGTGGACTTGGATTTCCACAACACCCGAGGGGTCCTCTATCCCAACACCCAACCAAACGGGTTGGGATATGGGCGTGGCATTTTTCTTTATAGAGACCCGTGCGTGGACTTGGATTTCCACAACACACACGAGTCTCTCTGTCCGAGACACACCAAAACCGGGTGTGCCCGTGGCCAGAGGTAGCGTGTGTGTGCGCATGCCATTAATTTAGTTACGGGATTATATGGTTGCCTATTACGTTGGTTATCACCCGCCCCCCGAACAAGCAAGACCTAGGTTGACACCTACCTTTGGGGTTTTGTAGCCGTGTACACCGGCCCAAGTTTACACACGGAGGTGTAAACATGAATCCGTCATACACGGTGTAGAGGGGTTGGGGGAGTAAAACTCCTTCGGGGCGTGTCATCGTGCCCCCGGGGAGCAGGGTGGGCTGATACACCAGCGGGACCGTACGGGCGACCTCCCCAATTTGCAACCTGGAGGTGACCCCCTGCGCTACGGCCCGCCGGTGGCACACCCACCGACAAAGGTAACACGCAAGCTAACCTAAGTGTTTATACGCACGCCCCCAAGACACACACGAACACCAAGCAACAAGGTGGCGTATCTATACACGTGTTCTATTGTGGATATGCTTACTGTTTGTTGTGTGTACGTGAGTAGTTTGTGGAAGCTCTTGCACGTGCCGTATGTGTGGAGTGCCACCATCACGTGCCCCAAGGCCGCCACCGCGAGACCCACACTCTATGATGCCCTCCGGGCGAGTGTGTGCCCCCGGGCCCTGCCAATGGGTGTGCGCGCACAAGTGTGTCTTGTGTTTGTCGGTGTGCATCGCTCTATTATGTGTATATATGATATATATACGTAGTATGGCTCCTAGGTGAGGGGTTAGCAGTGAGGTCAGGTTATTATTACATGGTTATGAGGTTTGTCTATTTAAGTGTGTCTACTCACACCCTCATCCCATCTCCGTACCTCCTCCTTTACCCTCTACGTGGTGCATCACGTGTGACACACATGCTAAATTAAGCATCCACACGGACACGGCCCTTGGCTGAGCCGTGCCCGTAGCATTTAGCCACAGCCGTGGCTGGTTTCCGACAATCCACACACAAGGCACACCGGCCTTCGTTTCATTTTTGTTGTGTGTCGGGTCAGTTTGACAAGTGGGCCTTTGGCTAGGCCTTGTCTGGACGTTTACAAGCAAGTGATCAAGCAAGCTTACATCTTACAAGCAAGAGCTCACTCGTTAATACAAGCGTTAGGTCAAGCACATCAAGCAGCATCAAGACCATACAAGCCCTCATAAATTGTCTAAAGCACGAAGGTGGAAGGTGTGGGCATCGTACCCGTGTTTTTCTTTGTGCCTAGTGCTTGCAGCGGCTCTTTTACCCTGAGGCCATCGTGACCTCTTTCCTCTAATTAGTGAGCTACCGCGCGCACGGTGGGCCATCGTGGCCGTGTTTGTTAAGTGGCCTAAGCATGCACAAGACAGTGGCGAGCACAAGTCAGTCATGCATCCCTGACCTCTACCTTTGTTTCCCCACGTGCTCCCTGCTGCAGGCACAGTCCTACGTTACTGTTGGACATTCCCGTCAGTACTCCTGGCAGTTTTTCTTTTTCAACATGTGAAATTTTTGCGCTTTCGCGTCGCACCGCTTCGCATGTACCATTACCTTCAGTTTTGTTTAAAAGTGTGATTTCACTTTGCCTTTAGTTTTAATTCTTTGAAAAACTACCTACCCTTACCTGCTGGACCCCACATGCCTCATGCGACACGCAGGGACCAGACTTTACGCGCAACAGCTCGCGATTTCGCCTACTACTTATTGCGGGACCTGCGGGATCCCGTTTGTCAATTTCTGGATATCGGCGGTGGTTCGATTCCCACCGATCGGGGCTACTTCAGCGGCTGTGCGGCCGGCTCCGAGACTGCCTGCGTAGGTTCGATTCCCGCTGGGAGGCAATCTGCTAACCTGTGATTTGCTGCTGTTTGTGACTGCTACGTTCCCCTTGGGCATGTACTTCCTGCCCGTGGCAGTCGTTTTAAGTGGGGGGGTGAAGCAGGTCACAACCCTACCCTGGCATTTTACGCCCAAGGGAGCATTATTTGGCCCTATATATGGGATACATGTGGGATAGGGTATATCATATTCCATTTCCTTGTTAGGAACATAGGATGTGGGATAGATAAGGCAATCATGGATGTTTAGTAGTTATTCAATTAGTGGATGATAGGGTGGATTTCTCATATGTGCATATCAGGTATTTCATTGGCTATGTGTACCATATCTGTTTGCAGGATACTATTCAGTCAACACTATCGTTATGTCTTCGGTGCCAAGCCATGTTGCTGCCCATGCCACTGCGACCTCTGCTCCTGACCACCCGGTCTGGTTTCACCTAGAGTACCAACTCTAGCTATATCCTACAATAAAAAGTGTTTGGGTGCATAAGGAAAGGATAGCTTGGAGCTTGAAGCCCCGTGAGCTATTATGCAGAGATATTGAAGTGCAATGGTAACCAATATAGGTTGACACTAACTTGTTAGGTTGACACTAACTTGTACTCTATGAGGGGTCGTGGAGTGACACCCCTAGAGGTGGTTTGTAGCACCCCAACACCGCCGCATAGTGTGCCACCCAAGCACTAAAGCACCACAAGTGCTGTGAGACCACTCCACAACCCACAACGTATGTCAACAAATAATGTGTATTCTCTCTGCTTCTAGTGGTTTTGCAACAAAAGTTGGAGCAAAAGTTGGTCACTACAACATTGTACCACACCAATTTGCCACCCTTGATGATAGGCAACCAACAAATGCTATAATTACAACACATCCCCAAGCCAGCCTTGTGTTGTAAACGTCAAAAGCACTTAGAAACGTGTTGAATGACCATGACTTACCTTGTGCAGGCAGATGCAAGCCACATTTTGGTGGCAAAAGCAAACAATCTTCACAATTGCACATCTCCCTCCCAACCAACATGTGCAGAATTGGTCCAAACACCCCAACGGCCGAACCACGAACTTGTGACCTATGGAAAGGGACCCTAACCGCGAGTTAAACCCATAAAACGTACGTCACCCTGTGGCCAAACACCCAAAAACGAACTTCTAAACTCGAAACATGGGACATGTCGAGATCCAACCCATCATGTCTCAAGGACATGGCATGCTCAGAGTACATGACCAATGACCAAAGTTTCACTTTAAGGGAACAAACCCCCAACAAGTACAACACAGGACCAACCAAAAGACAACTCAAACCACGTTTTCGACATGACTAGACAGCTGCAAGCTGTCCAATGCAAAAAACACCACTTCGAACGCAAACAGTGGCACAAAGTTATTCAAATGCGTCTACATACAACTCAGTCCAAGTTAGTGGGGTTGGGGTAAAAAGTGGTCCTCTAAGTGTCTGAAAGTTTGACCAAATTACACTGCGAAATCGACGACTCGACGACATTACAGATAGCTCACCTGGTAAACAGACACCTGAAAAAGACATTCCCAGCGTCTCAACCTTTCATCTGCCAAAAATTTCGAGAAAATCTCAAAACTCTGCGCGTCGCGGTTCAGTCCAAGTTAGCGGGGTTTTCCCTTAACAAAACTACCGCTTCGGCACCCGCTCGGTATATCTTACTAGGAATCCGTGCGCTTGGTGCGCTTGGCGGCTTTCAAGGACAAGGACAAAGCTTTGAGCCTTTAGGGCTTTGAACGGTATGTACTAGTGTATGGTCTTCGCCGTTGTACTTGTTCAACTTTCTCTCATGGGTTGCTTTCCCTTTTAGATGCAAGGAACTTGGCCCGGGCGACCAAGGAAGGCCAAGACGGAAGGCTTTTGTGTGGTGTGCCGCAAGGTCAAGACTTCGAAGTTTGAGCCTTTGAAGCCCGAGTTCGAGGGCCGATATAGGGCCAGAGATGGCTTGTACCCGTGTTGCATCGAGTGTTGGCCAATTGTCGGAAGTGAAGATCAAGGGTCCCCTCCCAAGAAGAGACGGATAACCCCTCCCACCACTCCCCAATCCTCGAAGGTTGAATTCCAAGAAATAGGGCACCCGCCTTGCGATTTGTGCACGCAAAAGAGAGCATGGTACCACACTTATGAGCCAACCTCCAATGGCTTTGAGACGTGCAATTTTTTGAAGCAATTGTTGGGTGGAGGAGAGAGGAGAGAGGATGCTTTTGCTGTTTGTAAGGCGTGTTACAAAGAGAATTTGTCCATTCGGACGGCTTTGCAAGAGTTGGCTTCACGGCTTGGTTTTGAAGACCCTCCGGAAGCTTCATATTTTTCATCTTGTGTTTTTCAATGCAATGAAAAGACTTCCACTCAATTGGTTTTTGAAGATTGTAAGCCAACCATGGTGGATGCTGCAACCAACACCCCAACCCATGTCGCGAAGTGTGAATTGCCGGTAGAACTTCGTGTCACAGCTGCCCGTCTTCAATCAAAGGCCAAGGTGTCGGCAAACAATGTTGGTACAACTTTTGATTTGTTGACCAGTGTCAAGCCTGGCCCAACCTTTTCTAGGCACACGTCTACTCGATGTTTGGTGGAGGCGGCGCAGTGTTGCATTGATGAGTTGGCACGCGATTTGAGTTCTTGTGCGAATCTTGCTTTAGGTTGTGATGGTAGTGGCACCTTCTTTGATAGGCATGGCTTTGAGGTCCACGTGAGTTGGGAGGGGGGAACGGAGTTGCTAGATTTGGTTGACCTCATTGATAAGTCCGCTGAAGGTGGTTTGAATTGCATCTTGCTTATTTGGGGCCGTCTCAACGACATTCAACACGAGTTGGCCGTTCCTCCCACGCCGTTGTATGCTATTCGGACATTGTATGCGGACAACGCTAGCGTGAACACCGGCGTGGCCGGGGGTCTCGCGGCACTCCTTGAGGAGGCTCGCAAGGCGGCTCATGCGCGGGATCATCCAGCAACCCCTTACCACCCTTTAAAGTTCAAAGGATGCGACGACCACATTTTGGCACTTGTTTTGACTCGGTTTAACACTCTTTTTTGTGAGTGGGCGGAGAATGCCGGTCGCTTGGACCTTGTCCACAACCGCAAGGACAAGATCGGCGTGAAGGAGAAGGTTTCCAAAATTGCAACCCCTTTGCATGCATTGAAACGTATTCAAAAGCGTGTGCATACATGGAACCGGTCGGCATGGCGTGCGGCACGGCATGCGCATGATGCATTGCATCCTCCACCACGCGGTAAACGCAAGCCCGTGGTGATTCGGTGCTCTTTGGGTCGCTTCTGCACCTTTGGTGCGACAGCACGTGGTGTTCTGCACTATCGCGAGGTTATTCGAGACAGTAGCCTAAAGTTCGATGTTGATGCGGAGCTCATTGGTTGGTTGGATAACCCTTTCTTTGTGTTTGTGAGGGGTACACGACCTCATTCGAATTGCCTTTTTTGTCCCAAAGCCACAAGCTTGGGGTATCGCGAGCACTGGACTATAAGAACTTCGTAATGAGTTGGGTTGACTTTGTGGAGGACTGGTGGCATAACCCAGAGGGTGCCTTTTTTCATCTCCCACCACTGGAAACCCTTCCGGATGACCAACGGGAGGTGGTTTTGCTCATGATTGCAGCGGTGCATGACACATTTCAAAAGCATGTTGTGCCTCATGTGAATAACGGTGATGGGTTTACGTCCTCGACCAACCGGGTTGGAGAGACCGTGTTCCGTTACATGCGAGCATGCTTCGACCAGAATCAAAGCACACGCATGGTGTTGGTAGCATCTCATTTCATTGTGGCCCGTAGCAAGTACCTAAAGTTGGTGATTAGCGAACCATGGCGCATGAAGCAAGTGATGAATAGAGTCAGCAGGCGCCTTGATTCACCCGAGTGCAGGTACCTAACTTACTGCTACCTTCGGTTGTCTGAGTTGGTAAAGGAGAATGAGAAGAAGAAGGCGAGGGCTGTAGCAAAGGATCGCGAGAGTAAGCTTCGAGGTAGGCTTGTTGTGGCTAAGTTGTTGCCTAAGGATGTAGGTGATTTGACTGTAGAACACCTTAAGAAGGCCACTCGAGGGTTGCGAGCGTGTGCCTGACCTTGTTGATTTTTTGCGCTTGAACGTGAACCGTGAGCAATTGATGAACCAATTGGAGGATTGGGTTGACACTGACAATGTGTGTTGACCATTTCATGCTTCTTTTCTGCATACGAGTCTTGTGCTAGGGAGGGAGGGAGCCTTCTATGCCTTTCGTGCCCATCTTTTCTTTTCGGAGGGACCCAGAAACAGGGGTCAGACAGGCAGCAAAAACCCCCCGGGACCCGGGCACGAGGCCACGCGACATCGACTCGAAAAGCACCTTTGAACCCTCCACCTAAGAGTTCGGGTCCCAAGCTCGCCGTAGCAACTTTCGGAGGTGCTTTTCGAGCCATATAGCCAAAACGGTGGCCGGGAAGATTGAGTCCACGAAAAGCAGGGTTTCGGTAGCCCCTGGGCAGGTTTCGGACAAGCTGACTCTCTTCGCACCCGATCAGTGCGATATGCAGCACCCACCATCATATGAACTTCTTAAACCCAGTCTCTGTACTAGTGAGGAGTGTATGTTGGAAGTTGTGCAAGACTTCAGACCCCCCCCGATCTCACCGGCACGTTGTAGCGGTCCCTAATCAAGTATGGCAGGGCGAGTGAAGATCAGTATAGGCTGTGCAAAATGAGGATTTCTAACGTGTATCTTCGACGACTTTCGGCAGTCTTTAGAGTTGCAATTCGTGCTGAGGTGTTTCATGTAGGCACACGGATGCGAATGCGCGTGGGCAGCTTGTGTGACACACGTTCCCGGGGACGCAGGGCGTACAACGGTGTCCCATGCCGTGCCGGTCGGCGCCACTCACATTACCTCGGAGTTACCAAACGCAACAACCCCAAGGTGATCCATCTCGGTAGTGGATCTACAAAAGTTGCACGCATACCCAACTTTGAGCCAATTTGTTTCCTCTTACTTCGGATTTCACCGTTCCAGGGGTTGGGGTGCCCGCAATTGGAGTGCGTGGTCGTCATCTGAATCCACTGTGCTTCCCAACAGCTTTCACGGCGTGCCGGACATGTTGGATGCTTGCGTGGAGCTCCTTAAGTATCGAGGATCCAAGGATGGCCTGCATATGTTTGACTTCATTCAACTTTTGGACAACTATTTAGTCGCTTGGCGAGCTTTTGTCGGTGCCGCAGCTCCGAAATCGGTATGCCCGTTCGTCACTTTGCTCCTTGGTGTCCTCGAAGTCACCCTATCTGTATGTAGCCTTGTTTGTTCAGGCGAGAGCTTAAGTTTTTTGCGTTGGTTGAAACACGAGCTGAAAGCCTTCCTGTTGGCACCTCGCTCTTTCTTGGTACTTAGTGCCGTGGAAACCGCGTTAGAAATCTGAGGTCACAACGTTATTTTAGGACCACCTCCGCTTCTGATGCAAAAAGCGCACGACGAGGTTCGTGGCACAAGGGGTTGCCGCCGCCCCCGCTCCCCCCGCACGGAACGGCACAGGTTGTACATCTCCAGGGATGAGCGTTGAGGGATGAGCGCAAAAGTACCCGCGGCACGCTGTGAGGTTGCGGTTTGCTGGCCTGTTGGCGTGCGCGCCACCGATTGGTGCACGCCCCCTTGGGGCCGAACCCAAGACATGTCATACAGCCTACCTCTTCGCGTGTACAGACTACTCCCGCCAAACTACAACGCCCATCATCGCCGTCGACAAATCGCCACCGCCTACAGCCTATTGATTCCGGTTCTTTGCAGCTTCACAAGTACCCCATGCGCCAACCGCGCCAAGAACCCTACCCCACGCCCGTGCGCCAACAAGAGCGTTGGAACGCACTCATGTAGAAACAAAGAAATTGGGATGGTTGCCCGGTGAAAATTGAGGTCGGCAAGGGGTTTGTTGCCATCGTGTGGCGGGCGTCAAGAGTGTTGCGGCATTTCGCGCTATTCGGGCAGCGGTCTAGAGGTGCAAGGACCGAAGGCAGTGTACGGGATTGCGCAGGTCTTCGTAAATCACTTTGCCATACTACTCGAAGTAGAGGAGAAGAAAAAGAGAAGTCCCCTGTTCCACAAGCCTCCCGGCAGAAGGTGACGGAATAAGAAGAATGGATCATGACAATGAAAGGCAAAAGGCGGAGGCAAAAGATAGCGTGTGGGCATGGGAACTATCCTGTGGTCGACTAAAATAGTTGGATTTCCACGGGCGGCACAATCTGCCCCTGTGGAAATTCTCCACGGTGAAATAATCCCTAGGCGAAACCCCCCTCTTTTACCGCGGCTATTCCCAGTGCTCACGGAAGTATACCCCCCCCCCGTGTGGTCGTTTGATGCTACCAAGTCTAGTCTCAAATTCTACATTCACCTCCCAACTCTGGGAACGTTGTATTCCCAAATTAAATGACTGTAGAGTGGAGCAGAGTGGAGGTTGACGGAAGCAAAGGGAGGGGCAGGGTTGCGGGAGGGGTGGATGGGAGTTGGCTCAGCAGGCGTACACCCGATTTTACAGTTCTTCATCGGGCAGCAAGATCATTTCGTCGTTGATGAGTAATCCATGATGGTCAAGCCATATAATTCCCGCGAAGACCCTCCGAAGCGGAGAAAAATAAGTGTGCTATTCATGCGCATATCCATTTCTGTGCCTGTACCTTCGCACTTGTGCTGGGTTCGACCGCATGATATCCTCCTCCCCCACGCCCCAAATCGAGAGTGAGCTCATCCCGTGCAAGTAGTGCGCACTACCAATTTCCACTAGTACAGTGCCATTGCGCTATTTAGACTCCGCAGCTGCGACCTCGAAGCTGGAATTATCCCATGGTGCGTTATTCAGCTGGCGGGCGGCACAAAAAAAGCAAACCAAGGGTGTCGGGGTCTAGGGAAACAGGCCAACAGCAGGAGGAAGTTGAAGAACGCCTGGAATTCGACGCGCCTTGGGAAGTTCCATTTGTGGAGTGTTTTCACAGCCGTCCCTGAGGACCTACCCAGTGCCTTGAGATGTCCCTTTGCTCTCGTCAGCAATGACCTCACCTCCGATGACCCTACACCCATTGGCCCCACCCCAAATGACCCTACGCCCAATCATCCCTCCCCCATTGACCCCCAAGGACCCTACCCCCAATGACCCAGAGTGACCTTACCCCCAACTGCCAACACCATTCCCCACCAATACCACCAAATCCAAGCAGGAGTTTTCCGCCACTTGTACTTGAAAGCTGCCCTGCTGCCCAGATAGCACCGAGGCCTCATAGATTTCCTCTCTGTGTTTAGTGCTGAAGAGGCCAAGGCTGATGGGAGTGTGAGTGGAGACGTCGTTGATTCGAAGGTGCGTGCCGA